>AZGZ01000008.1:272806-291239 GCA_001636715.1 Ascosphaera apis ARSEF 7405 | reverse complement strand
TTCCCTACGTTGAAGTGGTTCGATGGCGAGAGTGAGCAGCCTGTTGAGGAGTATAGTGGTGGTAGAGACCTAGAGAGCTTGAGTGCTTTCATTACGGAGAAGACGGGCGTTAAGGCGAAGGGTATCAAAAAGCCGGCTGCTGAGAAGAGTGATGTTGTGATGTTGGATGATAAGTCGTTTAAGGAAGTTATTGGTGGTGATAAGGATGTTCTTGTTGCCTTCACTGCTCCTTGGTGTGGACGTGAGTGAATTGATTTCTATCTTCAAAAAATACCACCCCTCAATTGGCGATTTTGATGTCGAATTGAGTATATACTGATAGCATACCTTTTACAGACTGCAAGCGCCTCGTCCCAACCTACGAAGAGCTAGCCACAACCTTCGTCCGCGACTCTTCCGTCGTCATCGCCAAGGTCGACTGCGAGCACCCCGCCTCTAAGCAACTCGCCATGGACCAGGGCATCCAGGGCTTCCCCACCATCAAGTTCTTCCCCCGCGGCAGCACAGAAGGCATTGACTACGCCCAGGCCCGTGACATGGAGTCCTTCATCGAATTCATCAACGAGCACGCGGGCACCCACCGTGTCATTGGTGGCGGCTTGGATGCGCAGGGCGGTCTCATTGAGAAGTTGGACGATGTGTTGAAGGGATATACCGGAAACAACATCGACGATGTTGCCGCGAAGTTGAAGGCTGCCGCTGAGGGCATTGAGAGCAAGTATGCTGCGTACTACGTCCGTGTTGCGGATAAGTTGGCTGCGAATGCTGGATATGTTGAGAAGGAGCTTAATCGCTTGGAGAAGGTTATTGCTAAGGGTAGTGTCTCTGGAGAAAAGTTGGATGATCTTGTCGTCAGAAGCAATATCTTGAAGAAGTTCGTTCCCTCCGAGGTTCAGGAGACCGTTGAGGAGAAGGTCGAAGAGAAGCTTGAGGAGGCGGATGTTGACGAGAAGGTCGACGAGAAGGTCGAAGATAAGGCTGAGAAGAAGGCTGAGGCCCAGAAGGAGGATGTCAAGAAGGATGCTAAGGAGGAGATCAAGGATGAGTTGTAGAATCTCTCTCTCTCTCTCCATATCGGAAATGTCCCATTTGAATGAATCTGTTTGATACTGTATTTTGCTTGGAATTGACCCTTGAATTGATCATCACTGTAACCACCATGACAATATCCTTCCTCCTCCCCTCCATATCATATGTATGAATGCGTGCAAATGCAATGTAGCTTAGCTTTGGTATCTGTATGAAAGAGCAATGTTCAACATCAACTTCAACTTCCCCCATTCACGACTTATCACCACCTCTGAATTCAGTTCTTGTCACCATCATTAGCAGCAGCAAGACTATTCTCCAGTGCATCCAGCCGCCTTGACATATCGTCCACTATTCAGCACACGTCAGTCAAGCCGTCATCATCATCATCATCGTAACATTCAGGGACAGGACACAGCGCACTCTTCGTGAATATCTCCGCAGAGACCTTATCGAACTTCTGCTGCAACTGGTCAAGTAAATCGTCTACAGCGACCGCAAGCTGATGAGTGCCATTCTCTTCAGTCGATGCCGTCTAAGATCAACGACAAGCTGTCAGTCAACAAGGGCGTTAGGTCGGTATCAAACTCGCTACAATACGTACATGTGGAATCAACGACGATCTGGTAGCCGCCGGCGAGGCGATTTCTCGTGAGGATCTAGATGCACTGGACATGTTCTCTGAGCTATGGAGAGATTTGAAATGATATGGGAGCAGACAAGAACGATGGTTGATGAAGAGATGGAGGTGAAACTGATTGTGATGAAGGAGTGTCTATGGTCTGAGCTTCTTCCTTGCTGGTCCCCTTGTTTGACCTTGATGTTTCGACCGAATCTCATAAACTATTTGTCGGGTTACGAAACATACTCTACGCCTAAGCATGGATACGTACATATATAGCCTTATGTACCACACAGTCTACGAAACAGCCGATATGGAAGCCGGATTTGAGATCTTGAGCTGTCTTTTATCTTCTTGCATCTTCTGTTCTGCTTCAAATTGTTATTTTGTCTTTTTCTTTGCCTTTTTTATCTGATTATATTGTATTGTATCTCCCCCACAAGCAAGCACATCTGATCATCACCTCCTATCAGTCAACCACTTCTCCGCTGCCTCCCAATCCTTCATCTCATCCTTCGTAACCATTCCCCCCTCACCCGCCGCCCTCACACCCTCATATATCGCCTCCCAGATCCTGAACCCAGTATCGAGACTCCCCGAGAAACTATCGATATAATTGAACCACTTCTGTCCCTTCTCTTTAACCTCTTTGCGCACCTCTTCCTTCGTCGGGTCGACGTAATCCGTCAAATGCAACGTCTCCAGATACGTCCTCACAGCTAACCCAAGCCCGCAATCATTGTCGTTGATGAACGGTAATTCTAGACTCACTCGCCCGTAGGGTATCGCGAGACTGCGGTCCACGTCGCCATTCAGTAACATGTTCACATACACGACCTCAATCAAATCACGCAGCGTCTTGCGCACGGCGCTGATCTGCGACCGGAATGCAAGGGTCTGCCTGTTCAACGGACCAGAGTACCCGATCGGTTGATGGCGCAGTTTGCCAATTGTAGCGGCGCGGCTGATCAGCGCGATATACTTCTTGTCCGCATCGCTCATCGTTGCACCCGTAGGCGTGCCTGGTAGGACGTCCTTGCCGTTCAGCGCACCTAGGCGGACAAGTTCGATGCCGAGGAAGACAGCCTCTTCGTATTCGCGTGCAGAGGTATCGAGTGGTGGTGGGCGAGCTTGGAGAGCAGAAAGAAGAGCGAGACCCCATGGTGTTGGGTCGTGCTTTTCGTTGAGGTAGCCGCGGATTTGGAGAAAGCGCCATGAGACGTTCGCGAGGATCTCGTTGATTTCTGTGACGGGGCGCTGCGAGGAAAGAATTTAGAGGTTAGTGATGCGAGAAAAAAAAAGTAATAACCAACTAGAAAATGGCATAACTTGGGGAAAAGTTGAGAACAGGGTGGCATACCTCTGCGGCATCACCTGCGCAGCTGAGCAATGCAAATGTGGGATCTTTCACTGCTTTCAACGCAGGCTCGAAGAACCCCCAATTGCTATCCTTTTTACCACCCATTTTCTTCATAGATTCAGGCAACTCATTCTTGTGCACTCTCCATGTAGAAACCGATTCCCTCATGGATGGCACATCCTTCAAATTGACCACTGTCACATCATTCGAGTCCTTAGCACCACTTGCACTAGAACCGCTCCTCTTGCTATCTTCCTTGCCGTTCCCTGTGGCCCACCACGGCGTGACGGTAATTCTCTTCGTCTGATAGAATCGATGCAAGTTACTCGACAACAACCGTATCGCTATATTTCTTATGCCGCTCAATTTGTTCATCACTAGGTCTCTGTATGCAGGTGTGTCGTCAGCGCCCAATGGCAGCTCAAGGCGAATTTCACCGCTGGTCAACCAGCTGGGCACATTATGGCCGTCAATCACGCCCTTTGAGATGTAGTAGTATAACTCTTCAGGAAGCCTTTGCCCAATCAACTCATGCAAATCAGAGGAATGGGAGTCGGCCTCGAGAGGAGTGACGTGCCCATCAATATCGAGGATAACGTGATGCCGAACAGTCATGAAAGCACGTTTATAGAGATCGCTGTAGAGCGGTTCTTCGTTGCGGGATTGGTCCTCGAATTGAGAGCAGAGTGTCAACGCGGAGCGAGAGGCGGAATTAAACATTGCTAATGCATCGCGGTAGCAATTGATGATGTTGCTCGGGATGGCACTGCTGCTGCCGCTTGATGATTCTGCGGAATGCGAGCCTGGTTTCTTATTGCTGAGAAGAGAGGACGATGGGGTGGATTTGCTGGCGGCGCTGCTGGTGGCGCTAGATGACGATGGTGGGAAAGCTATAAGTTTGAAAGGAGGGAACATTGGTAGATAGGGAGAGCCGAGAAGCAGGGCGAATTCAGTGAACTGGTCGTCTGTCAAGCGGCCCATTTCCTCTTGGCAGCTTGCGCGAGTGAGATATGTGAATGATGAGCCAGAGTCGGTCGAGGAGGTCGAGGATGAAGATGAGTTTGCGCTGTTGAGGTCTAGATGGAGGATAATTTTGTCGACGCCTTTGAGAAGGAAAGTGTCTGTAGGTCCATAAATTGAGTCGATGAATTGTTTGGGGCCGTTGTAAAGATAGGATAACTAGAGAGAAATGCGGGTTAGTTGTCCGACAATTACAGTATAAGGTTGGGGTGTGGAAAACGAACCTGTGCTGTAGCAGCGTAGGGGGCGACGAGGTATTCAACCCCTTCAGCTTCGAGGATTCTTTGCAAGAACTTGTATAAGTGTTCTGGCTTAGTCTCGCCTGCGCAATCAATCAATTTGTATTAGCTGGGCCAGGCTCATCCCCAAATTGAAAAGACACACAGGTTTTAATCAATAAACCACATCACATACCAGCAGAACTGAACACCTCAACAACCTGCACGGCATCACCCTTCGCGTACAATTCCCAAGCACGCTCCACTTGTTTCGCGGTCTCCCTCTCCTTGGGCGAGTCCACCCTCTCGCTTTCCTTGCGCTGGCACTCGGTCTCGAGACCATTGAAGACGAAGACAAGATGCACGGCGTTATCACGCAGTATACGAAGCTCTCGCTCGATGTTCGCCTTCAGGGAGAAAGGAAAGCCGCCGAGAGCAGGGAGCAAGGGCTCCTTCGATGAGTCATGGTTCAGATGCTGATAAAGAAAGAAGGAAGCGTCGACACCTAAAGAAGTGTTTGAGAGAGTCTGAAGGGGTAGAGACTGAAGGAGACCGCGGCTGGATGCCCATTCCTCGAGCCAGGTGACTGTTCGTAGTCAGTATCAGTATCAGTGGGGGAGGGTTGATTTCCATCAAACAGGGGGGGAACACACGTACTCGACATGACGGCGATGATGTATACAGCTGTCTTTTACTTTAAGAGTAAGACTGAATCGTCCAGTGATTTGGTGACGATGGAGACGAGGCTGATGATGAATATCTCCCCTTTAACAAGATGAAGAACAAGGTGAAGATGATGATATCGTCGTTGTTATCGTTGTTGTTCATGTTGATGATGATGATGATGATGATTTGCGATGCGACGAGAAGGGGAAGCGGAGAGGGGGGATATCAGACCGCGATAGAAGGAACCCCACACCAACCATATCTATATCGCCCCTTGATACAATGAAACCCTTTTACAACGAACCTGTTTTACACTGTTTTTGCCCCGTTTTGATGTATATAATTTCCTTGTATCCCGGATTATTGACATCTGCCGACCTTCGTCCTTTATAACGGACTCAAACGGCTATTTATCTCAATTCGCCTGGTTGGATGACTCCACTTGCGAAACAAATGATAAAAGAATGGATTGGGAGGGATAAGGGAGGGACGGGGAGGGAGGGACTGAGTGGGAATAATCGCAAGTATATAAGAGACTGGGTGTGTCGGGTCTTCCCATCTTTTCCCTCTTCTCCCTCTCTGGCAATTCCAGTCCAATTGGATCCTGCCCCGACCAGATCTCCCAGTCTGTGAAATTCATCTAGTCGCTCACGAGTCTCACGAATCCAGCGTCGTCAATCATGTCTGCTATCGTTGAATTGCCCGTTATCAACATCTCAACTGCCTCCGTAGAGGCCGGCAAGGAGATGCTTGATGCGGCTGTTGAGTATGGGTTTCTCTACGTCGATAGTACCAGCACTCAATTCGATAAGAAGACTGTCGATGAGATGTTTGAATTGGTGTGTGTCTGCTTTGCTTTTACTCAGGGATGGAGATTGATCCCTTTTGCTAACTATAGTCCAGTCCCGTCAATTCTTCAAGGAGACTCCCTTTGCCGAGAAGGATAGATTCAGAATCAGTGGCGATGTATGAAAACATGTTCAACTTCCATTTTATTTGGTTGCAGCGCACGAAAAGAAAAGGCCATGTATGGTCAATGTCAATTCATTGCAGTCAGACTGAGAGAATGTCCCATTCAACAGAACAGGGGATGGTCCGGTATGCATTCCGAGACCCTCGATCCCGAGAATCAGGAGGTATGCATCCTCTCCCACTTCACCAATTGATACCGAATATCCTTGTTTTCGACTGCTGCTGACATTATATGCAGAGAGGTGATTTCAAAGAGTATGCATGATGAGCTCTTTTCATCAGTAGGAGGCGGTCATTGTCTTAACTTTGTTTTCATGGCAGGGCAATGAACATCGGCGAGTTCAGAAATGGCAAGCCATCGCAGCAAATGCCAGACTCGCTCGTTCCCCACGAGGCTCAGATCAAACAGTTCCAAGATCTCTGCCGAGTCACTTGCCTCCGAATTCTTGAGATCCTCGCTCTGGGACTAGGGGTATGTCTGCCTTCATCCTTGCTTTCATCCTTGATCCTTCACTCGAACCCGTTTCCCCTGTCTAACTCGCCGGAAGATGCCCCAAGACTGGTTCGCAACTCGCCACGACGCAACTACCGGTCCAACAGGAAGTGTTCTGCGCACCCTCTACTACCCCAACGTCGACGATCCTTCTATTACAGGCTACCGTCAAGGCATTGACATCCGTGCCGGTGCACACAGCGACTACGGCAGCATGACCCTTCTTTTCCAGCGCGATGGTCAGCCGGGATTACAGATCCGTACTCCAGAGGAGAAATGGGCTTCTGTCCCCGTCCGTCCTTCATTGGCGGGTGCTAAAGGTAATGCCGCGCTTTTGGACAAGAACTTGACTTCTCCCCCTATTTTGGTTAATATTGGCGATTGCTTGTCTTATTGGACTGCGGGCCTGTTGAAGAGTACTATCCATCGCGTCATCTTCCCGACTGAAGTCGTTGCTGAAGGTGAGAAGCTCGATGAGGATGTGCTGAGACAGCAGAAGGAGGACAGGTACAGTATCGCATACTTCTGTCATCCGGTAAACGCGACGGAACTAGTTCCTGTGCCGAGTAAACTTGTGGAGGAGCGGAAGAATGCAGAAACTTACGAGAAGGTCAAGGAGCTTCTGCTGAAGACCACAGGTGGATTTGTTCCCAAGAACGCTAAGGAGCATCTCGCGGCTAGATTGGCCGTTACATACGGTGGGAAGGTTGAAGACTTCATGTAAGCATAAGCATCTCAGAGACGAGGTGCAAGTGTATTTCATATTGATAAGGGAAGGAAGAAAGAATAGGTGATAAATGTACGGTAATCTCTTGAGAGAGTCATATGCATCCATGGGATCAGTTTAATGAGAGGAAGAAGAGGATTTGTTGAAGAAACAACTAGGACATCATCCAGAGCGATTGGAGATTTGAGGAAAAGGCATCACGTCACGTACATACAGAGATAGGAAGATAAAAAACAAGAAGAGAAAGGAAACCGTCGTAAACAAGAAAAAAAGTAACAGTCACCGTTGATCATCACTTTCCCCTCCTTCGCACTTCACGGTTTAATCGTCATACAAAGCATCATCGTTCGCCGCATTACCAAAGCCAGCATCACCACCTTCCTGCTGAGCAGGAGCAGCAGATCCAGCCGTATCAGTGGCATTAGGGAACCTGAAGAAGTTACCGGGACCAGTATTCTTCATGCTCTGAGCAAAGGCCTCGTATCTCCTGATCTCAACATCAGGAACGGATCTTCTAGCCTGGGACATAGCCTCCTCGAAATGCTTCTTCGTCAACTCAGGAACCAAATCCTCCTCGTCGTCATCCATAGTGACGTCGCCCTCGGCGTTCTCACCAGCAGCCTCGCGCTCCTTCTGGCGTTGGATGTCGAGGGTGATGGACTCCTTGATAGCCAACTTCACGGCACGCTGAGTGACGAAGCCAAGATCGGCACCGGAGAAGCCGTGGGTCTTCGAAGCGATGTAGGCCAAGTCGACGTCAGCGGCGACGGGGGTCTTGCGGAGCTGGGACTTGAGGATAGAGACACGCTCGGACTCGTTGGGGAGAGGAACGTAGACCAATGTGTCGAGACGGCCGGGACGGCAGAGAGCGTTATCGAGCTGTTCTGGTCTGTTGGTTGCGCCGATGACGAAGACGTTCTTCTTGGAGGTCATACCATCCATTTCTGTGAAGGCCGTTAGTATGCAATAAATTCAAAAGTGCTAGAGGGAAGGAATTGGAGCTTACCTGTCAAGAGCTGGTTGACAACTCTGTCGCTGGCACCGCCAGCATCACCAACGCTTCCACCACGAGACTTCGCAATACTGTCCAACTCATCCAAGAAAACGACACAAGGAGCAGCGGCACGAGCCTTGTCGAAGATATCACGGATATTGCTCTCAGACTCACCGAACCACATACTCAACAACTCAGGACCCTTAACGGAGATGAAGTTGGCGGCACACTCGTTGGCCACAGCCTTAGCAAGCAAGGTCTTACCAGTACCAGGGGGTCCATAGAACAAGACACCCTTGCTGGGAGAAAGACCGAACTTGGCGAACTTCTCGGGATGGTCGACGGGGTACTGGACGCTCTCGATGAGCTCCTTCTTGACTTCCTCGAGACCACCGATATCCTCCCAGCGGACGTTGGGAACCTCGACGACAGCAACCTCGCGAAGAGCGCTGGGGTTGGAGGCACCGAGAGCGAAGCGGAAGTTCTCCATAGTAACACCTAGCGAGTCGAGGACCTCGGCATCGATGGTATCCTCGTCCAAATCGATAAGGTCCATCTTCTCACGGATCTGCTGCATAGCAGCCTCGGAACACAAACTGGCGATATCAGAACCGACGTAACCGTGTGTTTCGGCAGCGATGGTCTCGAGATCGACGTCATCGGCAAGCTTCATGTTCTTGGTGTGGATCTGCAGGATCTCGAGACGGCCGGTAGGGTCGGGAATACCGATGTCGACCTCACGATCGAAACGACCGAATCGCCTCAAGGCGGGATCGATGGAGTTAGGACGGTTGGTAGCGGCCATGACGACGATGTTGCTGCGTGCCTTCATGCCGTCCATCAAAGTCAAGAGCTGCGAGACAACACGGCGCTCAACTTCACCATTTGTCTTCTCACGTTTTGGCGCGATGGAATCAATCTCATCGATGAAGATGATAGCGGGGGAGTTCTTCTCTGCCTCTTCGAACGCCTTGCGGAGGTTGGACTCGGACTCACCGGCCATCTTACTCATGATCTCAGGTCCATTGATCAAGAAGAAGAAAGCACCAGTCTCGTTCGCCACAGCACGAGCCATCAGAGTCTTACCAGTACCGGGTGGGCCATACATCAAGATACCCCGTGGGGGCTTGATACCAATGCTCTTGAACAACTGCGGGTGTCTCAATGGTAGCTCAACAAGCTCACGGATCTGTGCCATCTGCTTCCTGCAACCACCAATGTCGTCGTAGCCAACATCGTTCAAGTTGTTCTCCTCGTCCTCACGCTGGATAGGCTCGCCCTCGCAGTGGATGATAGTGTCTTGGGCAACAATGCCGTACTCGGGTGGGTCAACCTCGACGACCTTGAAGTCAACGGCACGCATGGAACCGCGAACGGTGAAGAGGTCACCCTGGCGGACTGGACGGTAAGCCTCGCGGAAGTATGGGGCAAGGAAAACTTCGAAAAGAGAGCCAGTAAGGCCCTCAACGGTATCGGCAATGGGTAGGACAGCAATGCGTTTGGCCTGGATGTTGGTGAATTTGTCAGCATATACAGAAGAAAAAAAGGTGTATACGAAAGCCGGGGAATGACACAGAAAGACAAAGAAAAACAAAGCAGAGCAATGCGGCAATGACACGATATGAAATCCCTGATGGTAGAGACAGAAATAAAGATAGACTCACGTATTTGATATCAGGGCAAGGATGAACGGTCACAACGTCGCCGTACTTGACACGTAGGTTATGTCGTACAACACGGTTGATGCGGCAGCTCCCGTCATCAAGATCGTCGTCGGCAAGGACAATCAGGACAGTGTCCCTCCTCATTTTACCCTTAACAAGGACGGTGTCACCACGGAAGAGACCAAGGGTCTCCATGGTGTTGTTAGACAGAGAAATGATAGAGTTGTCATCGTTGACGGCATCGGTAACACTGTAAAAAGGGTTGATAAGAGCATTAGCAGGGGCCCCTCTTCAACTGTTACAAAGCAAGGTGGCAAATTGGGGGGGGAGTTGAAAAAAACAAAACGTACATCAACGAGTTGGGCTTCTTCTTCTTCTTGAGAATAGCAGTAGAGACATCATCCTATAAAAGAAAACCAAGGCAAAAGTCCAGTCAGTCTATGCCGCTCCTGATCAAGGTGATTTCCACACAAAGCTCATGCTGTCCCGCACGGCTACCCCACGGCAGCGGCGGAAGGAAAGAGGCAAGCTTACCTCACGCTTCTCAGCGCCAGAAGGGTCACTATAAGCTGTTAGCAATGATCTTGAGAAGGCAGCAGAACTGTCTGCCATTGATATAAAAGCACGAAATGCCACTCTCTAAACTCACTTCAAGTTGACGTGATGCTTCTTGTCTTCGTCAGCGGACATGATGGACGGATAAGAAGAGGTCTTTTGAGGAAAACGGTAGCGAAAAAGGTGACGATGACGATGCAAGGTGTGATCCCGTTCAGGCGAATATCCTGATAGATGGGAGTTATGAGGGTTATGGTGATGGTTGTGGTTGTAAGTTGTTAGATGTGAGATGTTGTTTGCTGTATGTTGTTCTTCTCAGGCAGAAGATGACATCCGTACAGTATATTAATCAGGCTGAGAGAGAGAAAAAGCCCAGACGGCAGAAAGAAAGTACACGGAATGGTTACAATTGTTATGGTGGCTATGATTTCAATTACACGGTTTGGCGGTGGAACGCTATGTACCATTACATAATCAATTGTATGGCAAGGTACTTGTGTTCCAGAAGCTACTGCTATGTATGTACGTATATCAATGACACACACAACGCCAGGACATGAATATGAATATGAACATGAAGGGAAAAGAAAGAGATGAGATGGAGGAATGTAAATGTAAATGTAAATGACATCGTTGTATATCGTGCGTATACAGCGTGTTTATATATGTATATATGTATATGTAAATATGCCAGTGATGGAATGACAGGAAACCATACACCTAGGCAGTCAGTCAGCTCTTGAAGAGAGAAGACAGCAAGTATATGTGTAGTGTAGTAAGTATATAGGTGTATGACTGTATGTATAGCAACAGAGTATGAAAATCAAACAAGCCCCTCTTCCTATACCAGACAAGAGATAGAATGATAAATGAAAAGTAAGGAAACAAAAGCCATCAAAAGAAGACATAAAAACCAAAGAGCCAAACCCAATGTTTTAGAAAAGGAGAAAACAAAAAAGTGGAAGAAAATCTGAGAAAAAAATACGGAAGAAAGAGAACAAGATCTCTCCGCACTCGCTTCAGCTAAATACCAGAAATGCCAATGCTCATGCTCATATTCATGTTCATCCCAGACCCCCGTCCAGCAGATGCTTGCGCCCGCTCACGCATCTTTCGCCCCTGCACTTCTAGAGACTTCGCCATGAGCTTGGTGACCGGCCACACTGCTGCCTTATCAAGGAGATAGGCCGTTGAGAAAAGGATCTTGATGCCATATCCACCGTGTAACAGGCTAGGTGGGCACTCCCATGCCTCACGTCGGCCATTGTCATTCCCATTCATATGGCTCTGCCCGTTCAACCCAAAGTTAAGACCCAAGTTGAAGCTCGAGGTGGACCCGGCTTCTGTTGACGATGAGAGCGTTCTCATCTTCGCTTCCACACTGCCTAGGATCTCTTCGATCTTGCCGAGTAGCTTGAAATCTTCATCCTCAAGACATAAGGTGGAGGGTATTTGTCCAAGCTCAATATGATCTTCTCCCAAAATCCCAAGATACGATCCCACTCTCTCCTGTACTGTCGTAACCCACTCGGCAAGCACCTGCGCACAATCAAATGTGCACATCGCGAACTGTAGTGGCAGTTCCCTCGAATTGAAATCGGCATATGAGTTCCCAAGCTTATCGGACATGAACATGGAGTCAGCAGCATAGAACGCCGCTTTGCGTAGATGACGCTCCCGTCTTGAGGCCTTGGCTGAGAACGATGTATTTGACATCATGTTCATATTGCCGATGTTTAACACCTCTCCTTCTGTAGTAGTCGGCAGCGATCGAGAAGTATTGCCGCCAAGGGTCAATTCGCCAAACCCGTAATCCATCATCATCGACGGCCGTCTAGCAGTGATGAGCGCCCTGGTAGGAGCAGCAACACTCACAGGAACAGAGCCGCTTGCATTCGTAAGATTCGGACCGTCGTCTCCAGCAGTGTGCTCCAAAATATCGGTGCCACGGGCCATTTCATCTGCCATCAGCTCCCAATTTCGCTGGAAGAAGGCTTCCTTTGATCGTGCAAGATTCACGAATAACCTAACGTACGCTAGATCAAGCAATGGGATACTGTCTGCAGAGAGAGGACCTATTCCGTATGGATTGGGCCTCTCCAGACTATGTTGCGGGTTGCTCCTCCATGCAACCTGCCACGCCCGTAGAGCAGGCTCGATGTGCCCATGCATAGACTCAGTCTCCTGAGTGGTCCACGGACGCCCAACATGACGCTGCTGGGTTTCCCATATGTAATTATGCAAAGCATGAATTAGAACCAAGCAGCCAAAGGCACTAGGCTTGAGATCCGAATCGTTGAGCTGTTCAATCGATGAAGCGGGTGCTTGGACATTCTGATTTGGCGAGGACACCGACTGGGAACGGTGTCGCTTATTGGCGTTGAGAAGGCTTGACAGTGCAGTGAAGAACGAAACTTCTTGGTCCTTGACATTCGAAGCATTCCTCGAAGCCAGCCAGGATTGTGGATCTCGTGCCCCCCAAGTCTGCTCATCACATGGTAGATCCAACTGGATCTCAGAATTCATCAAGATTGGGGCATGATTATACGCCGAAAGCAGTATGCTTGATAATGTGAAGATCGCGAAGAGAGTTCTCTTCCGCTCCTCGGAAACTTTCCAACGGAGCCATTGCAATCTCTCTTCAGACTTGTCTTCACCTGCATGTGTATGATCGTAAGATCCGATATGCTCGGCAGGCAGCGTTTCCACAGGCACGTAGCTAACGAGGTTAGACGCCCTAGCTAGACTGACAAGCGCTGCGGAATGAGTGACTGCAATGTTCCCGGCTGCCTTGTCGCCACAGCTATGCCCGTAGATAGTGTTCAGCAGCATAGTCTGTATCAGCCACAACGGGATGTTTTGTCCGGAGAGCTTTCCTTGACTTTCATCCGCGCTCTGTGGGATGGAATTCATCGAATTGCTTCCATTCATACTAGCTTCAGCGCGCTGCATAGCAACGTCCATGTCTGCCTTCCTTCGTTGGTCCATGAACGATTGAACCAACTTCTTCGATGTCTCAAACAGTTCAGTAGAAGAGGAACTCTCGTTTTCGTATAGCGCTCCAATAGCAGCCATCGGCAGAAGCAAGCACGCCCTTCCATTGTTGAAATTTGGTGTCGTCCCATTTTGCTGATCCATTGCCAACCGCAAAGAATTACTGAACTCAGCAGGCTCAAAATTCATTGTTGGTATATGCAAAAATGGCAGATGAGGATGGAAATGGTTAATATATGACGCAACATAGCGCTGCATCTCGAAAGACTTCGGCAAAGCATTAGTAGGTGCAGGAATGCTGAAGATACTGCTCGGTGAAATGTTATTCTCTGTGGAAAGATGATTCAAAGATGTCTGGGAATATCGACGGTTAGCGGGAAACGCATGACTAGTGCTGCCAATCGGTTGCTGCAAACCCGATGTCAAGGTTGACTGGCCCATCAGGTCGGCCGCGGTCACAGAAGGAGAGGTAAGAAAGCTTTCATGGCCCAGCGAGCCCGCGCCAATGCCCCCCGTCAAGGTGTTGAATTCAGCATCGGTCATGAGCTGCTGTGGAAACGTTGAGACCGGCAGTCCACCCATGATTGACCTTGGATCGAGGCTTGTGACCGGAGCAGAAGTGGCTAAAAAATGGGATGTGTCGATCTGTGACGTATTTTGAGTGAACAAATTCTTAGGAGAAACGGTATCAGCCTGCTGACCCGCTTGCTGTTGCTGATATTGTTGATTTTGCTGCTGGGAAGGCTGCCGTTGATGCTGAAACTGCTGCTGCTGTTGATTCTGTTGCCCCTGATTATAATCAACACCCCCCGCACTGAAGGGAGTGGAGAAATCGATTCCAAAAGGTGACAGTTGGCTGGACACGAACATGTCATTCCCGTTGCCATTTTGACTCCATGCAGTACTCATTGCAGGAGGCGGCATTTTTCCATTGATACTCGCAACGTTTGGTCCAGAAGTATTGGTACCCACAGTTGTCAATGTATGTGAAGACCCATCGAACATTGAATCACTGACACCGCTCACGCCGCTCTGCGAACCAGTACTGAATGCTGAGGGAGACGAACCATCAATTGCTGATTCTGGAACCGTCGTACCTGGTCCAAAGAACAT
The DNA here is from genome assembly GCA_001636715.1 of Ascosphaera apis ARSEF 7405. NCBI lineage: Eukaryota > Fungi > Ascomycota > Eurotiomycetes > Onygenales > Ascosphaeraceae > Ascosphaera > Ascosphaera apis. The sequence continues at coordinate 276,812 of AZGZ01000008.1, read as the reverse complement.
ATTATATGTATTATCAAGAGTAGCATTAGGATCCGTGTTACTGTTGGTTGTGAACAGTTCGAACGGATTGGTGAATGCCGTCTGATCATCCATTGGGAAGTCAAGCGCCATTGGGTCAAACGCAGAAAGCTCTTGATTGTGTGCTGAATGAGCCTGGTTCTGATCTTGAACGTTCTGCTGATGTTGCTGCTGCTGTTCGAACATAGCCGCGAACATGGAAGTTGAGGGCGCACTTTGTGCCTGAAACCCAGCATTCCCATTTTGCATCCTTTCAGGATGTCGATGATGATTGAGCTGTGGTGTATGATTGGGATTGACAGCAACGCCTTGAGGACTCGAGTGGAAGAATAACTGCGCCGGGTTGATCGTTGTGCCACTTCCTAGCATAGCTCCCTGAGACATGGAATCCATGTAGGCAGTCTCAGAGCTGAAACTGCTACCACCATTGAATCCGTTTCCTATGATCGGAGCTGTGCGCAGACCGTGCATGTCAATGGGAATACCCGTTGTGTTTATTTTCGTTAGACCATGCATTGGACGGGAATTCTGCTGCTGGAGATGTGACATTTGCGCATGTCGAAGCGGAGGAGGATGGTGCTGTGTCTGAGCGTTCTCGGGTGTAGCACCCAGTTGCTGTGGGTTGAACAAGCCAGCGCCTACAAGAGGGCTAATTCCCGAGAGGCTGGAATGATGCGAGACTTGACCACGAGTATGTCCAGCACCACGAGGGGGGTGTCTCGCTCTTCCAGCAGCAGTGACTGGAGGACCAGCGGTAAGTGAGTTTCGAACATTCACATCGTGAAGTCCGGTTCCTGCACCAGTTACGGCAACATTTGCCATCATCTCAATCGCTCGCCCGTCAACATGGCTGATTGTGTTAGCTCGAGGTCTTGCGCTATTCCCATTATTGACCATCGAGTTCTTTCTGACTCTGCCACCAGGACCAGGACCAGGGACAACAGGAGGTACGCCTCCTGGTCCAGCGCCAGCTCCCATGCCGCTACCTGAAACATTTCCAGCCCCATTGCTTGCACTTTCGCGTCTACCTCGGCCACGAGCGGCGGGAGCACTATTCATATGCAGCTTTTGCTGATGACGAAGCAGAAGATCGCGACGGGCGAAACAACGGGTACACTCTGGACACTCAAAAGGTTTCTCTTTCGTGTGAGACCGTTCATGACGCTTCAAATGTTCAAGACGGGCGAAGGAACGACTGCAAGTTGTACAGATGTGTGGTCGAGGTTTATCTGACTTTGGTTGGCCATTGGCCTGTGTGTTTCCGTTCGCAGGTGCAGAGCCCTTAGGTAATGGCTGTTGTGCTTTACTCTGCGAGTGGGATTGAGACCGAGGTTTTGTCGTTGATGTGGTCTGTTTTGACTGGGATTGTGGTTCAGGCTGCGTCTGCAATTGACCGCTCGGTGATTTTTCAGCGTTCGTGGTAGACTGCGCATTGCCGTTGGCCTCTTTGGTGTTGGACATTTGATTGTTTACTGCAAAATGCAAGGGCTTAGTTTCATCCGATGTAGCTAGATAAAAACCCCCTTTTCTCTTTGGGGCTCTCTCTTATTTTCTCAACGACAACCAATTTCAAATTGCTTCTAATGTGCATCTCATTGATCTTTCCTGTTTGGGTCAACAACTTACATTCTGAAACAGTTTTGTCGCCGTTTCTTCCTTCTGTCGAATTTCCTTTCTTCGACGACGTGGCGTCATTACCACCGTTCTTCTTGTTTTCCGCACCTATTCCGCTCGCAGCACCGGCCGCGGCCATTGATGCAGCTTGCATCCCCGACATATCGATATCTAGATCTCCCATATTTGTGTTCAACGGCGATGAAACAGAAGTCTCACTGACTGACGATAAACTCGAATCCAAGAGGTGTGTGCGTCCTGGGAACGACAGCTGAAGATGCTCTCGGTGTGATGAGTGAGTTTGTAGGTCAATCATGGACGCCTAGCGTTGCAAAATGCGGTTCCAGAAGAAAGATGATGAGTTCGATAAGGAAGGTTGCGAAGAATGTAGGGAGGATAGATAACGGCCGATCAGAAAGTAAGACCGAGAACTAGATTATCTCGTTTTCTCTTTCGCTTGCAAAGGATCGTCGCTGTCTTAGCGTTCTGGAGCTAAAAAGTTCGGACAATGTTGAACAGGAGTAACAACGCAAACGCATTCCAAGAAAGACGAGTCGAAGTCGAGTCAATCGGCTATGTAAACGGACAGATAATATGCAAATGATGATTTTCTTCTGATATGGGGAAAAGAAGGATGGAGGAAGAAGAATCAGGGTTCAGTTAGTAGGCAGTGGGAAGATTAAGTGGAGATCTTGACCCTGGCTTCTGGTAATTGTTGATAACAAGGTGAGCGAAACAAGAGGACAAGCCCACAAGTAAAGCGGACCGAGATTAAACGATGACGAAAGCGATAGCGACGATGGGACGTTTGTCGACGCAGCAATGTATTCCCATGACCCCAAAGATTTTTGCTTTAGGGATAACTTTGTCAATCTTTTCTTTACGCTCTTTGCTTTGCTCGCCTGTGGCCGAGTTTCGTTGGTGTGTCAGCTCGTCTTGGGGAGATGGAGGGTTGACGTATATGTACGTCAGGACAGAAGCCAAAAAAGCCTGTCAACGGAGAGACGTTTTTTGAACACTAATTAGCCATCAATTCATTTATCCATCAAAGTGCGAGATGCAATGCACGACAGAGTGACAAAATGGAAGGGGAGTTTCGCGGGTCTATAGGGCGAGCTGAATAAAAAGAAGGAATATAGCCTCGTTCTCACGAGGAGGACACGAATCAGAGAGGAAAAGAAGAAAGAAAAAAAAAAGAGGAATGTGTAATAACCTCGGAGACAAAAACAACCAGTGCTCTATATTGGAAGAAAGGTTGCAGGCTAAAGCGCGATATAGCGAAAGAGGTGACCAACCGTGAAGGAGGATGAGATTCAAAGGATATTGAAAAGGAGATGGCCCTCCTAAACAGGGAGTATGTTACTGACCTAACTTGTCTTTTCCTTCCCCGTTTCGTTTCGATCGGTGAAATTGGTAGGGCAGCTCTCTATTATCGTGTACAATCTCTTGGTCGCAACCCGACTCCAAGACTAACGCCCGTCCGTGATTCACCTATAGTGCCTTGCCTTCCAAATATGATCTCCTATCTCTTCTTTTGTGAAATTTCCAATCCCTTCTCGAATGAAGTCCAGCCCAGTCTCTGGCAAAAAGCACCCGAAGAGAACAGGCAAAATTCAAAAAAGGGGGAAAGTAAAGAAAGAGAGAAAAGGAAAATAAGAAGTCAACCAGAGGAAGAAGTGGAAGAAAAGAAACACCAGTAGGTGAAGGGACTGGGCGGTATGGGAAAGATGTAGACGTAATAACTAAGATTTCCTGGGGACTTTCCACTCTTGCTGCTTGGTATTTCTCGCACTCTCAGACCTGAAGTCACACCTCTCAGCGGCTCCCTTGGGTGGGCGTAACTCCGTAAGTGTGGTTGATGATCCGGGGTAATGGGTACCCAGAATGGGGCCTAGGGAATGGAGACTGGAGAAGATGATCGGGGGCGGCCAATGTACCCATGTATTCCATGCCCAGCGGACGGAAAAAAATGAAGAAGGTTCCAAACGGTCCAAGGCCAAACGTAAGTAAGTAGTAGACAAGTGAAGATGAAGAAATGCAGCTTCTTGCTTTTCTGGTCTCTGCTTTGTCTTCCTTGAGTAGCATAGAACTGATTTCTGTATTACGCACTTCCCCACGCCTCTGACGCTGCAACGGTAGCTTTGCCCTGGGAAGTCTTGTTCCCACCTCACCTAGTCAGCGCGTTCCTGCTTGCTTGCTTGCCTCTCTCTCTCTCTCCAAGGGACCAAGAATTGCGGCTAGGAGAAGAGTGGCTGTTGATTATCAGAAACAAGATAAGATTGGAACTAGACCTCCAACTCGTCCCCCTGATGACCTTGGTTTGCGAAGTGGATCGTACAATGAAAAATCGCAAGCCCAAGCCGAGTCAAATCAA
>AZGZ01000008.1:237438-261678 GCA_001636715.1 Ascosphaera apis ARSEF 7405 | reverse complement strand
TAAAGATAAGAAAAAGAAGAAAAAAAGAAGAAACGAAAATCGGAACTAGATGGTTTCATCACATCGGACGGTTCTGATGGCGAATCAGAAAACTGGCAATCAATGCTTGAGAAAATGGATGATGATGAAGATGAGCTTGGATTACCCATTACCACAATTCCAAGGAGAATGCCAATTGGGCCTCCCAAAAAGGCTATACTCGTCACTGGTCCGACTGGATGTGGTAAGACCGCATCTGTCTATGCTGCTGCGAAAGAATTGGGCTTTGAGGTGTTTGAAGTGAACGCTGGTAGCAGGAGGAGTGGGAAGGATATACTCGAGAGAGTCGGTGACATGGCTCAAAATCATTTAGTACAATTGGAAAAGCAACTTGATGGTGATGCAGCAGTAGATGGTGGACCCCAAATTTCTGAAACGACAGACGCGCCTGAATCATCCGCTCCTGATCCAACGAAACAGAAGACCATGGCGAGCTTCTTCAACATCACTGCGCCTAAGCAAAAAACGATCAAGCCCGAGCAGCCTATTACACAGCCCAGGCAGGTTAAAGCAGAAAGCAAACAACAGAGCCTTCTTCCAGGCCAGCCTCAATCAAACAAACAAAAACAGTCCCTAATTCTTCTTGACGACGTCGACATCCTCTTCGAAGAAGACAAACAATTTTGGTCTGGAGTCATTGCCTTGTTAGAACACTCCAAACGACCTGTCATCATGACATGTACAAATGACTCTACCGTTCCAATATCCGAATTAGAGCTGGAAGATATAGTGCGGATGACTTCTCCGCCTTCTGATATAGTGGTCGACTATTGCCTGACAATCGCCGCAAAAGAAGGCCATCTGCTGAGATCTGAAGACGTTGAGACGTTGTATATGTCGATGGGAAAAGACCTTCGCGCGACTTTGACAGCGCTTAATTTTTGGTGTCAGATGGGTGTTGGCAGTGAGAAGGCCGGATTGGATTGGAGGCCCGATTCGAGACTTATCTTTGGAAATGAGGAAGAGAAGGACGAGGTATCTAGGACGATCAGTGAGGGCGATTACGTTGATGGGATGGAAATGTTCAATCACGACATGGCTGCATTGACGCCAAAATTGGAGAATGCATTCGAGTTGAGAGAAGAGTACTTGAAACAATGGTCCATTGGTGTCATGGATTGGGAAGAGAGGGAGATGATTGACACCATGAGACAAACCAATCCGACAAACGATATGGACATTGGCACAGAGCTTCGCGACACGCATGAGTGGACGGCTGATATGCGCAGTTGTCTTGACATTTTCTGTGGACAATCTCTCGAGACACCTTTCCACGATCAATTAGATACCTCATGGCCGGAAATTTCAGCAAAACAGCGCAGCAGCTATACCGAAACTTATCCATTAGTCCAGGCAGATCCACAAGTCGAGTATGCCTCTCTCACCACGAAGATCGGGTCTACCTTCAGTGTACTCTTGCACCGACACATATCACAAGACGAGAAAAGTGAGGAGCAGATTCTCATCAACCACACAAAGCGAAGAGCATCCAACCCTATCGAAGCTCCTATGTCTCGCAACGATCTCTATGCGATTCTCGAGCCGCTCAGCAGGGAAGATCTGACGCTGTACAATGCTATCTCAGGCCGTCAATCCTTCTCCCTTGACCGTGAAATATCTGTTGCAGCCGAGGATGTTGCACCCTATATCCGCGCGATAGTTTCCACCGACGAAGAAGCTATGCGGCGCCGTGAGGAGTTTCTTCGGGAAGAGCAGGAAAATAATCCCAAGCGGCGCAAGACCAGAGCAAGTATGGCAGCTACTGAGGGCGGCACCGTTAGTCGAAGAGAGACTTACTTCACCAGACATAATGACTTGGTGCCTGCGATCTTTGATACGGCGAGTGTCTCTTGGGGGAAAGCCTTGGAGTCGTATATGCGTGATTTGCCGCCTGTACAGGAAGTTCCTGTTTTTGAAAGGGATTGGAAATGGATTATCGAGACACCTGCGGATTTTCAGGGGTTGTAGCATGGAAGATTCCTTAGATACATACAGTATACGTATACCAGAAGGCAGATTGTATAGTTCCAATCAGTCATATTCAAGGGCGTCCGTCTACTGTGTATCAACTTGATATCGTCGTGAGATCGTCAATGTGAAAATGGCCTTCAAGTCTAGCACTCATATATTAGTCCGTAGCTGTACGAAGTATTCATTTTCTGTCAGTCGTTGGCGTTGTCTCAATATCCACCTAAGCTGACACCCCAGGGGGGGATCGATCCTTTCAGGGGCTAGAACAAGGCACACAGGGGTACATGATGGGCGATTGAGGTAGACTCACTCATGCTCAACTAGCTGTATGCATATGTATAAGAAGAGGGAACAGCTGAGGATACCTGAAGTCTGAGCAGGTTGGGCACCTATTATACAGAACAAAGCAGGGTAAATGGCCGAGATGATATGATATTTTGTCTGGTTGAACATGTCTTCAAGGCTGTTGACTATCCTAGGATATACTGACAATAAGCCCAACCAGATACTATGCCGACAAGAATGTTCAGAATCGACCGGTTCATTCTCATAAGTCTCAGCATAGTCCTAGCACCTGTCTATGTTTATCAAAGATCAAGAACGGGTTATCTGACTCTTGAATACTTCCCCCTGAACATATACAGATACTGTACATAGAAATAGTGGATGACGCATACTATAGCTTCCAGGTCAAGTCAGCAAATTCCCCTGGCATGATCAAAGGGTCGAGGGGTTAAATCGCCCTGACATTCCGGCAGCAATCAGTGTTTTCTCCCCATATCACATATTGTATTTGTCACAGAGAGATCGACACTAATGAAGGAGGTCCATGTCCATCATCTATGACGAATGGGCCCTTCTCCCTCCCTTTTGCTCCCCCAGTACGTGGATCTCCCGTGGAAGAAGCTTAAAACGACCTCTGAGCCACGACCTCAACCGCCCGCCCTCCGCCCTCCCCGTCTCCGCCTCCGCAGTATCAATATCAATATCATCATCATCATCATCGACATCGACATCGACATCAAGGAGTTTGGTCACTAACTGTCATTCATTACTGTGCTTCTTGTTTCTAAATCATCATGAATGTGAGTGGGCTCATCTCATGCGCAGCGGTTTTTTCTTCTTCCAGACACTAACATCATCGCCCGGCAGATCGTGGAATGGGCCTTCGGCAAACGCATGACGCCGCAAGAGCGTCTCCGGAAACACCAGCGCGCACTCGAAAGGACGCAGCGCGAGCTCGACAGGGAGCGTGTTAAGCTCGAGAACCAGGAGAAGAAGCTTGTTGCAGATATCAAGAAGAGTGCGAAGAATGGACAGGTCGGCGCATGCAAAATCCAGGCGAAGGATCTGGTCAGGACAAGGCGGTATGGATGATCAGTGCTATACCAACAAGAAGTTGATGAGATGAATGCAGACTAATGTGTGATTCAGGTATATTCAAAAGTTTTATTCGATGAGGACACAACTACAAGCTATATCGCTTCGCATACAGGTTCGTCTTTATCTTACATTCTCACTCCGCCGGACGTTGTCCCGTTTCCCATGCTAAAAACATGTTACTTCCCATGAATCATCCAGACCGTCCGCTCGAACGAGCAAATGATGCAATCAATGAAAGGTGCTACGAAACTCCTCGGCAGTATGAATCGACAGATGAATTTGCCTGCTTTGCAACGCATCGCCATGGAATTCGAGCGTGAGAACGAAATTATGGACCAGAGACAAGAGATGATGGACGATGCGATCGATGATGCGACGGGCTTAGAAGACGAGGAAGAAGGGGAGGAGATTGTCAAGGAGGTGCTAGATGAGATTGGTGTTGATTTGGGACAGTCTGTATGTTTTAAACCAGTCCATCCGTTTACAGACAAACACCTCTCCGTTTGACAAAAGAATGAATCCCGCTAACATGTCTACAGCTTGGCGAGACACCGACCGGGTTAGAGAAGACTGCTGCACCTGAGGAGAGAGTCGCACAAGCCATCGGTAGCGGTGGTGGTGGCAATCCTTCATCAGAAGACGATGATCTACAAGCCAGACTCAACAGCCTACGACGATGATCAAAGAGGAGTACTGATGTTGTCGCTTCATTGTCACCATCCATTATCACCACCATCACCATCTTCACTATCGACCGCAACTACTTTAATGATTCCACGATTGAACTCACGGGCTTTTGCTTTCTTATTCTTGGCGTTTGAAAGGATCTCACACGCAAACGATCACGCACACGCGCACACACACACACACACCCGCGCCCACACTCGGCGGTCCGCTTTGACTGTTTATTTTAGGGACAGGCGTGAGAATTGGACCGCGGGCGTTTCTTTTTCCTTTTGAGGCGTTCTTACTCTTTACGATAATCATTGGCCATACTCCGACTTCGCTCTGCCTTTAGCTTCTCCATCCTTACACCAAAACAGATTTTGGCCAAAACGGTCTGGTGGGTGTGTCACGTTTGCAGGTGCCACATCCATTCTATCTGCAGATGCACTGCAGGAACTCCTTTTTTTTTTGTTTGCTCGGTTTTTTCCATGGCTGTCAATGTTGTATGTGTGTGTATGTATCTACTGGCTGCACCTGCACTCTCTGGTCCGGTGCCTGAGACTGAGATGAAGGGAACAGAGTTATTTAGAGGAAGAAGGAGGGACAAAAACATCGCAAGAGAAGTGGCGTAGAGAGGAATAGAGAGGGGAAAAGAACTTGATGGATGCGAGACAGGACAGAACAGAAAGAGAGAAGCAGTTTGATACACAATTGCAAGCATCGAGCAAGGCAGCTTCTATAGAGCTCTTTCTGTCACATATCAAGGCTTCATCGGATCGTTCTCAAAACACTTGACCAAATCAACCATTCTCTGCCACTTCACATCCAGCTCTTCAACCCATAAGCACAAGGATTGATATCAGATATCAAATTTAGGTAATTCATCAGCCTCAATTCCTTCATTCCTCAGGTTGTTTCAAAGCAAAACCCTGGCCTGGATTCTGCCTGGATTGGTTGTACCCGCAAAGAAAAAGGCCATTATATTATAAGACTTCCCTGTCTCACCCTCCACTGTCTTATCTCTTCGTCTCTTGTTCCTTGAAGTGAAAATATCATCCTGCCTGGCCTGGTCTCGTTCAGTTCGTGCATCAGTCTCTCATATTCTGGCCTGCTCCGTCTTGTCTGATCTGCACAACTTTCGGCCACCCGGCTCATCTTCAAGCTTCATCCAACCTTCAAGCTGGCAGGCAAACACTCCCGCAAATCCTCCGCCCACGGCTCAGGGTTCTTCAATCGCGTGTTCGGTGGTGGTGGAAGCGCCAATTCAGCTGCTAACACCCCTCCGTCGCCTTCTTCCCCTGCATCTTCATCCTCTGCATCGTCATCCTGCGAGGTCTCTAAAGCAGCCTCTGCTATCAGCGGTGCGGGTGCCCATGCTGAACCGCGTACTACACGGCGACGACCATCACAGGGCATTGAGCGAGAGCGGTTCAAGGAGTTGAATAGGGACAGGGACATACTTAAGCACAAGCCTAAACCGGACCCTGCTACCTTGTTGACTTATCTACCCGAGGGATCTACTTCTGCTTCTGCCTCTGCCTCTGCTTCTGATACTAGAACTGGTACTGCTGAGGCTCAATCGCATCCACCGTCCACATCCACATCCGCACCCACTGGCGTGCGGCAAGCGTCACCCACAACGGGCCCGGGCTCGACCTCCATCTCACCAGTGTTATCTTCTTCTTCGTCGTCCTCTCAGTCTGCGAATACACGCACTGGGGCTGTGACTGGGACTGGGAGTGAGGGGACTACTGAAACATCTGCGAAACAGGGTCATCGGGGAGATCTATCATTGCCTAAAGGTCACAACAACAAGTCGTCCTCTTCATCGAACGACGCCGGAAATTCCTCCACTTCCTCCTCCTCCTCCACTTCTTCTCACAAACCTAAGAAAAGCACGTCCCGCGCAGCCACTTTCTTCGCAAACGCTAAGAATACTCTACACCTTTCCAGTGGAAGCAGTAACAACAACAGCAGCAGCAGCAATAGCAGCAGCAGCAGCGGCAGTAGCAGCAGTGGTGGTGGAAGCAACGCAGCCAACAGCAACAAGCACCACATCCAAAGCATCAAAAACGACATCAAGTCCCTGAATACCTATTCAACACTAAACGCAATGCGCAGCAATCCCCGAGAAATGATGGCGACTACACAATTACATTGCCTTGGTCGCTCTGATCCAACCCTCCTCATCCCTCAGGGATCCCTCAATAACTCCGCCGGTGAATCCGTGCCGAGCTTACACTCCTCCTTCACTGTCGGTGTCGCAGAGGACAAGAACAGGAGTTGTCGACGTACGATGGAGGATTCACATTCGTTCATATATAACTACCTCGGCGTGCCACGGGTTCCTGCGCACGCTAATCCAACTACAATGGCCGAGATATCCAAGCATTCTCACGATTCGTCCAATTCTTCGCATTCGAGGAAGGCATCGAAGGAGCTTGATGCGGAGATAGCTACCAAACAAACGCCTACGCCCAACTTGAATGTTGCTGAGACAGATAACGGCTTCTTCGCTATCTACGACGGCCATGCTGGGTCTCTTGCTGCAGATTGGTGCGGGAAGAAAATTCACCTCATTGTCGAAGATATAATCCGCGATCAACCTCATCGCTCAGTCGCTGAACTACTCGACGATGCGTTCCAGGAGGCAGACCGCCAAATGTCCCAAACTGCACAACTGCGGCACAGCGGGTGTACCGCAGTCGTTGCCGTCATGAGATGGGAAGATAGAATACCGCCGAACACCCTGTCTCCGAAATATAAGGATAGAGGTATTAAAGCTAGCACGATGACAAATATCCCGGAGGGCAACGTCGGTGATGGTGCTAGGGTCGATATCGCTGCTGCGGGAATGGATAGCAAGGAAAACGAGGCTGCGCTTGAGTCTCTGGACGCTGAACATGACCCGTCTGATAAGAAGCGCGTGCGCATGCTATATGTCGCCAATGTTGGAGATTCAAGAGCTGTCATATGTCGCAATGGCAAAGCCGTGCGTCTGACATACGATCACAAAGGTGGCGATGAGCATGAGGGAAGAAGAATCGCGAAATGTGGTGGCATGATACTCAATTATCGCGTTAACGGCGTGCTTGCAGTTACGAGGGCATTGGGAGACTCCTACATGAAAGACTTGGTTACAGGGCGGCCATATACAACTGAGACAATGGTCGATCCCGAGACGGATGAATTCTTGATTTTGGCATGCGATGGGGTGAGTTTATTCTACAGTCCAAAGATCATTCGTTTTGCAATTGCTAATATATCATGTACAGCTCTGGGACGTTTGCACCGACCAAGAAGCGGTTGATCATATCCGTAATATATCCGATCCACAAGCTGCTGCTCAGGCTCTTGTCGACTACTCACTCTCGCAATTCTCCTCGGACAATCTGTCGTGTATGGTGGTGAGGTTCGACAAGACTAAGATGAACGCCGTGCTTGGTCACGCTGTCGTGCCCGCGGGCATGGCTGGAAAGGGGAAAAATGAAGACGGCGGTCAGAGGAGATACTCAAGTACAGCCGAAGCCAGTGTCGCGAAGGCGAAGGAGTATGGTGAGCCTGTGTGTGAAGGCTATTTACCGGCACCAGCTACTGCTGCAGGCACCGGCGGTGAGATCAAAGGAGGGATGTTGAATGATACTTCTGAGCCAACGAAGAAGTCATGATGAGGGTTTAGATTTGGTTGCGTTGCGTTGCGTTGCGTTGATTTTCTTTTCCGGTGGAATTGTGATTGAAAGTCCTGTTTCTTTCTTTGCTGCTTTACTTCTGCCTCTGCATTCTTATCCTGGCCCCCTTGGTCCTGTTGATCTGTTTCTGAGTTTTGTGTCTCTATCCATCTTCTTTTTTTTTTCTTTCCTTCTCATGTCGTCCGATGATCATGGCCCCTTTTGAACGATTGGCTGAACATACAACATACCTACGATACACATGATTATGATAACCCCCTTGATATATAACAATGCACCTCGATTCCAGACATGCCTGAGCTTCTGCACGTTTATGCCAAACATTGTCGCTATTTTGAAGTCAACTGTTGTGCCTGACAAGCAATCGTAGCTCAGATTGAGCAGAGCATTCCTCGGCAGCAATGCTAAGCACTATATCTTCCATTGCCGGATAATGATGTGGGGTACGGAATACATACGTACATATCTCACGAAGAATGGAAGATGGTGTGGAGACGAATAAAATGCAAAGGTGAAAAGTCCAGAACCGCCTTTGCTGGGCCATCTCCAGATTACCATCGCCATAATCCCTGCAAAATGGCCTGTCAAGTGTGAAGAAATCAGTCTTTCCACGAGGCATATGTTTCTTCTGACGATGTCTTGCATCGAAAGCATATGGCAATCAAGCAGGCAAACGAAGGAAGCATGGAAGAAATCATAGAAGCACCCCTAAAAATGCAAGCTAGCGCACTTTGCCATGCGATCATATCTTATCGCCCAGCATGAGATGAGCTCACCCTTCATGTCACCAATCATGATTCGGTATCTGCAGTACATATCATATCACCTTGCTGCATCGCCCTGCAGTTATCAGAGACGCGGGGACTTTTGCCGAGTTGTTTACCGAGAGAAGCAGAGGAAATGAGATACGAGAAACTACCAATTTCCTCCGTGCTGATAAGCAAGATGTGAAAAATCTGCTGAGTGTTTTGATGCGTGGTATCTGCGCTGCTTCGACGTTATCTCTGGAACAGCTGCAACCAGATAAGCCGCCTGGCTAGACGGTCTTGTGGTAGCAAATGAAGCATGGAGGTGGAGTTGATCGAATTCTCGAAATTTACGACTCAGCCTTAGTGGGAGGGATGATTTCCATCGGCACCTCTATCTTTTCATCGACCCTCAATTGGTGCGTGCTGAAAATTGCTGTCTTCCATAGAGTCCGCATGGGGCGATGGATGAGACAATTTCTTTTTCAAACTCAATTGAGGTCTGTCCTATCTCCAGGCCCTAGGAGCAGCAGGGAAGGTGGAAAAGGGCACATTCGAGCTAGCAATGCAATTGACTCATAGCCAGTCTCATCATGGTCGAAGATTTCCTATGCAAAGACTACTCATGGCATGGTTGTCAATCAGTTCAAGAGCTATTCCTGCATGCACCTGATAAAGAAAGCTTTCACCGACGACTCATCCCTTTTCAAAAGAACAGAGCTTTCGCCGAAGTTGGGGTATACCCGTCACCATCTTCGGCATCCACGCCTGCATCTCACTGTCTCCACACCAAGCTTGCCTTGCGTCTCTTTTCCGTCAATTGGTGGAATAGCTGAAGTGATAAGGATAGAAGGTCATTTCTGATTTTTGAATCAGAAAAATGTGCCCTGTTTTTCCATCATCCATTCCTTGCGCATGTGGGGGCGACTCTACTTATCGATTGAGGACCTGACCTAGCATGAGATACAAGGGTACGGAAACTCATGTATGTTTTGTGGACTATAGCGTCGGTCCTCAAGTGAGTGGGAGATCATCGACCGTATCGGCCAATATGGACAAAACCAACATAGCGCCTCATCTTGCATCGGAGGAGCTGAGGGGGGGGTTGTATCTCAGGGCCTATCATAGCGTGCGTGGGGCGATTGAAAATAAGCGGGGATGAGAATGAGAGCAGCGTTGCATATATATCAAGAGGAGAGATCGCTCAGGGCTCTGAGGATATGCTTGACAGGATTGGCATTGCCATAGTTTGTTTTCTTCTCTCATCCATACTTCGACTGGTTATTGGGGGGTTATCGCAGTGTCATGATTTTCCAGGAGGTAGAAGGGGTCAAGATGGTCCCTGGGACTGTTCACCTTGTCGATCGTGAGTTGAAACTTCTTGCACCCCTATTGGTTTTTTCTAGAATTACACTTACTAAAGCTTTTTAATAGTCGAGGGAACTATGAACGTTCAACACGGAAATGGAGATTCAGATGTGGTCCTTATTCCACAACCAACAAACAATCCAAATGATCCCCTGAATTGGAGTCGATGGCGAAAGGAGTATCATTACTGGCTCCTATGGGTTTGGGGTTTGTTAGCTGCCGCTTGTGACAACTGGAACGGACCGGTTTGGGTGCGTGCTTTACCCTTTATTCGGATGACGCCTGGAATAGCTTACTGACTCTTCATTCAGGGTGAACTCAAAGATGATTATCACACGACATACACTCAGCTCAACATATCTCAAGCAATGTGCTTTTTGTTCTTAGGTATAGGATGCGTCGTTCTCCAACCAATTGCCATGAAGTTTGGACGCAGGCCCGTCTACATGCTTGGTACCTTATTCGACATCATTGGAAACATCATTGGTGGTTTGTCTACAACGAACGGAATGTTCTTTGGTGTCAATGTTTTAACGGGCATGGGCGGTGCACCTGTCGATTCTCTCGTCCAAATCACAGTCACAGACATTTTCTTCGCGCATGAAAAAGGCACAAGGCTGAGTTTGTTCATTTTTACATGTTATGCTGGTTCATATCTCGGTCCCGTTGCTGCTGGGTACATCGATACCTCTCAGGGATGGAGATGGTGCTACTGGTATCTTGTGATTTTCTTTGGGGTGTTTTTGGTTCTTCAATTCTTCACGATGGAAGAATCGACATTCCGCCGTCCCACGCCAGAAGCTCAGATGGCAGTGAATGATATTCTCACTGGTCAAGAACCAGATATTGAAGCCAAGCTTCCAGAGGATGAAGAGAAGGATATGAAGGTTGTCAAGACCAATTCTATCACTGGCAGCGTCGCCCAGTCCGTGCATGGATTCGACTCACAGGACTCACCTCCTCCGCCCAAAACATATCTTCAACATCTTGCACTGTGGGAGACTGAACAATCTGACCCGCGGCCACTCTGGCTCATCGCTGTCATGCCTTTCACCCTTTTTACCTATCCCGCAATCGTGTGGGCCGCCTTTGTCTATGGAGTCTCCATCATGTGGCTGTCATACACTACAACGACACAATCTGAAATGTTCAGTGTGGCCCCTTACAACATGAGCGTTGCAAGTGTTGGTCTGACCAATTTCGCTTCCCTGATCGGTGGAATATTCGGTATGGTTTGGGGCGGCCAGTTCGCTGACTGGTTGACACTGAAATTGACGAGAAGGAACAAAGGTGTCATGGAGCCTGAATACCGGCTCTGGTCTCTGATTGTTCCTGCGGTCGTCAATACCGGAGGCCTGTTCATGTATGGGTTTGGTGCCGAGTACGGCGTGCATTGGATCCTCCCCGCCGGATTTGGACAAGCGCTCATTGCATTTGGTATCGGAAGCAGTGGTGCTATCGCCATTACTTACGCTGTTGATTGCTATCCTATACTCGCGTCCGAGTCGCTTGTTTTAATTCTGTTCGGCAGAAACCTGATTGGAACCGGATTCACATTTGCGATTCAACCTTGGCTTGATGCGTGTGGAATCCAAAACACAACTATCGCTGTCGCTATTATCTGCTTCTTCTCGAACATGTCGTTCCTCCTGTTCACATGGAAGGGCAAAGAGATGAGGGCCTGGACTGCTGAGCGGTATTTGAAGGCTGCCCTGCAGAAGGATCAATGGGGAGGTGTAATGGCTTAACCTCCTTAATTATTGTTCTATTTTCCTTTTAGACATGATTCAATATTAATGAACCTTATATTTCTCGTTTTTCACTCATTACCTTTCTAGATCTTGAACCCCTTCATATCTCAAGAGTGACTAGAGTGGCGTTCAATTGCCTTGGATTCTGAGAAAATGGTTGCATTCAAAATATTCGGCTCAACGAAAACAGAAAAGATTCATCATTCGTGTCATCGTAGTCAATCGAAAGCATCGAAACAATAGTGATATGATCAATAACCAAGGCATGTTTCCATCTTGGCACACTCACAGCCGTATCCGCAATAGTCACACCGTACAGCCTTTTCAAATTTCCATATCATAAGCCAAGGCATCCTCGCAGATCTTGTCCTTCAAAGCGATGACCCTAGATCGCGAAATAAAGAGGTTAAGAAGTTAAAAATCCGACATGCAAGCGCAGAAAAGCTGAAAGAAGAAAAAAACATACTCGAGATGAGCAGGGTGAGTTGCATAAACCTGCAAGTCCTCGGCCTTCTCTAGCGTAGCGACAAGGCCCATATTGTAGCCCTTTGCTCTGGCAGCAGTTAGTGCCAATGGCGGGTTGGCGTTAATTTCCTTCAGGCCTGTTGAGAGTACGATGTGAGTTTGACTGATTCCCGAAGACGATGACCGTTCATTTGGCAATGCTGGGTCCAGGTATATCGAACGGAACATGGTTTAGCATACCTGGGATCTTGCCTGCCATGCCGGTGATCAAGTCTTTGAACTTGAGGACATCGTGTGCTCCAATGCCTTCCTTAAGGCGGAAAAGGACTGTGAAAAGAGGACAATATATGTTAGGTCAAAAACCCCTGCACCTGGTGGTTCAAAGCGATTGCTGTTCGGCTCAGAATGAACATGCTCTACGAACCGCATGAAAATGACGATAGAGGTGAAAGGGGCTGTAGAACAGGGCGTAGTCAGGACGGACCAACGTGAATAATAGGCATTTTGAGTTTTTTCCTGCGACGAAAAAGAGCGAAGATCAGATGCAAAGAACTATGTCTATCTCCCTATTATCACGATATTCATGCTCTTCTCTCAATCAAGGACGTCAAGCATCAATAAATACTCAACGGCGAGAGACGAAACCCTCGGCGTATGTCTGTCTGTATGTACTTATGCATCTCCACACGACGTCATCACATTAGCAGCATCTTCTGTTAGATTCTGGTCCTCCCGCATCGAGTCGTTTTCCGCCAACAGGACAGCGATACCATATTGACATCAACAGGGATTGTCCTCCATTGACATTTCACCATCTTGGTCGTCGTCATTGTCGTCAACATCGTCAACATCGTCGTCGTCGTCGTTGTCGTCGTCGTCTCAGATGCCGATCAGAGTCAATTACTGCATCCAAAATTGTGCACAATGCTGACTAATATACAATGTCATAATTACCGTATCCGGTATAGCTCTCTTAATGCTCAGATATCGCAACTTTAAATAAGAGGAAGAAAAAAGACGTTGATTGATTCTCGATGGCTTGAAAGGATGTGGATAATTAGATGATGGGATCGTCTTTTGATGTGAATTTCAGTTTTACTGCAGCCGTTGCGCACATCCATTACGGCATCTTTCTGCTGTCTACTCGTTCGAATTAAACACCTCGTCCTGTTGCTGCTCTTCTCTCCCGTCTGGAGCTCTGGAAATAGCGCCGAATATAGCTCGTCAGCTCAGCAGCTCAATAGCTCGTTACTGCTTTTTTTCGCCAAATCATGTCAGACCGTGACTATACAAGTATGATTCACCTGTTTTCCTGTTGTTTGTGGGTTGGGAATGAATGGCTCTGCTGTGGGTAGATCTGTACTAACGTTAGACTCGGTGTGTAGGTAACGACGAACTTTCGTTGCCAAAAGGTATGCTCATACTTCTTCTTCGAACTGAATCTCTCGGAAATATTACATACGACCCAGGCCAAATCCAAACCATATCAATGCGATTGATCTGAGGAGGGCTACAGCCTACTATCTACGAAAAGCAAAGAAGCTCCAAGCTGACAGATACCCGGTCGATTCTCAACAGCAACCGTTCAAAAAATCATAACCGAGATTCTACCCCCTTCATCAGGGCAAACATTCACAAAAGATGCACGCGATCTACTTATAGAATGCTGCGTTGAATTCATCACGTTAATCTCCTCGGAGGCAAATGACATCAGCGAGAAAGAGGCCAAGAAGACAATCGCCTGTGAACATATCGAGAAGGCGTTGAATGACCTTGGTTTCTCAGATTATGTGAGCAGTGTTCTTGCTGTTGTCGAGGAACATAAAGAAGCACAGAAGGTAAGCGTTTGTCTTTCCTCTGCAGACCTGGACTGGTCTCGCTGGTGCGGTCGTACTAGGTCATGGTCAACTAACGTGTTGGTTTTTCCCGTCAATAGTCACGAGAGCGAAAGGTCAATAAAATGGAACAGAGCGGCCTCTCAGAGGCTGAGCTCATCGCACAGCAACAGGAGCTATTTGCCAGTGCGTCGTCCAAGTACCGGGCTAGCACTTAGCAAGTTGGCGTCTATGTTGTATGATTTCCATTCTCGTTATGATCCCTTTCATTTGTCTATCTTCCTTTATCATCTGCTTTTTGTTCGGCATTGGCATTTGTTGGAGCTTGGCATCACTTCTTCTTTTCTCGCTGGCTCGATGGGACGTCAATGTTTAATCTTCATACCCCCTTTCCTTTCCTTCCCCTTTATTTTTTTTTCCCGTTTAGATGGCTTTATTTGTCGGCATAATTCTTTTCTTGCAGGGTATACACCGTCTGTTGTTTTCTGGCGCATAGTTGTTTTGACATGGTGTTATCTTGTTTTGCTATAGCTTGATGGGCGTTGGGCCGTGTTGATGTTTGATTCTCTTGTTATTTTTATCTTCTATCTTCATCTCTTCTCTTACACCCCCCCCCTTCTTATCCCAGTGGGTTGTTCAAAGAATCAGTCTTGAAAGTCTCAATTATTTCTACCTTTTTACATGAGTTGCCTACGGACTGCTCCTAATACCATCAAAACTACCAAGCAGTTGGGCTGCACTCTAGCCTATTTACCCTGTAGATCCAACAGGGATAAAATGAACCATTCTCTTCCCTTCCCCTTGTCTCCTCCCTTTCTTCCTCTCTACCAGTCAGCAATTATCTGATTCCACCACCCTCATTCATGACTTCCCCTCTTGTCAGGGGCCAAAATGAAGGAGGTCGGTCGTCTTCAAGTACACAGGGTACTCTCTCTCAGTACAATTGTAACCTAACCAAATCCAGCCTAGTCTACCACGCTAGTCCATAATTGGTCTAGCGTTGAATTGCGGGACATTTTTTGCTCAGACGGCAGAAAAGCGTCGGGAACCATCGCCACTTGCACCAATCTCTCTCTTTCTTCCTTTCTTCCCTTCTTCATTATTGTTATCATCTTCAACATATCTTTGAGAATGTCATAAGAGCCACACAGCTACCTCCAGCACGAGGGAAGCAGAAATTAGAAGCAAAAGCGCTCCATCAATGGGTTCGACACGCCATATACTATCTACTCATGACTCTTCAATTTCGTTGAGTCATCACCATTATATTGAACCAATGTTTGATTTAAATTGAACAGGCGCCAATCGCATTTGAATAGTCGAAGGAGAAGGGAAGGAAGAGGGAGAGGATATCAGCAGACAAGCTCTGTTTTACAGCCGAAAACATGGCTTCATCTGATGTTGAAATGAAGGACCGTCCCTCCGAGGAAGCTGCTTCAAGCTCATCCGACGAAGAGCCATCACTCGCCATAACCCGTTCTCGACGAAGCACAGCCGGCGCGCGCATGAGCGCCCTCATTGACGCCGAGGCAGACGATGAGCTTGCGCTCCTTTTCGCTGAAGACGAAGATGACGCTGAATTCGAGCTCGGCCGACGAAAACGTGGGGGTCTTCCTGGCGAAGAGGGAGAAGACGAAGATGAAGGCGAGGAGGACGACGCAGAGGATATAGACATGTCATCATCCTCAGACGACGATGAAGATAAGGGACCGAATGCGCCGGAAAATGAGGAGTTGGAGGGGGAACAAGAGTTACTACGACAGACTCGCGCGGAAGCGAAAAGGAAGAAGAAGAAGGCTGATGAGAGCTTGAGGCTTACAGCGCTGAGGAAACGTGCTATGGTGTCTTCTGCAGCAGCTAGGGCATCGAAGAGCGCAAAGGCAGAAGCAGAGAGCGCGGGAGCAGCGCGACAGGCGGAGTTGACTGCTGCAGAGGAAGCAGCAGCGCTAGCGAAGAAGCGAAAGAAGTCGGAACGCACATCATGGTTACCTACTATCGACGACATCCCTACTCGATCATCATCGCGTCGCCAGACGATGGCGAATAAGGAACAGACTCATGCTCGTCTAAAGGATAGCGAAGAGAAGCGGGTCCGGTTGATAGCGACGATGGAGAAAGCAGCTAAACGCAAGGAGAAGCTTAAGGCAAAGGTCATGACACAGGCTGATCGATTAGAGGAAGCTAAACGGACCGAACGACTGAACAGCAAAAGTTTGAACAGATGGGAAGAAATGGAGCGGAAGAGGATAGAAGAACAACAGGAAAGATTACGAGCGCTACAGAACCGCAGACTTGAGGGCGCGGTCGTCACGTATTGGAGTGGACCTGCCAAATGGGCTGATGGGAAGTTAGTGCAGGTGGGCATCACTGAAGTGCACGAACGGGAAGAGCCAGTCAGTAAAAAAAGGAAATTGAAAGATATTGTGGAGGGTAAAGCTGGCAAAGCAGGCAAACTCAATCGAAATTCTATCGGACCTGTGATTGAAGCGATCAAGACAGAAGATAACACTCGACCGAATACGGCGCAGAATGCAGTCGTTGAGTCTGAACCTGTGTCTGCTGTATCCGGCTCGACAGCATTCCCCGATTCTTCTCGTCCTCAGTCTCGAGGCCAGCCTCAGGATAACGGTTTCAGAGCTCAAATTTCTTCGCCGGCTGAAAATGACGACTCGTCTACTGCGTTGTTGAAGAACGGCGATCCCCAAATCACACCTAGTTCACATCAGTCTCCAGAGCCCTTAACGGATTCGCAGGTGCAGCGCTCACAACCGATATCAGTCGTCCCCGCAGATCCTCCTCTCAATCAAAATCAAGATCAAAGTCTACCCCAGAACGATAAAGGCGCATCGTCATGTGCGTCAAATACACCTCCTATCGTACCCGCTGGACAGGATACGCAATTCGCATCTGCTATTCCGAAACACGAAGCCGATAGTAAGCCAGTCTCGGCGATTTTTGCGGCCCCTCCATGTCATCATGATTCTATGAACATTGCGTCGAACAGGCTGCTCCCTCTTGCTTCTGTGCATGCTCATTCCATTCCACTTTATCAATCACTCGATTCGCATACAATTCAACAGACTCAGTCATCAGGGCAAGGCCTATCAAGTGTACCGCCAACTGGCGTCGCACCCGTCAGCACAACAGAAAGTCAAGCTCCATTACAACCCATAATCCCAGAGCCAATGGACATCGATGAAACACCACATGTCCCAGTCATAGAGCACACCTCCCGCGAATCTTACATATTCACAGATATCGACCACCTCACAACCGAGCAAAAAGCAGAATACGCGGTATTCCTCGAGAACCAGAACCCACAGGACCAACCCCCAGCGGCACGTACAACCACCTCACGCTCCAAATCCACAAAACCACCCAGGTCAAGCAAGCCTGTCGTGGAGTTATGTCCCATCACTTCCAAACCAGCTAAATATCGCGATCCGCTTACGAACCTTGCTTATGCCTCGGCATTGGCGTATAAGGAGATTCACGAGACGTTGAATAATCGATACGCGTGGAGTTCTGTGCTAGGATGTTTCTGTGGTCCGATCGGTGTGGGAGCTAGAGGAGTGCCGGAGAGATTTTTGGCGCCGAATACGGTGCCGAAGGATATCATCAATGTCGACACTGATGATGATGCAGGTGGGGTTTCGGAGACGGTTGATGGAAATAAGAGTGGGAGTACGAGTGTAGCTGGTACTGGAACCGCAGGGAATGGAACACCTGTTTCTGCGTCGGCGGTTCAGCAACAGCAGCAGCCGCAAATACAATCACAGCCGCAAAATGAACAGAAACCGATGGTGGGGATGCAGCAACCACAGCAGCAACCAATTCAACAAACCGCGACTCCAGTGGGTGGTGTGGCTGTTTCTGGAAGCAGCGCGCCGGCCAGTGGTAGTGCAACGCCTACAGCTGGTGGACATGCCTTACCTGGCACAACTAATCAAGGAGGACTCCAACCTGCTGTGTCGTCAATGTCATATGTACCAGCAACAGCCCCGACGCCAACAACAGTACCAGTGTCAACTCCATCAGCTGCACCACAGACATCCTTCCCGTCAGGGCCAGCAGTAACAGGTGTTCATACATCTACAGCCGCCGTTCCTGCACCCACACCAACGCCAACGACGTCAAATCCCATGACCATTCCTGCTCATGCGCCAATGTCGAGTAGTGGAGAAAGCAAGATTCAGGCCCCGGTGCAAACTTCTGCAGCAACCACATTGTCATCAGCATCAACACAGACTCAGTCTCCTAATATCGAATCTACACGGCAGCAAGAGAAGCCATGATCCGAAAGCCTCAACCTCAACCTGCATTCCACGCCTCCTTCTTCTCCGCCTCACCATATTTGCCCTTGTCTTTTT
Source organism: Ascosphaera apis ARSEF 7405 (assembly GCA_001636715.1). Lineage (NCBI taxonomy): Eukaryota > Fungi > Ascomycota > Eurotiomycetes > Onygenales > Ascosphaeraceae > Ascosphaera > Ascosphaera apis. The sequence goes on along the minus strand of AZGZ01000008.1, from coordinate 243,395 downwards.
TGTCTAGTCCTTTATTATACCCATGTCGCAGCTATTTAGAAAGTGAGAAATAGATGATGAATACAAGAAAAAGAGAAAAAAGCAACAAAAACAGACAGATATATGAAAATAAGAGCGGTTCATTTACCCCTATTTCAAGACCTAACCTTCCCAATCCTTCTGGCCCCTGTCCTGTCCATTCCCCCTTAAACCGCTGTTCTTAGGTCTTGTGAATCAGGCACGGAACGGCCCGCAAGCATATTCTTGTTCAGGCAGGATAGAGGAGTAGAGTACTAAGGACCTGTTTCCCTTCCTAATCAGCCATTGATATTCCATCTAACACCACTCAAAACCCATACAGCATCATCACTTCCTCCCTCACTCTCATTCCTCATCACCCAGGGTCATTCCCTCATTGCCCCCTAATCAATGCCTCTCTCCCCCCTTAAGTATAATACTGTAGGCACCTAGACGGATATATCGCCGGTTCGAATCCCGCACTCCGCAATACCCTTTAATGACACAGTTTTATTCTTCGCCACCCACTGTCACTTACGCCGGATCTTTCACTTCACCGAGAACCGCCCCGCCCGCCACAGCCGAGGTTCGCTCCAGTTAGGCTGCCTGACGACCTACTAACTAACTAACTAGTTACGATGAGGTATAAGGTATACGGTGTATCACTGTACTGTACCCCATACTACCTACCAAGTACTCCATACGACATACGACATACGACGTCCTGTCAAGCTTAACCAGCGCATCGCATCGCATCGCATAGCATAACTGAGTGTGGTCCTTTTTCTTTCCGCTCATTATTTGCGCCGCGACAGCTGTTAGCGGTTCACTGTTGCGGAAACGAGGAGACCCAGCTCTCCTGCTACATCACTTGTCGCTTGCTTCTTCGTCACGGCGTATTTGTGCTTGTGCTTGTGCCTGTGTTTGCGCCTGCGCCTGCGTTTGCGCCGTGACTTGCGTGTAGCTGGTTGACTTGAACAATTATGGGTGAGCCCTGAACCCGACCCTAAGCCTGTATCCCCTTGCCAGTTAAGACGGGTTGCAATCATGCTAATCATCCGAGTGGGCATTCAGCTTCGAAACCGGGAGGCGGAGGAGGCACGGCGGTAGAAGGGAGACGAAGCTCCCCCGCAAGCTTCGTCAACGCATCAGGTTTCAAGTTCGGTGATCGAGATCGCAAGACCGTTAAATTGAAATTGCGAAAAGGGCTGGTGAAGGACCTGTTCGGGTCGCCTCAGAAGGACTCCAACAAGAAAGGCAAAGATGGCGATCAAGACAATGATACTGCTTCGGGACCGTCTTCGCCCGTCATCCCTGAAATTGACGCGAAGACTATGGCGCTTTTTCCTACGGGGAAGCCAAGGGAGACAATTCTCGATACTGTTATATGCAAGCATTGCAAGAAGCCCGTGCTGAGAACGAGTGCCGTCGAGCATATCAAGGGGTGCTACAAGGCGAAACAGGAAAAGCAACGCAAGAAGAAGGAGGCGAGAGATGCTGCAAACAAGCTTAAACACGGAGACAAGGATAAGGACAAATCAAGAGCTAAGGGGAACGATGACGATGACAATGAGGAAGGGGATATCCCATCCGTCAATGGTTCCGTGAAGACATCGAAAAAGAGCGCCGTCGACGATCTGCCAGGAAACAAAAAGGGAGGCAAGAAACGGAAAGCAGACGCCGATGATGACAAAGACAACGGCTCAACAGCAAACGGGCCTGCGTCCGGTCCTATGAAGAAGAAAAAGAAGAAGGACGAGCCTAAAAAGCCCTCAAAATTCAAGGGCCCCGTCGACGTCGAACGACAATGTGGTGTCGTACTACCCAATGGTGGCCAATGTGCACGAAGTCTTACTTGCAAATCACATTCTATGGGCGCGAAGCGTGCAGTTCCCGGTCGATCATTACCATACGACATGCTGCTCCAAGCATACCAGAAGAAAAACCAAGCACGGCAACAAAAAGCTGCTATCGATGCGAATGCGCCTGTTGTCGACGAGGACAATGGGTCCGGGAAGGTTAACAGCGACGACGAGAAAGATGAATGCATGTCTGCTATCGAACGAATGTGGGCGAACCGCTCAAGCGGGAGCCTTGCTGAGTATAGGCCTATGGACACAAGAACAAAATACCGAATGGTCAGGGTACGCGACATGTTCATGCAGGCCCTGGGAGGAAGCGCTCCCGGCGGAGGTGGTAACGGTGCTGGATTATTTGGTCCGGCAACCATTGGCCCATTTGGAGCATCTAATGAAGGGCTGTTCACGAACGCTGCTAGTGGATTGCAGTTCAATATCTTTGGCCCAGATGTATACAATCACAACGCCCAGGCCTCGACACCGGCAGGACACACGCATGGACAACCAGCGAGTTCTGCTAATGTTACTTCACAACCACAATCTGCTACTACAGCGACTGCACCTGCATTGCCGTCGCCTACAGTGAGCACGGCGGGGACAGGGAGTGCAGCTGGCCGTGGTAATCGGGCTGGTAGCGGCTCGATGTCACCTGGAGGCAGTTCCCCTGTCTCTACGGGAGCGAGCGGCGCAAATGGGAAACGGCAGAGCAGTATCTCAATGTCGCAACAGGCGCAAGTCAATGCTGCTACTGCTGCTGCAGCCAACAACCCCATGAAGAAGGTGGCTGCTCAAGGTTGAGGCGCTCTGGTCAATGATTGTGCTTTTTTTCTTTTTCGAATCTTGGCTCAAATGGAGTTTGGAAATGTTTATACGGAGACGGCGCATTTGAGTCTGCTGACGATGCAGCGTGCTTTCCTTCGATCTCTTTTTCTTTTTTGTTTGGTTTCTTTCTCTCTTTTGGGAATATTGCATATACGCTTAGTACGCCCTTCTTTTGCCTACCTTGGATCTTACCTTCTGCTGGACTGTCGAGGTCGAGGTGCAAATGTTCAAAGTCGTGATCATTGGCAAATTGGAGGGCCACCGTGGTGATGAAACTCAGATGATGATACCCCCTTTTTTTTTTTATTTTTTTCATGGCGCATCTTGTTCTGGTTTGGTTTGTACAATTCTCGCTGCCTTCTTCCTCTATATATTTTTTGTTCCTTTCCTTAAATAGGTCTTCTCTCTCGTCGACCTCAATATATATCATTTCCACAAGCTATATAAGATACTGTATGTTTTCACTGTATTAACATGTTTTGTTCACACATCTGGTGAATTGACTGTGTGATAGCCTATTTAATTCATGGGACACGGCCAAGGAATAACTAAGGACATGGTTCAATATTCGTTCAAGATCTCTAACATTGAAAATCAAATCATTAAGCGGTAAGTATATATAGATAAACAAAAAGGGCCCGTATATAGCATCACTCGACCGACAAGGTGACTCCCTATTTATGCGGAGGGAGCAGCGTCTGGGGCAACGCGGACGAAGTCTGGCGGTGGGAAGAACAACGGCATGAAGGCCTGCAAAGAACAAAAAGAAGAAATATTGGGTTAGTTTCGTGATTATGGTGAGTAGTCGAAAAGAGCTAGAATCGATGCGTTCAAAACATACCACAGCGACGGCCATGACTGTTGTAGCAAAGAAGGTCAGTAAGATAGTAAAGAGCACGTTTTTTTTTTTTTTTTTCCTAAGTAATGTGATGCACTTACGGGACATGCCGACAGACATGATAGCAGGAGCTTGGCTGGGTGATTTCTTGTCGGGTCTCTCGATGAGCCACTGTTGGACGTTGAAAATGACTGACATCCTGTATGTGCGCGAAAAGAAATTAGACAAGAGAACAACGCAAGAATTCCAGGAGCAGATATGGAGCTTACCATGCAATGATTCTATTTGAAACGAGGTGAAAGTCGACGCGGTCAGCAACTTGAACAGAAGAAAAAAGCAGCACTCTTTCATGGCCCGTGGAGCGTGAAGTTCATAATTTACCTATTTCTTGTGAACATCTAGATATTTGAACCAGAGTCAGCATTTCCATGTTACATTCAACATACACATATAGCATGGATGATAGCCTGAACAGCAACCATCACAACCACAAAGGGAAAGGGGGGACTCAAAACGTACAGCAGCCATAGGCATAGTGCTTGACAGGGTGCCTGAACATCGCTAGATAAGTATTTGGCGCAAAGCAGTGGACAGGTATGTATGACACTGTATCAAAAGCGATACGTACTTCCAATATCGTTTTCTTCCTCGACCTTTGGTGGGACAAAGGGGACGACTGGATATTGCAAATGAGGTTAGCATCCAGTTCGCAAAGCTTTAGTATATCACATCGCCTTTCAATACAAATCAAATGCGCTTTGCGATGCGATAAGAGGGAGGGGATAGAAGCCAACTCACCCAAGTCCGGCCTCTTCATATCTCTGCCGTTCAAACCCATGTTGAATGTATTCTAAGCGCGTATATCAAGTATACAGACTGCAATATAGAATCTAGCGGTAACCCCGTATGTCGTTGATGTTCTTGTCCTTGTCCTCGTCCCTTGACTGTGGTTGATGTCAGGTTGAAGCTCCCTTGTCGCATATGCTGGTACGCAGGTCGAGGTAACGGTTATCCCCATTGCTGTCTCCACCGCTGTCGGGCCATCTCCCCCGCATCTTATTCGCCGCGCCGCACGTACAGTATGAAGTAGAGCTGCCTTACTAAGGGTATACAAGTATATCCAGAATCACCTCAGATACTCAAGTACGGTATATGTAGTCTTGATATTTGACTATTTAACATATAATAGACTGGATATGATGTTGAAGAGGACGCTAGCTTGCTACTGACTACTGTAAGTTTTGGATAATTACATTCTCATAGATAAGGCAAATGATTATGCATACAAGGGGTATATACAGATCGCTATTAGAACTAACTTCTATTGCGACTTCAATTCAGGGCAGCTCACAGCAAACTCTCGTACTTGTCTAGACCAGACTTCGTGCCAGTGCCAGTGCCAGAGCTTGCCATGTTGCCCTGTAAGCTGGTCTGAGGCTGGGTCTGCGTAGACGGTCGCTGTGGCTGAAGGGTGTTCAGAGTATTTAAAGTGTTCATGGGTTTCATGGGTTGGTTCGACAAGGTACCCCATTGTACCTGGCCATGGTTTTGATTCATGGTTGAGCCTGTAGGCGGGGGAGGGATGCTGAATGCTGATTGCGTCGTTTGCATTGATGAAGATGACGATGCAGACAACGGTGCGAAGCTCGACAGCATATTACTACTGCGCAATGTAGTCGCCGGGTTTGCCCCGCCAAACCCAGAGCCAACAGGGCTCAATGTATTAGTTGAGATCCCAGGAGTCCATGAATTTTGCGTTTGAGGTTGAGGTCGAGCTTGTGTCTGGGTTTGTGGTTGGAGAGGTTGCAAAGGTTGCAGTGGCTGCGAGAAACTAGACGTTCCAGTTGATGTAGGGGTGAGAGAATTATTAGTCGGCGATAGAACAGGAAATGTCGAAGGTTTCACTGCTGAGTCCGGAGTCATGCTTCTGTTCAAGCGCATTGGAGATGCCCCAAGGGCAGAACCCCCTGTGGCTGTCTGTAAGCGTCCGGAATGGGAACCACCCGACGAAAGTGCTGGAGAGGGTAGTGCTGAAGAATGAGGATTGGCGATCGATGTCGGTGCTGTTGACCACGAAAACCTCGGCGCGCTCTGTACGCTTGGTGATGGACTTGGCTTTGTAGATCTGGATGCAGTGACCTGAGGTTCACCCCAATCATTCCAATTACCATCGTCTTCAAGCATCGAAGGTGACTTCCGGGCTGTAGCGCTAGCCGATGCGGACGTCGATAGGTCTGTATGCCCCAGCACCAGTTTCTCGAAATCAGACTTGACTTCCTTGACATCCACATCACGCCCATCGTCAAGACTGGCAAATGCTTGTCCCCCGGGACTCATGCCACCGAGGGAACCCCTGCCTTCGATTGCAGTATCATTGCCAGAAAGCGTCATAAGCTTACTGCGTTGTTCCTTCTCAATCTTTTCACTGGTTTCCTTCACAA
>AZGZ01000008.1:226913-237338 GCA_001636715.1 Ascosphaera apis ARSEF 7405 | reverse complement strand
CGTCCATGAAGGCATTGAATTGTTTGACATTCAGCAACGGTCCAAGACTGAACTGCCACAGTAATGGAACAACTTCCACAGCAAGGAACTCGATGTCGGCGATACGGCTGACTTGACGGAGCACATTCAGAGAAGCCATCATTACCGCTGGTTCCTTGGTTTTCATTGACTTAAGCAGAGGAACCAGTTTCTCCTGAACTGTATATTTGTCGAGTATTGATGCTGATGGTTTCTTGGATTGTGTTGTCCTTCCTCCATTTCTCGACGATACTGAAGACGATGATTGTTGTGGTATCCCTGATAGACCGTCATCCATTGCGCCAACGTCCATTCCTTTTGATGTACCATTGCCCACTTCTCCACCACATAAGAGGACGAAGCAGTCTAAGGCACGAGTTTTGATTTGCAAACTATTGGTATGCGCAAAGACATGTGCGATTGGGGGAAAGACGTCATCTTTAATAGATGCAAAATCGAGTATAGGCAGAAGGACTGGAAGACATTTGAGTGCTGAATCGATCAGGGCGTGTGTGTGAGAGTCGAGGCCGAGATGCACAAGTGGAAGCACGTCTAGAGAATTGTTAGCAAAATATCGAATATACATGTGATCGTTTACAATCGACTCGCCTTCTTTGAACTGCCTTCCAGAGCAATTTTCCGCCAATAACGGCAGATCGGATAGAATCACCATCAAAGCTGCGTCACGATTGCTATCGCGATCTTTGTCCTCATTTTTGCCTCCATGCCCTGACAGAAATATCTCTTTGAATTTCGGCAGTATAATCTCCGGTACAACTTTGATAGCACCCGGAATAGCCTTGATGATTTTCATCACATTCTGTAATAGCAAGGGTAACAACTCCCTATCCTTCGTCTCTTCCAAAAGGGCTGGCAGAACTTTTCGTTGGAGAACGGCACCGGGGAACTCGTCAAGCACACGCCTGAGGCCGCGCAAGAATTGCGCTTTTTCGTTTTGTGTTTTGGCAGGAAATGATTCAAGAAATCTGATTGTGCTGACGAGAACGTTATCGAAGTATTTGGACTGCTGAAATTCCCTTGAATTCAGACGTTGCGCAGGTCGACGAGCCAGTAGGTTTGGTAGAACGGAGGTCTTCAAAGCCTGGGGTATAGGTCGAGAGCAGAGGAAAGAATTGGACGCGCTGGGTATTGAGGAGCTGGAGCTAATTAATTTTCTATATGTTGTCGGATTCTGGTTCGACTTGATGGGTGATCGATGTGGTGAATTATAGAGTGCGACGATGAGCAGACCAAGTGAGTACATGTCTGCAGCGGGGGACACATTCGCATCAATGACGAAATCTGGCGATGTGAAGTCGATATCCAATTGTACAGACGGTGATAATCGAGGGTCATGATGCAATACTTCGGACAGGGCGATTGGTGGCACGCTTGCATTGCTTCGTGTAGTCGTGTTTGTGTCCATACTTCCATCATCTGGAGGGCCTGAGAATCCTAGTCCACTGAGCTTCCAATCGCTTTTCGTATTGACGTAGATCGCATTAGGGTTCAAGTTGCCGTGAACAAGGCCAGCGCTCTCATGTAAAAATTCCAAAGCTTTGGCAACCTGGAGAAGGCCTTTTTGTATCTCAATCTCGTCGATCTCAAGTTCGCGACGATGATACGACGGGCCAGAATCAGATGCGGATGTGTATCGCGATGCGCGGCCGCCAGACGCAATATCCTGATCATCTTTTTCCTGTAGGATGATTGACAGGGACGCTGTCACCGGCTCAGTCGCGAACATCAGCCCCCCATTTCTAGTTTCCTCGACAGGTTCAAGAACCTGCAATATAGAAGGATGTCGTAACCTAGCAAGAGAGCTAGCTTCCTTTTTCAGCCGTTGTATGGCTTCCTCTTGAACACGCTTATAACCCGAACCTCCATTTGCACTGCTGGTTCGTGAGGCGTTATTTCCAAACCCAGTGCTGCTTGTGGTATTCTGTAGCGACTTTTTGTCGAGAATGAATATCGAAGCCGGGTCGCCTGTGCTTTTCTTCTTACCGTCGTGGACCTTCCATGGACCTGAAACGAAGGCGGGGTGTGGGGAGTACTGGTAATTCGAGTTGATGTTAGATTGGAAGGATTTCAGGGCGTTGGCGAACATGGTGACTGATGATGTCAAAGGATGACAGCCGTTATGATGGTAGGGAGAAGGGATAGCGGTGGTCAGGAGACAGGACTGAGGTTGAAGTAGACGAGATGAAGATCACTGCTCTGCTGCCTGGAAACTTTGACGATTATACAGCGATATTCAAATAGCTTTCACGGGCTATCATGACCGGCTGCGAAGCTGACAGGGGTAAATGACCAGGCGTAGCAAAAGAAAAAGAGAGCCAGGGCAGAGCAGAGCTGGTTTATTTTAGGGAAAGCTCCAATGCGTCGGCTGTCTTCTTAGCAATTGACACCTATGGACACCTCGCCATCGACTTTCAGCAGATCCGTCCACCGGGGCCAGCTCAAGGATAAAAGAAACAAAGAAAAAAAGAGGGTCAGTTGGAGGGGCAAAGCAACGTCGTAGATCGCGACTTGTCCAGTTGATCGCCGTGTGTCGTTGACTTGTCGTCGTGCCCTGTCCAAACCTCAGTTGGAATGCCAGACAAGGGTCTCTCCACGAGCTTCCAGAAGATAAAAACAAGGACCCAAATTAGCCCAAGAATCAACTCAACCCTCCGCGTCTGCCCGTTCGTCTCTCTCGCCAGACCAGATGCCCGCCTTCCTCTTTGCCGGGCTTGCTTGCTCGCTTGGCTGGCCCGTCAGGTCTTGTCCCGGTATCCACTAGAACGCCAGCCAGGGGTCTTGCAGAGACACGGAGAAGCAACGCAGCGCACCAGCTGGCTTAGCGTGACAAAGCGATAGGACGAAGGCAAGCCCAAACCCGATCGTATGCGATCTGGGACCAGCAGCAGAAACAGAAAACAGAACTTCTCCGTCAAAATTTCGTCAATCAGCAGCCAATCAGTGTCCCTGATGTCGAGCTTTTCCCTGCACGCTGGTCTCCACAGCGGAATCGCAGTGGCTTTCAAGACTCGAAAAAATATAGATGACTGTACCAACAAGCGATACAGTAATGACTCTTATTGCGACGACAACCGATTGATTCAATTATCTCATTGAATCAGAGTCTGCAATGGAGTCTTTGGCGAAAGGAGACAAGTCTGATGTTGATGCGCCGCACTTTTTGCCGTAGAGTGATATAACACCCTCCCCTTCGCTCATTTGCTACGGCCGAGCAAGCGCACCAGGAACCAGGAGAAAAAAAAAAGTTGCACAAATCAGAGAGGGTTGATAGATAGAATATCTTTCCCTTGTCGGTTGTTGCTAGAGACGTTTTGTTCGTTGTTATTATCATTATTGATATTGTTGTTGTTGTCTGCGCATCGCATCGCATCGCATACAGCTCTTTGGTCGTACAAATACTTTTTACGCTCTCCCGCTTTCCGCGCCGATAAGGACCATCTACTTCGTGTACGTATAAATACTTCTTGGAGAGGGCTCATCTTCCTCCACAACCGCTGTCACCCATCACCGTCACCATCACAATCACCACCATCCATCCATCTGTCCGTTTTCATCGTCGTCAACCCCAGCTAATCTGCCCGTCATGAAGTCGTTCGCCAGGATGACTCTTCGCCACGCCTCGGCCCTTGCTGCCGCCTCTCCCAAGGCCAATGGAAACGGCACTGTCGCTGCCGCCGCTGCTGCTTCTATCAATGGAACTGCTTCCTCGACTCCTCGCGCAGACTCGCAGTCATGGTGGGGGAAGAACTACTACAGCACTCATCCTCCTGTCAGCCGGAGCAAGGGCCTCCCTGACATCGATGTCTCGAAGTTGAAGATCCAGAAGACCGATAAGCCTAAGGACTTGTTGCCTTCTGAGCAATTGAAGTTCGGTGCCAATTTCACCGGTATGGGCCCTTGGTCTAGCTTATATGCTTCTGCAGATTTGTGATTCGTGAAGAATAATACCTCTGACAATATTTTTCTGTTGCAGACCACATGCTCGCTATCGAGTGGAACAATGTCACCGGATGGGGTGAGCCCAAGATTCAGCCTTATCAGAATCTCTCTCTCGACCCGGCTTCATGCGTCTTCCACTATGCCTTCGAGTGTTTCGAAGGAATGAAGGCTTATCGCGACAATGACGGTGGCATCCGCCTTTTCAGACCAAACATGAACATGGCCCGTTTGAACCGGAGCTGCAAGCGCATTGCTTTGCCCACATTCGACGAGGAGGCTATGACTGAGTTGATCAAGAAGTTCGTCAAGACCGAGGAGAGATGGATTCCAAAGTAAGATTAGACCAGCTACTGTTTCACCTATGCACAAATGTCTTTCAAGGTTAGACGCTAACATCATCATTGCCAGTGCCCGTGGCTATTCTCTTTACCTCCGCCCAACAATGATCGGAACACAGAACACTCTCGGCGTCGGTGCCCCCCGTTCCGCTCTCTTCTTCCTCATCGCCTCCCCTGTCGGCCCTTACTACCCCACAGGCTTCAAGGCCATCAAGCTCGAAGCCACCGACTACGCCGTCCGTGCCTGGCCCGGCGGTGTTGGCGACAAGAAGCTCGGCGCCAACTACGCCCCTTGCATCGTTCCTCAGCTCGAGGCTGCTGCCCGCGGATACCAGCAGAACCTCTGGCTCTTCGGCGAGGAGGAGTACGTGACTGAGGTCGGCACCATGAACTTGTTCGTCGCTATCAAGGACAAGGAGACTGGTGTTCCCGAGTTGATCACTGCTCCCTTGGACGGCACCATTCTTGAGGGTGTCACCCGTGACTCTGTGCTCTCTCTTGCCAACAGACACCTTGGCCCCAAGGGATGGAAGATTTCTGAGAGGAAATTGTCCATGTACGAGATTGATGCTGCGGCCTCGGAAGGTAGACTTATCGAGGTCTTCGGTGCCGGTACTGCTGCTATCGTCTCCCCCGTCCGTTCCATCGCTTGGAAGGGTAAGGAGATTGACTGTGGTCTGAGGGCTGACCAGGAGGCCGGTGAGATCGCTGCTCAGATGAAGGACTGGATTGAGGGTATCCAGTATGGTGATGAGGCTGATGCCTGGAGCGTCAGAGTCTAGAGAGAAAGAGCCATACTGTTTATCCTTGGATACGGATTTTTGGATGGATAGGAAGGGGGGAGGAGGCGGTGGTTTCAACGCCTGGTAGGGATACAGTGCCACTCGTTGTGCGTTGTGTAATATATTTGCCGCAAAAAAAGAAAAAGAAGAGGAGTCATGTGTATGCCATATACTATTCTATAGATCATCTAGTATAATTGTCGATCTATTACTTTACAAGATGACTCCGGGATGGTGATGTGTTTGCTATATATGTCGTGTAAACATGTTATACGGTCATGTACCCCTGAGTCTTGCCGGGCCCAGGACCCTCTAATTGCTGCACTACGACGACATAGCTTTAACAGCAGCAAGAAATGAGCAAAGACGAATTCAAACTAACCTCTGTATCTCCAGATTTGCATTTCTCGTCCCATCCAGCTCCATTAGCAGCCCTGTTTGACGGGTTAAATTGGAGTTATGGGTGGTTGCTATCACTTTAGAACGACAACAATCGAGTGAAGTTCGGCTAGTCTAACCCCTGAATCTTATTATGGCTTCAGAAAGTGGTTTTGATAGAGCCTTCACAACATCTTCTCGTTTGATAATGACCTATGTTTCCAAATACCAATGTCCGTCAATTCAGCTCACACAGCCCATTAGCCTGAACCAGGGGCATATGTTTAATCGCACCTCTCACTCCAAAAGCAGCCATCGTCGTTATGGCGCAGGGAAGGTACGATCGATCTGCTTAGCACCTCAAGTACTTTCTCCTCGCCTGAGGAAATCCTCATAACTATCTTCTTTGCAATTCAAGTAATGCAGAATCATCGATGGCCTTCGTTGCGTTCAGCATCCACTACGCGTCTGAGCCTCTGAGATATGTATACTCATCCATTCAGGCCGGTTGTCTCGTTTCCTTGTCTTTGCTTTCGATTCCGACTGACATCATGCACGCAGACTCGTTCACCTTGCACTGAAAAGACTTGGATAATATGCGGTTGCATCGACTGCCTATTCTATGTCTCCAAATGATGGACGACGCACATCAATTTCACTTCAAGCATTGTTGCCCCGCCTTCCCTTCCCCCATCCCAATTAATTATCTTACTTATCTAGGAAACTTCCCTTCTACCAATCGACAAATCCACATATCTTGAGAAATTGAGATATCTGAGCTATCCATTCGTCTTCAGGTCACCAGCTGTGATGGTTTGAATTCCTCAGATTGATGGCTACGGCCACGACGACGAGGTGGAGAGGAAGTTACGACTAACCCCCACCTTCCCCTTTCTCCTGATATCGAGTCTGAGCGAGGAAGGAAGGTACGATGGGCATGGTCCCAAGTGCGACTTCCCTGATGTCTGTTCCTTCTGAATCTTGAAAGTAAGACGCGTCTGAGGAACCAATCACAAATAATCAGCCTTATAGGCAGTTTGGCTCCCTCTATGCCAGTTTCATTCTATGAGATAGAATGAGATACGGATAGGAAGATGCATCGCTATGGCAGCGCACATAGGAGAAAGATTTGAAAGAGTTACAGCATCTCTAAGGACGCCGTCATCATTGCAAACAGCGATGTTAGCTTTCTTAGGTAGGGAACGAGACATCACTGTCAGCACTGGTCTGAAGACGTTTCGAGGCAAAATAATATTGGGTATCAACCACCTGCAACCTACTCATGCAAAGACACGGTCCTAAGAGACGGAAGAATCAAGCATGACATCCCCCTGAATAAAGGGGAAGGAGCTCAACTAATAAAGGGACGAAAGGCCGACAGTCGCCACCATGAACCCCTGGGACGAATCAAACGTTGCAGTGAAAGCCAATCCTACGATAATGAGGAAGGGACTACCCAGTTGAGTCTTTACAATAGGTGATTTGCTCCCTCATATTCAAGAATATCCCCCATCACTCCTTCCATACTATCGCATCCTTTGTGGTGGTCAGGATGTCAATCAGGGAACGGGTCACCCAAAAATGGTCATATTACAAAACACGACCCGCGCAATCGCGATTGCAAAAGAAAAAAAAAAAAAAAAAAAAAAAAAAAAAAATGCGGCGCGAACAATGTGGGGAGAACAGCGGAGAGGGCATTTCAATCATGATGGAATGTGATCCCTCGTCATCATATTGATTATCGAATACGTTGAGGTTTGTCATTTTGAAAAGGATTTACAATTCTGCATAAGTCTAGGCAACCGCTGCTCACCGTCGCGTGCCTGCATCGCCGATCATTGTTTGTCTTTAGCGGGGTGCACCCTCCGTTTATATCGGCTTCGATGTCACTTTTCAGACATATCTTGATACCCATCTCTTCTAACCCGGCTAGAAGATCGAAAACCCATAAGCTCGTCAATCAAAATAAAGAAGACGAGTCCACCAATCTCATTGATAAGGAAGAACCACAAACACCACAGAACGAAGACGAGGAGGAAGACAACACCGAGGACATGTCTGAACTCTCAGAATTCGAGAAGCAGCGCCTTGCAAATATCAAAGAGCGCGATGAGCTCCTTAAGAAGCTACGGCAGGAAGCATTATCTGCGGGAATCTTTCCAACCAGCAAGCCTGCGTCTCCTTCGGCGAAACAACGCAAGGCTGCCTCAGCTCATAAGCGCGTCAAGCGTGAACATACTGAATCGCCGAGACCAACACGATCGTCCGCGAGGATAAGAGGCTTACAAGCTGATTCTGAAATTGAGAAGCGCAAACTTGAAGAGGAGCAGCAGGCTATACAGGAAGAGGAACGGAAGAAGCGCATGAGAGTTCAGGGTGATCTGAAGCTAGAAGATATCATTGTCGGCGGGACGCGATGGAATAATGAATTGAGAGGTCTGGGTGTCGGTATTGGGTCTGACACAAAGAGGTGGAATCAAATTAAAGAGGAAGAAGAAGAAAATAAACCGCCAAAGGAAATCAGTAAAGAAGTCGCAGAAGCCAAAGAGCGATTTGGGAAGCTGAGGATATGGGATCAATGGGAATCCACCAGAATCAAGATCACCCCAGATAGGATATACACCATGGCTTTTCATCCAACCGATGAAAAGCCCGTCGTCTTTGCAGGAGATAAAGCCGGACATTTGGGCATTCTTGACGCCTCACAAGAATATGCTAAGGTCAAGCCTGAGGATGATGATGACGAGGATGACGACGGTCCTGACCCAATAATTACAACTATCAAGCCACATTCACGGACAATTTCATCTATATTCATTCACCGAGCTCAGCCGACTAAACTCTACACATCGAGTTACGACAGCTCCATTCGCATTGTCGATTTAGAAAGCCAGACCGCTACAGAAGCTTACGCTCCATCGGATCTCAATGATGAAGATCCTCTATCAGGCATTGATATGAATCCCAATGATACCAACACCGTCTACTTCACCAGTTTGGAGGGTACCTTTGGTTACCATGACACCCGAGCTCGCACTCGTCAGGGTGCCCGTCTTTTTTACCTATCAGACAGGAAGATCGGCGGATTCACTCTATGCCCAACATCGCCCAATTACTTCGCAACAGCTAGTTTAGATCGTTCCATGCGTGTCTGGGATCTTCGGAATCTCAAGAAGGAGAATTCAGTACCTGTTGGCGAGCATATCAGCGCACTTTCAGTATCTCACGCCGCGTTCAACTCCGCAGGGCAAATTGCCACAGCATCATACGATAACACTATCAAGATTCACGATTTGGCTTCAGCGGGTATATTCTCAGGCTGGCCTAAGTCTCACACACTCTCAAAGTCCGAGATGGAACCTGCTACCACAATTCGCCATAATTGCCAAACGGGTCGATGGGTGACTATTCTGCGTCCTCAATGGCAGCAGACTCCAGCGGTCAACTCCACGGTACAGAGGTTCGCAATTGGGAACATGAACCGTTATGTTGATGTATACGCATCCGAAGGAACGTTGCTTACCAGACTAGGAGGTGCAGAAGATGCTATCACGGCAGTCCCGGCAGTTGCTGCCATGCATCCAGTCAAAGATTGGGTAGTGGGTGGGACAGGCAGTGGAAGAGTCGGCTTGTGGATGTGAAGAGCAATGGAAGGGGTAAGGGAAGGAAGGTAGAAGAAATGATATCTCGGGGTGATAAAACAGCGAAGGTACCGAGCTGTATAGGGGAAGGAGCAGGATACATATACTTGCTTCGTACCGGGGAGGAACGACTCGTGTGCTGTTTCTTGGAAACTCGTGGCTGTTACCTCAAGCTTTGTAAGGAAGGCACCGGCATATTCTCCTATGTTACAGAGGCTGTCAGCCGAGATATGTCGTGGCCAGTTTCGTGGATCTTCCCTGGCACAAGGAATAGGGGGCAATCCAACGGTGACTTGCTTTTACCAGCAGATAGGTCATGGAACAAGAGACAAAATGAATCAATTGAAACTCACATCAGGCGTATTTCAATGGTAGTAAGATTATGATTAGTCTACACCTTGAGAAGAAACAGCCTGTTTGACAATGAGAGGGAAAAAAAAATAAATAGACAAAAAAATAAGTCCTCCTTAGCGGGGAGTCGAACCCCGAGCTGCTGTGAACTCCACAGAATGAAAGACAGCGATGTTAGCCGTTACACCACTAAGGACTTGCCTTGAAACTTTGCAACGCTTTCAGGATATACTTAATATAGTTATCAGGACAATCAGCTTGATATGGCTTTTTAAACCCATTTTATGAGGTATAACAGGTTGAACGGTCATCTTTATGGGCATTGAGTAGTGGTGTTTGATGTTGGAGAAGCGTCTTTTCAGTAATCTCCACCAGCCACTCTGCTTGCAACCAAGTCAAGGTCAAAGTTTTAGCGTGGCAGACCACCATTCCATGGGACTAATGCGGTACACCGGCAAAGGAAGTAGCGAAGGAATTGGTCTCGTGTCCTTTTCCGCTCAGTAATGGAGAATTCGACGGAAACATAGACTATGTAACTTGAAATAGACAGACCCCGTTTGCGATTGAAATGTGTGGCGGTGGTGCCCGGCTTGAATGGTTCATGATAGCCCGAGAGCGAGAGGGAAACCGCAAGATATGGATCAGTGTGATAAAAGCAAGTTTTGATATCCTGAAGAATGTGTATGCCATTCATGCTATGATTAATGTGTAAGTAAATATGTACTTGTGTTCATGATTGTTGCAGAAGTACCTAGAACGAATAAACAAGGAGGGTGTAACAAAGAAAAAATCAAAGCCAAAGGGTAATGCTGTAAATGAAATAGACAAAGAAAAAAAGAAAAAGGAAGCAAGCGATAATTGACGCCGTGAACCCCTTTATTTTTTTGTGGTCTTAATTGTTTAAGAGCGGGGATTAAGACACTTATATCCCGTTTCCGATTTATATTGTTTTCTTTT
>AZGZ01000008.1:181183-201416 GCA_001636715.1 Ascosphaera apis ARSEF 7405 | reverse complement strand
TCCAGTCACTGAAGGGTCGGCACGGCGAGATATAGGCACTGCTCTAACAGGTAAAAACACACCCTCGTCTGTTCCGACCAATCACTCGGCCACCGCCGCACCTTCGGGTTTATGTCGCAGGATCACGGTTGGAGGTCGACCAAACTATGTGCGAGACACTTCTGGCAACGCATACGAAGACAATCCCGCGAAGTTGTTGCAAATGATCAGGGATGCAGACCCTATGAACAAGACCTGTGCAGACTGTGGGTCAACATCCAAGGTGGAATGGGTGTCAATAAACCTAGGAATGGTTTTCTGCATCGAGTGCAGCGGCATTCATCGATCCCTAGGCACTCATATATCCAAAGTTAGGTCTCTGACCTTGGACGTTCATTCTTTCACCATCGATATTGTTGAGCTCCTTATCCAAATCGGCAATCGTGTTGGCAACAGTGTTTGGGAGGGTCGTCTCGATCCATCCGTGAAACCTCTGCCAAGCTCGACCCGCGAAGAAAGATTGAAGTTCATTACTGCGAAGTACGCTGAGAGAGCATTCGTTCAGGAGTTATCACCCACACTCTCCCGATACTCTACTCCCAATGAGACTCTCATCGCCTCCATTAAGAAGAACGATATTGAGGGCGTTCTATATGGCATCGCCCTCCGTGCCGATCTGAATGCTACGGATCGTTCGCGTTCCACACGCGCATTCTTTTTGGCTCTTGCAGCAGCGGATCCAGCATCACCATCGCAATCAATGCGAAACATTCCTCCGAATTCAGGATCATCGTCATCAACAACAACGGGATTCAAGGCCACAGAACCCAGGTCTATCTCCTTTCCCATAGCCGAACTACTAGTGCAGAACGGCGCCGAGGTGCCGACCACTGCACCCCCTATCCCCCTATCTACTGCTGCCCAGACATATTATACGCAACGCTCTTCCAGGGCTGCACGACAGTCACCCATAAAGTTTAATTCACACAACTCACCCGGCGAAGTGAGCAGCTCGAATAAAGTTCATTCATCCAATTCGACAGCGGCTCGTGTTGAGAATCTTTCGAGTTCATTACAGTCAAATTATGAAGGCAAAGACCGCGAGAAGGCCAACAAGCGTGGAAGCGCAGGAGCTCGGTTTGCGGGCAAAGTTGCGTCACTTGGTTTAGATCGCTAGATACGGGGTTCTGCATATCATTCTTCTTTTCACTTACCCTGCCTTATCTTTTTCTCATTCTCTTGATTCTATCTACCTGCTACTGTTGTCATCTGTTTCTTGCTTTGAGAATAATGGCGAGAGCATATCCTAATCTGCATTTTCCCTATAATTAATCTATCATAGCAAAGAATCCTAGCTTGAAATAGTTGAAGAAGAGACAAAAACATCATGCTAGATCACGACAATACTTGATGGCATTGTACCTTTATGTGATAGGATAATATTCAATCAATTAGTACCTTTGAATGCATATATTTCTAGCCCACATCAGTCCCTGAGCTCTTAGTGAACTGGCTTTCATCACTAGTACGGGATCTTGTTGGTCCACAGCTGGAAACGATCGTACTCCTTCGTCGATCTGCTCAGATAACTCTTCCGCACAAGGTCCTGCATGTACTCTGCAGCTTCACGCTCGTTCTTCTCGGGAACAAAGCGATCCCTGAAATTGCGGAGTGTTTCCGGCTTGAAGCACGGCAACCCGCTGTCGAGCATCAATGCAACAATATGGGAAAGCTTCGTGGCGTAGGGTCGCGAGGCAAGGAACGCTTTGACAACCAATGACTCGAACCACCTGTAGGCCTGAGAATTAGTTGGGTCGTGGCCCGTCAGACTCAATCCGGTAGATGAAGATGAAGGGCCTGAGCTAGACGGTGGGTGGATACCGCCCATGACAGCGACCATTTCTGAGGTTAGCTTGAAAGGAGCTCTCTCGAATTTAACACCGCCGGGGGCGATATCGAAACAGAATCCGAAATCGATGTGGAGTATGTGGCCGTCATCGTCAATCATGATGTTTCCGTTGTGTCTATCCTTGAATTGCAGCAGGTAAGATATGACCGAGTAGGCAGCCATACTCTTGACGAAGTTGCTGCGAGCTTCTTGGAAGCGGGTGGATTGAGCACCTCCATACTTGGAGACAAAGTAATCATAAAGACCATTGACAGCTTCACGACCAAGCATATCACGAGAGATCGAATTCGGGAGCACGTCAATAACACCACATCCAGGTGCTGTAGCAGTGACTCTGTAGGGGTAGACAAACACGTCAAGGCCAACACTACCAAAGATACTGCGGAATGCCGCAATCATCTGTAGAGCAAGAACGTCTTGACGGCAATCATCTCCGACCTTGAAAATAGCCGATTGCCAAACATCGTAGGTCCTTTGGTCATTTTCATCCATAACGGTCAAGTCCATGTTGCTATTTGTCGCGCTCTTTGTGCTTCCGTCCTCATCTTGCTCCTTCGTTTTGCGAATGCGGAATGTCGCCATGTAAGGGGCCTTAGCATGAGATTGCAACGGCTTGCCTGACTTCCGATCAATGCCAACAACCACACCATCAGGGTTACTAGGCAGATAAACTCCGACTTCGACCTTGATCTTTCTCAACTCCTCCTCAATCTTCGCCTTCTTCTCTGGCTTAGGCCGCTTGATGTATGGCTTCAGTTTACCAGAGATGCCGGTAACTTCGTTGAAGAAGGTAAATTCGCGTTGGTAGAAATCACGGTCTTTCTCGGAAAAGTGCGTCTCAAGGGACTCCATGAACTTATCGAGGACGGGTTTCATAGGGTCAGGAACTTGGGCGTCGTCATCCTTGTATGCGTTTGCCTTCATGTTCCAAATAACCTGATGGGCGAAGAGTTGAGACAACTGAGCAGTCTGGAAGATATAGCGCTCGACATATCCGAGAGCATCATAACGCAAAGTTTGGACAAGCTGAGGGACATAGAAGAAGGCAACATCAACAGCGTGGCTGTCCAATGCGCGCATCGCGTACTGCAAGATGAATGGATGGTTGCCATACGCAGGCATGAAGTACACCATTGACGAGGCAGGGTTCATAGGTTGCCAGTATAGAAGGTATTTCAAGCGGCCAGAAACATCAGCTGGAAGGGCTGGTCCAAGCAAGACGTCCAAACTATCAGGATCCTCGAGGGCTTGTTCTGGGTGTTCCAGGAGGATTGCCCTGACATCACTCTTAACCTTAGGAGACGGGAATCTGACGGAAAGCTGAATAGCAAGAGAAGGATGGATAGACCAGGCAAGTGGCACAAATGATGCAGCAGAGTCATTCGGGGCTCTGAGCCCAGCCATTGATGTCGGCGACAATCCCTTTCTGTCTTGTTGCAAGGGATTTAGCCAGATCTGAAGACGGGAACGTTCATGTGCCACGAACATACGAAGAAGATTCCTCTTCGCAACCAATGATAGCATACTCGTGGAGCCTGACACCCCATTCCAGGGTATTCTCTCCAAGTGCCCATCCACTGCACCTAGTATAGCCTCTTCAGCGGTAATTTGGACGCGGTTACCACCATAAGACCACCAGGCCGGATGTTTGAACCAATGCAAGGCCGCCGAAAGCGTAGCATCTTTATATCTCCATAGCAATGGCTTGCTTGTCGAGATGCAGTCTGCGAGAATGTCCAAGGCAAAGAGGACGGCGCTGAAATATAGTTCACGACAGAGTGGATGCCCAGCGATACTCCTTAGAGCAATCATGGTCCGGCTAGCAACGCGCAGGAACAACTCCTCAAGATGAGGGCTAGACAGCTTAGTCGCATTATACTGACTGATAATAAACTGTAGCACCCGACTGTGGGGAGTGATCATACTCTGAGCTTTGCGTTGTTGACGGAGCAGATCCTCCTTGTTTGAAGGGGCAAATTCAGTCTTCAAGAAAAAGGGGTCGACATGCTTGAAATCGCGGTGGAAGAAGCCACGATGCCTTAGAACTGACTGTTCCCATGCCTCACTCACACCTGCAAGAATAGTGCTAGATAACGAGGGGCTCTCATGGATGATACTCAGCCAGAGGGATAGCGCCAGGTCAATCGCCTCAGTGCTCAATATCATGAAGGGAACATGGATAACATGAGAAACAAGAGACGCGGCTACATCTCTGGACGCGCATAGCAAGGATGCCGCTGCCTTCAATTCAGGGCGCACCTCATCAAAGGATACCTTCTCTCCATGGGAAAGCCTAGACTCAATCGCACGCAACGAAGATTGAACACGGAAGCAATTAGCTTGAAGGTCTTGTTCCTGCATCATATCAAAGTCCTCATGTGGCCCACTGGAGAGCAGATTTTGGCTCGCCAATTGCATGCACATTTTCGACGAGCGGTAGTTTTGGCGAGCCGTATATTGCGCGACGAAGTTCGAAGCCATGGGGGAACCGCAATAGCTCTTATTCTGGAGATAAGTAACTCCTCTTTCGCTCGGAGCAGCAGAACAGCCGAGCTGCAATGCAATTGAGCGTCCCAATAGAACTTGCCCATATGCCAAATCATCTTCCGATTCCACGAGGTATGTCTGTAGTAAGCCTCTCGTGCCCAAAGGAGCAGCATTCAAAGCGATAGAAATCCACTTGTACGACAAATCAAGCAGATTTGAAAGGGTACGCTTTCTCAAATCATAGTCATCAGGCAACTCGATCTCCACTAAGCTTCTCGGAGTCCGCATAACCGGCTTCCATTCATATTCATCAAGCTCCTCCTCAATGCAGGACAGCCACATGACACTGACCAAGTCAAGCAGGATAAACAAAGCACGTTTGTTGCAGAGTGCGGAGGGGCAAGACTCGATGATCCTGGTGGCGGTAGCTGCCGACATCTGGCGCACTTTATCGATACGATGGCAGCAGTAGACGAAGACCTCTGCGAGCAACGACGATATATGAGGAGCAGACCACCTGATCGTGCCACTGTGAAGACACTTCTCCATGTATATCGACACGACCTTTTCGACAATAGCCTTCATGCATCCACTCATATCTGGAGCAGACAGCGCTGGATCCATGAAATATGCATGGACCTTGGCACAGTCCCCTGACGAACCCCTGAGACACTCAATCAGCAGAGCAGCATTGAGGAAGGTAAGCTTGGGATAACTGAGCTTTTTGATATCAGATTCCAGGGCAGGCAGCTCAACGGACAAGGTTCGTCGCTTTTTCTCCAGACTGTTGGTGACATTGATGCCTCTGCGCAAGACCGCATTGAGCTCGAGATCGCTTTCAAGTAATTCATAGCGGTTTTCAGCGATGAGCGGAGGCGAGCAGACAGCGAGTGCACAGAGATCACGGTGATAGATCTTTGCAATATCGCTATTGAAGGAGATGCCGTGAACAGCAAGGTTGAACCAAGCATCGCGGATTAAATGGGAAACCTGGTCAGTGTAGGCTCTAGCCTGTGGATCCGAATTGTTACGGGCAAAAAGCACCGCCAGGGGAATCAATAGCGGTACAAGGTCTTCTGCAGATAAGTCACCATTCTTCAAGCCCTCCTTGCCGTTGCTGACTTCTCCCTTGTTGACTATGCTCTCAAGCAGGTATGTAAGGTATGGATGGTAAAGGGGCGTGGACGGCGAGATGTTCTCGGAGATAAGTATTTTAGCTCGCAAAACCTGGATATAGATAAATCAGTTACTGACCCACAAAGCAGAGATGACGAGTTACTTACCGCGCTCAGGACGAGATTATCACCATGCAACAAACCATTGCGATACATGCGAGAGTAAAGTTTCAATAGCACCTCAAATTCTGTCATGTCATTGAACAGGGCTAATTGCGCAGACTCCAAGATGATGCACGCGTCGACAAGAACATTGGTCTTCCCGATCTTTTGCATCATAATTGACTGCGCCAAAGCAACTATATTGGTGTCCTTGGTGCTGGAAGCGATGGTCACAATTGAATGAACAACGTTCTTGTATATGGCGTATGTAGATAGTTCATCTTCAACGGGGAAGTAAATTTCCTCCTGCTGCTGCTCTTGTTGGTGATATCGTGAATCAGACGGGAACAAGACTGCAGCGATAGCCTCGAGTTTAGACGCATCGGAAATTTCCATGTGAGAGCCACTTGAGCTCAAGAAGTTTCCTAGAGAATATAAAGTCCCGATAACCTGATCCTGAGAAGCAGGACGAAGTGTCTCTGCTAGGCAGTTCGCAGCAGTATTTGCATTTGAGCCGACCTGTCCATTTTGCGTGAGGAAGCGAAGTAGAGAGCGGTTGATACTCGGTGCGCTTGGAGGAGAAACCTCAGCAAGAACGACCATGCACTTCAGCGCAGTTGAAGTCAAATTGGAGTAGCCGGCTTGGCCAGTCCCGGTCAGTGTTTCGTCGAGCCAGGTTAATAGTAAGTCTGGGTTAGCGGAATTTTCGTCCAGAATGAGACAATTGAGGAACCCAATCAGCGCGAAAACTCTGAGGGAGAGGACGAGGCATTGCTGTGCCGGGTCCTCGTTCATGAGACTGGCTGGAGAGGTATCAAGCGAGGAGATCTGCTCGACAATGGCCTCAGCTGAGGTCTCAACCAGAGCAGGATCAAGCTCAGCATCGGCGCGCAAAGACGGTAGATTGGCAATGTACGCCTCGAGGGAGCTGTCTGTATCAGCGTGCGAGTCGTCACAAGACACAGGGGAAGTCGCTCTCTGGATGAAAATCACCAGACTGCGTCTAAGCAAGATAGATCCAAGAGGAGTTTCTTTACTGTCATAGCGAAGAATATAGCGTTTCCAGTCTAGCAAAATCCGAGCTGTATAGTTGATGTTCCGAAGTTGAGATAGCGCGGTTTCGACCGTAAGAAGGAACCGCTCAGAAAGCAATTCACGCACTAGTTGTATCATAGCTTGACGCTCAGAGGGAGACCAGAGATGCGCAAAGGTGCCAGCAACCTCCATGAATGAAGATATGCATACGGTGACCGAGACGATCGCCGACAGGATAGCGGTATCATGGCACGCATTGCCATCCTCAGCGTTGGGCTGCAGAGCCGGCAAGGCTATGACGGCGGAGATTGAGTTGTCGAGGAACGCAGTGCATGCCTCCTTCACAGTTCCAGAAAGCGAATCAAAACGACATGCCAAAGAGAGAAGAGCAGTCGTGACTGCGCGCGATACAACATCCAATGGACTTGGCTGGATCTTCCGCAAACTGGGAGACGGACGAAAATGTAAAGCGTAGAGGTTGGGCAGATATCTAGCAAGATGAGAGACGAGGCGAGCGGCGTATTGCTCGTCGGTGATATCAGGAGCTATCTTGCACAGAGAGAGAAGTATCTCAAGCTCCCGAATTGACTGTCAATCACTAGAATTAGCTCTATTCGATCAATAGGCAGGCAGGCAGGCAGGCAGACGGGCATATGAAGGAAGGAGATCTAGCCATACAATCACGATGCGATCAACGGAGTCAGCTTCTGCTGGCCGCGTAAAAGCATCACAAGCACCGGTAAGCCTGACAAAATCATTTCTACAATTTTCCACGACAGGCGCGACGCAAGAATCAGGCGGTTTAGCAGCAAGAGCAGTGAGCTTCTCGAAAGCAAGACGTCTCACGTCAGGGATCGACCTAGAAGGCGAAGAAAGTAAGTTTCAGGGAGGCTCTTAAAGAGTAGGGGGGAACCACGAACATGATGTTAGAAATAACCAGGCAGGGCTATACCAATGTCGACAAACACCCTTTTACACTGGACAACCTCACCAGCAGACGATGAGGGATGGTTTTGTGATGGAGAAAGTGATGATCACAGCGAGAATTGAGGATGATTAAGGAGACGACGTCGTAGCTCGGTGCAGTGGATCCGCGATAAGAGAAACACCCGTGCGAAAGAGTTTCCTGTACCGAGGATACTGAATTCACAGGCATAAAGCTGCCCTGTATTATCAATTGAACTATGTATGAATGAGACTTGATTAGGGGTAAAAGGGTTAATCAAATAAGCTAATGGAGTGTGAAGAGTGAAAAAGGACCTCCCGCCCCTGAACATTGCCGCTAGCTTTTGAATGAAGCTCACATGTTGCCCGCCTAGCTGTGGGTATGATGATCCCGTCGTGGGTTGAAGAAAGCATCGATCAGCCTACGTACTATACACAGGGTACGCCATACACTAACTACGTATACATGCCACTAGCAAACGGTGCTGATACTGTGAGGCCTGTTGTTTTGAAGCCGTCAATCACTGTTTATCATTCTGCTATTGTGGATTTGGCTTGCATGACATGGGTGGCTTGTTATCTTCCTCTTTCTCCTCATCATCATCAACAAGCCCCATAGCTATGTATGCGCTGTTGATACTTAACATTCAATCAAAGTTGGTTGATGCGACTATACAATCGCAAATTATAGCAAGATGAGCGTTCAAGGCAAGGAGCAGACTGCTTTTGAAGGTGTATACAACCAGCACCGTCTACCTACGCCTGTATCTAACGGTCCGGCGCTACAGTATGGAGGATGGTCTCAATTTCCTTCACAAGAAGGAGACACACAGCCTAACTCACAATTGAGCGATTATCTCCATTCTCTCGAGGATGTGGATTTTGAAGCCGAGAAAGGTGTTTGGGGATATCTCAAACCTATAGGACGGCCAATTGATTCACAGCTTATACTAAAAGATCGACAAGCTGGATCCTCGACGACGGGACATTGGTCTCGTCCTGGGTATTTGGTAGGACGACATCCAGAATGCGGTCAGTAAGCCTATGGAGTCCTTTTTTATTTTTCTTTGAATTGATATTGCGATGCTGCACGTTGTCGGACAGTTATCTGACTCAACTATAGACTACACACTTGATGGCACAGCCGTGAAAACGTCAAATCGCCACTTCGTTATATTCCGCGAAAACAGGCTCGGCCGCATAGTCGCTGTGCTAGAAGATCTATCAGGGAACGGTACATTCGTCAATGGCCGATTAGTCGGTAAAAACAACTGCATTGAGCTCAGCCATCGCGACACGATCTCCTGCGTCAAAGATGCAACGTTTATATTCGAGTATCCGAGATCGATACTCGCGAGCACATTATTCCAGAACTCATATCTGGTGCAAGAACGATTGGGGAACGGACAGTATGGATCTGTACATGTTGCTGTTGAGAAGCATACGGGTATCAGATACGCTGTCAAGCATTTGGTGAAGATACCGTCGAGTCAGATTTTGGTCAATGTTGTGCAGCAGAAGCGGGAGATTGCTACGTTGGCGAGACTTGATCATCCGAATATCATGTGTATCAAGGAGACGTTTGATCAGCCGGATGGCTTGTTTTTGGTTCTGGAGCTTGCACAGGGGGATCTTTTCGACTTGATATCACATTGCCCAAGACTCGAAGAGAGCCGTATACGGTCTTTGTTCAGTCAAATCATTTCTGCAACGAAGTATTTGGTATGCCTCAAGATAGACACATGTTCACTTCCTTTTTGATTCGAGTTTACTGACATTTCAGAAAATGACATGTATAGCATGACCGAAACATCATACACAGAGATATCAAACCTGAAAATATATTAATAACGAACAATGGCGAGACAGCAAAACTTGCAGATTTTGGATTGGCTAAAATTGTTGACGAGGGCTCATTCACTGAGACTCAGTGAGTATTGCCCCCTTTCAATGCTAAACTACAAAGTACTCAGAAAATACTAATGCAAGGTCCATGTCCGTTGCAAAAGATGCGGCACTCGTCCTTGTACGTCTGCTTTGTCCTTGCTTCCCTGTCATCAATTTCCCCGCTAACATCCTTTCAAGACTCAGCACCAGAACTTTGGTGCGACGACGATGATGACGGCAACGACGACATCGACATCGACTCATCTCGAAAATACACACGCGCAGTAGACATCTGGTCCCTCGGTGTAGTCCTCTACACAATATCCTGCGGCTACCAACCTTTCTCCGACGAGCGTTTCTCGGAAGACTACCCTCTCAACATGAAAGAGCAGATCAGGTCCGCGAGCTACGAGTACCCCAGCCCGGAATGGGATCGGTACGAGGACCCATTGCTGGATTTGATAGATAGGATGTTGGTGGTTGATTATACGGTGCGTATCACTGTTGATGGGTGTTTGGAACATCCGTGGGTGACGGGGAATGGGCCGCAGCGGTATCAGGAGTTGGAAGGGATGGATTTTACGGAGCAGGAGAGGAGGAGGAGGAGGGCTGTTGAGAGACATCGGACTGTGTTGACGAATGATAGGATGGAGTTGTGCGATGATGAGATGGGAGGGGAGCTTTAGAGAGAGGGAGAGACGTGATCTTGAAGCTCAAGTTTGTATAGAGAGAGGACCACCCTCTACACCATTCTGAATTCGCTTTTCAGGGATTCATTGGTACAGTACATACCCAAGGCAGCCATAGGCGTATCCTATCTTGTGCAACGAATCTGTGATACCCAAACCTATGTATATAGCTATCTTGACATATGAAGCTACTCATACATGAATGAAGACACACGGATCTTGACGACTTCTTGTTTCTCCATCATCTACAGCACGTACAACAATCCCATGGTTCCATCACCCCCGGCTCAACGCAGCGAGAAAAGAACCGAAACAGCCGTGCCTGTTGCTTGCTTGACAAGGGGCTTTGTGGTGTCACTTGTTTCCATCGGCATCATCGGTATCCATGCACACCATATCTGAACATGTCTACTGATACCTCGTAGGATGATGCGCGATGCGACGGTGAGCATGATTGATCAATAATTCTTCTCGAAGACGAAAGGAGACGAGTTTATTCCTGCACGCACCTATCAGAAGCAGCGTATTTGCAGGTAGACACAGGCAGGCAACTGAATTGATCTGGTCTGGTCTCTCCCTCTCTCTGCTTGGATACATGGATGTGTCTGATCTGATCATGGCGTGCGACTTCAGGGGGCTGCGGTGTCCACGGACCGTTAGGCAGCACCGTTCGGGATCAGCAGAGCAGGGAGTACGAGAGCTATCCGGCAACTCTTTTTTTCTATTTTATTTCAATTTTTATTTTCTGAATTGGCATGCATCTAATTCGAGGGATGAATGAGCAGTATATTCAGTTGCCTGTTCTTCATCATTGTAGAGCTTTGTGTGGGTTGAATGGGAAGATAAATGTTATATAGACATATGTACGGAGTATGTAGATATCAAATTAACAGCTTCAACATAACCCACCACTTCTCCCCCCCCTTTAATCCTACCGGTTCACTTCAGAGCTACAGTATTATACATAATCAAATAGCTGCTTGTTTTTTGCTTGCCTCACCTCATCCATCTCTCCCCCCCTCAAAATCCCGTATAACTATCGCGGTAATCATTGGCTGCTCCACGGGAAACAAAAAAGAGCCAGAATTACCGGGTGCCAGCGAAATATAAAATATAAAAGAGAAGACGAAGACGAAGACAAGCAGAACCGCAAAGCAGGAAAGCAAGAAAGCAGACCGATCAAGCGCAAGCTCCAGCTCAAGCTAGGTTTGACTCTCTCTCTGGTTTCCTGGTCGCCTTCCTCGCCGCTCGTCCCTTATATATGGATGGATAGTGTCTAGACTTGCGGGTACGCTTATAGCTAGCTTCAGATACAGTTCATTTGCCATCGCATTTATCTGCGGGTGGAATTCCTGTTTTCTCTAATTCTCGTTTCTCTTGTTACTTTTTTTCTATTATTTTTCTTTTGCTTCCCCTTCATCGGCTTCTGATTTCGATCTTGTTCATCTTCTTCTTCTTCATCTTCTTCTTGTCTTCAGTCACTGCATAGAAGGCGACAAGCAGAATCAGAAGATGGGTTTCATAAACAACATCGCAGACCATGTATCTGCGTGCTGCGAGCAGCATTCCCTACCCACCGTCGTGGCAGGAGGCTTCGCAATCTTCCTCTTCGGCGCAGTGGTGATCAATGTGCTTTGCCAGCTTCTCATCAAAAACCCGCATGAGCCACCAGTCGTGTTCCATTGGTTTCCCTTTATCGGCAGTACCGTTACCTATGGCATGGACCCGTATGGGTTCTTCGAGGGATGCCGGAAGAAGGTGGGCAAGTCTTTTTCTTTTTTTTGATATACGAGCAATACCGAGAATTGGTTATTGATGATTATATGCTAATGGGGTTCCTGGAAATTAGTACGGTGATATCTTCACGTTTGTTTTGCTCGGCAAGAAGACGACTGTCTTTCTCGGTACGAAGGGCAATGATTTCATCTTGAATGGCAAGTTGAAGGATGTTTGCGCTGAGGAGGTTTACTCCCCTCTCACCACCCCCGTCTTCGGCAGGGGTGTCGTCTACGACTGTCCCAATGCGAAATTGATGGAGCAGAAGAAGGTAGGATCCCTTAATAACCCTTTCTAGAAAAAACGGAGATCTAAACATCCAATCCAGTTCGTCAAATTCGGCCTCACAAGCGAATCCCTCCGCTCCTACGTCCTCCTCATCGCGCAAGAAGTCGAAGACTACGTCAAGAAAAACATCGCCCCGCGAGGCACCTCAGGAACTTTCCCCGTGCCCAAAGTCATCGGTGAAATCACAATCTACACCGCATCCCGCTCCCTCCAGGGCCAGGAAGTCCGCGATAAGTTCGACTCGAGCTTCGCGGAGCTCTACTATAACCTCGACAAGGGATTCTCGCCTATCAATTTCATGC
This sequence comes from Ascosphaera apis ARSEF 7405, assembly GCA_001636715.1. Lineage (NCBI taxonomy): Eukaryota > Fungi > Ascomycota > Eurotiomycetes > Onygenales > Ascosphaeraceae > Ascosphaera > Ascosphaera apis. The sequence goes on along the minus strand of AZGZ01000008.1, from coordinate 188,842 downwards.
TGCCCTCTGCTCCGCTACCGCATAACCGCAAGCGTGATGCCGCGCAGCAAAAGATGGCGCAGTTGTATAAGGATATCATCCGTGAGAGACGCGAGAAAGGTGGAAGGGGTGATTCGCATGATATGGTCTGGAATCTAATGTCGTGCACATATAAAGACGGCACACCCCTTTCAGACGAAGAGATCGCGCATATGATGATTGCATTGCTGATGGCGGGCCAACACTCCTCTGCATCATCCGGTGCATGGATCTTATTGCGCTTAGCCAGCAACCCGTCCCTGATCGAGGAACTATACGAGGAGCAGCAGCGTGTGCTGCAGGGCCAGGAACTGACGCACGAGCTGTTGCAGAAACTGGAATTGCACTCCAGCGTTATCCGCGAGACTCTTCGTCTCCACGGACCGATTCATTCGATTCTACGCCGTGTTAAGTCGCCTATGCCTGTTGAAGGTACACCTTACGTTATCCCCACTTCTCACGATCTGCTTGCTGCTCCTGGCGTTACTGCTCGTAATGAGGAGTACTTCCCTAACCCGCTCAAGTGGGATCCTCACAGATGGGATAACGGCGCCGTTAACACCGGCGAGGACGCTAATGATGAAAAAGTTGATTACGGATATGGGTTGATCAGTAAAGGTGGTAAGAGTCCTTATCTTCCCTTCGGATCGGGCAGGCATAGGTGTATCGGTGAACAATTCGCATACGTGCAGTTGGGGACTATTCTTGCGACATTAGTGAAGTTGATGAAGTGGGAGATGGTGAATGCGAAGGATAAGGTTCCTGACACGGATTATTCGGTGAGTTATCCCCAATGTTTCCAAAACATTGTTTTTTCTTTTTTTTCTTTTTTGACGGGGTTGATGCTAATATAATATATGTTTGTTCCCACAGTCTCTCTTCTCCAAGCCCCTAGGTCAGCCATCGGTCAAATATGAGCTTCGCAATGCTAAGGCGTGATGGGATGGGGGGTTTTTTGTCCGTTTCTCTCGTTTATTTGCTTTCCAGTTCTGACATTTATGACAAAGAATATATCAAGATGAGTATGCTTCATTGTTTTTTTCTGTTTTATTTTCTTTTTCTATACATATGTACAGTGGTGGTTTCTGTCTCTGTTATTCAAGCGTTTCAAACGTCAACGACAACGGTCAGGGATATCACACATATCTCTCCTGGATCTTCATCCCATCCCTTTCCCATCCCCAGACGAATTGAATGCTTTGAAACAAGAAAATGACAATGATCACCACCACTTTATCTTCCTTGTTGTACAAAAAAGATGAAACGAGCTTAATAAAAAAAATGAATAATATATACACACACATACACACACATACAAGTACAAGATTAATCTACACATTGGAAAACAAAAGCTTCAAAAGAAAAGTAAAACCTCCCCAATTCAAGCAGTCTCCTTCTTCCTCTCCTCCGCCCTCTTCTTCGCAAGCACCTCAGCGCGTTTCCGCTCTCCACCATGAATCTTTCTCCCCAACTTATGCTCCCACATCCCCTCCTGCACCTCTATCCGCGCAGCAGTATTATTCGATCCTTTCACCGTACTCAAATAAGGACCCTTAATGCGATTTCCATCGTAGAGTTTAATACCGATATACCGCTTCAACTGCGGCTTCGGATCATCGAGCGTAGTTTGGCCAGGAGGCAGATTAACGACCGCCCACTTCTTGCCGGGAGTCTGCGTGAGTGAACCAGGAGAGGTGCTCGCGCTGCCTTCCCCACCACCATTTTCCGATTTGCGCGGCGGCCTGTCGACTTCGACGGCACGCACCTCCGCAACACCGTCGACGACGTGCTCTAGGTCTCCGCCGACACCGTACTCGCCCTTTCTGAACTTCTGTCTCCAGCGAAGCAGGTACTTCCTATCCCTGGCGGCCTCGATGCCCAGCGCGCGCAGGTCTTCGGAGGTGATGGTGAATAAGTCGTTCCAGCTGGATATTTTGTTTGCGTATTTGGACATGTTGCGGCCGATGAGCTTGAGGAAGGTGGGCACGTCGGGGACGAAAGGGGTTGGTTTGGGGATTGGGGGCGCTGGGACGTTTTTGTGCAGGGAGCGGATGCATTGGCGCTGGGGTTGGTACTGCTGCTGCTGGAGGAGGAGAGGGGTGGTGGTGGTGGTGAGACGGGCTGTGCGGGTGGTGAGGAGGAAAGGCTGGCGGTAGATTGAGATGGACATGATTGCTTCTTTTTTGCCTGTCTGTGGATGATTGAGGACTGTTTTGTTTTTTGTTGCTTTGCGCGCAAGTTGAGAATAGTGTCAACAGTAATTGGTGATGCTGACTGTTGCGACAATGGATGATGCCCGTTGATGATGATGATGATGATGATGATGATGATGATGATGGTGATAGAGAGGTCTCTGTTGATTGCGGAGAGACACACCAGAACAGACGAAACTCGCAGACAAAACCAGGCCAATTGATAGAATCACAACCAGGCAGAGAGTCAGTCAAAGCAATTGTAAATAATAGTAGCGATCAAAGATCAATTGGCCCACCACACCAGTATTTCTCTTTCTCGTCTATCTACACTTATTGGTGATGGGAACATGTTCAACTCTTTCTATTGTCGCAGAGATTTGGAGTGAATTTGGCGGGCGGTGGATCGATGTTCCGGGCAATCCACATACAAATTACATACAAAAAGTCAAGAATCTCGAGAATCTCGAAAAAGATATAAATCATCTAATTAATCAAAAGGGACAAGAACAAGAAAAAGAACAGAAGAAGAGGTGATCATCGCACAGACTCTTCTCTTCTCTGCCTTTTCTTCGTTTCTTATTTCTTTTTATTTCTTATCTCCCGGACTGGTCCCCCGCGAGCCGTGCGTGTAACAGATCCCATCGTGCAGTACCGTAGCATAGTATAGCATAGCATCTGATCATCTCATCTCATCTCAATTTCATGCCGTGCCACAGACTGGTTGAGACGAGGGATATTCATCTGATGGAGGGATACACGGGGGGAGAAAGAGCCTTTTTCTCAATCTCTGACTGTTCTGAAACGAGATGTTCATCTGTCGAGTCTCTCGATAGCTACTGTACTTTCAGCAATGTACAATATGGTCAGGGATGTTCGAATTCAATTCTCCTTTTTCCATCTGTCTGAATCAATCCTGTCCTGAGAGGAAGAGTACCATTCTCCCCTTTTATCTCTAAAGGAAGGACAAGACAAGACAAGACAAGACACCGTTGATACGTAGTGCATAGCCCCATCCATGCCCAAGCGTCCTTAAGATTCATCAAATTCATCAGATCCATCCTAAGAGAATAGAGAACAAGAGGGAACGGCGTAATCCTGATAGCGATGATTCAGATAATATATCCCCTGAACGCAGTTCACTGCCAGCTGAAGAGAAATGGAAATAGATGTGATTGTGTGATTGTTTCAAGGGACCAGGACTGAGCAAAAGACACCGAACTGTCTGATCATTCATTGCTTCTTCTTCTTCTTCGTCAAGATCAGCCTCTTTTTAATATGAATTAATGCCATGGGAGGGAGAGCAGAGGAGTCTGATTTAATTTGAAGGGTCGTAGTGCTTTTTTTCTTCTTTTCTTATTCTTGTTCTCGTTTTTCATTTCTTTTGTGATCATTGCTTCATCTCTGCTTCTTGTTCTTCTTCCAGATCATCATATAATCATCGAATTCAATATCAAAAAAAGAATTGATATCATCAGAATGAATTGAATTGACATGAAATGATATCAGTCAAGATCAGATCAAATCAAATCGGATGAAATGATTCAGCCATATTGAAACAAAAAGAAAAGAAAAAGAAGAAGAAGAAGAAGAAGAATATCTCAATATCATATCATATCATCAATTTTCACCCTTTCAACCATCATATCAGACTCATCACACACACATACACAATCCTCTTCCTTGTCTGACCCTGTCCTCTCAATCATTCCCATCCCTTCCCCTCCCCCCATCCACCCCCCCATCCCTTTAACCATGGCTTCTCCAGCTGTGACGAGGGCCCAGCCAATGCCTCGTGTTCCCATGACAAAGTCAAACTCATCTTCCTCCTCGCTCAGGAACAGCCCCTCGCTGCGAAAATCTGCTTTTGCATCGCTCGAGGCTTCATCATCATCATCATCACGTCGTCCCATCAGCATCCCGACTTTCCCACAGCCGCCTTGCTCTAAACATCCTTCTCCTGTCGGTCGAGCTGGCAGCAAGGGGCCAGGACCAGGTCTAGGTCCAGCAGCAGCTACACCTACAGCTACAGCAATAGCTACATCTACAGCTGGTCAACGTACTCACAGTCACATGCAGAATGTAAAGATGCAGCAAGCACAGCGCAACAGCAGCAGCGGTGGTGGTGGTGGAGGAGGAGGAGGAGGGGAAAAAGACAGAGATGGAGATAATACTTTTATAGAGTGTGGGCCATCGTCATCGTCATCACCCAGTGGGGGATCAAATGGATATGGATATGGATATAATAGGAGCAGTCCAAATACTACTATCAAGCAGATCTCACTGAAAAAAATGCCCCGACCAAAACCCACAATCTCATCGACACCATCTTCTTCTTCTCCTGCTCCATCTTCGAATCGCAACAGCTTCCAGAGCATCTCCAGAGCTACTACTACTTCTACTACTACCACTATCACTGCCGACCGCAAACATGCATCTTCTGCTCTAGCGGCTGACTTCTCCAATGCCGCTATTGTTTCTTCTACTCCTGCTGCTGCCACTGCTACTGCTGCTACTACATCCCCCTCTCTCAGCCGCAGCTCTTCCTCCGCCCACGACTCCCTCTCTACTGCGGCCACAACGCTGGATGACGATGACGCTGCTGCGTCTGCTGCTTCCAAACGAAAGATATACAATCCATCTCACAGCAACACGATGAGCTCAAGGGACTCCGCTAAGGAAAAGTCCAAGGGCAATGTCCTTGTCAGTGTTCGTGTGCGGCCTGATTCTGGCAAGTCTTCTGCCGATGCTGCACGCTCTGATGGAGAGTGGTATGTTGATGGTCGCCAATCGGTTGTTTCCTATAGGGGGAAAGATGGTGGTGATTATTATTATGGTGAGTTGACGGAAACCCCCTTTTTTTATATGAATGAGATTTGATATTCCAAATCAAACCGACGAGTTTTTGCTGATTTTTCCTTTTTTTTTTCTTCTTGTTTCAACAGACAACGTCTTTGCAGCAAATGACGATAATGCACGAGTCTACGATGCCTCAGCAAAACGCCTCGTTCGCCGTGTCATGGAAGGCTATCACGGCACCGTCTTCGCCTACGGAATGACTGGCACGGGAAAAACATTCTCAATGCAAGGAACAGCTTCATCCCCCGGTGTCATCCCACTCGCCATCACCGACATCTTCTCCTACATCCGCGAAACACCACATCGCGAGTTCCTACTCCGAGTCAGCTACCTCGAAATCTACAACGAAAAGATCCACGACCTGCTCGCTCCGCCTCCAGCGGGCAACGGGTTAGGCGTCCAGCCTCACCAGGAGGAAATCAAGTTGCGGGAAGACAGCAAACGTGGTGTCTACGCTACCCCATTGAAAGAGGAAATCGTACAGAGTCCTACACAGCTCCTCCGCGTCATCGCTCGCGGCGATCAGAATAGACGGGTCGGTAGCACACAGTACAACGCACGCAGTTCCCGCTCCCACGCCGTCGTCCAGATCGTCGTTGAAAGTCGAGAACGTGCAGGTGCAGGCGCAGGCGCAGCGAACGATTCACCGCAACCACGAACAAGCGACATCAGCACACCAGGCGGCGTCCGCGTCTCGACGCTCAGTCTAATTGACTTAGCAGGTTCCGAACGTGCAGCCGAAACGAAAGAAAGACGTCAAGAAGGCGCACACATCAACAAATCGCTACTAACGCTAGGAACAGTCATATCACGCTTATCAGAGAACAAGGACAAGAACGGCAACCCAACAGATCGCGATGGCCGCCACTTACCTTACCGAGATAGCAAACTAACGCGTTTGCTGCAACCCGCGCTCTCGGGAAACTCACTTGTTAGTATCCTGTGCACCATCCAAATCGGGTATAATCCCGGTGCGGGTGCAGGCCCTGCAAACACCCATATCCTTGAAACATTAAACACCCTCAAATTCGCATCACGCGCGAAAAACAATATCGTTAGTAACGCACGCAAGGCGGAAGAGACCCTTGGACAAGGTGGCGGGGATGCAGGCAGCCGCGCGTTGCTGGAACGGTACCGTCTTGAGATATCTTCGTTAAAGGCACAGCTAGACGCTCAGGCAAAGTCCTTCTATGAAAGAGAAACACAGCTTGATCAGCTTGAAGAAAGGTTGTTGGCGAAGGAAACGGAGAGGGAGACTAGTACGAGACATGAAGAGCAACTGCTTGAGATGCAGCTTGCGAGAACAGCACTGAAGGAACGGATTGAGCATTTGAATCGTTTGATTCTCAGTTCGAAGTCGAACGGTGTCAATATGGGTATGGGAGGCAGTTTTGACAGGTTTCCTGAGTCTGCTATGATGGGTGGTACCGAGTCGCCTGTATCGCGTTCCGGACGCTCGTCTGCGTCAACGTTGGGTGCTTCTTCCAAAAGACCTATCTCGATGTTATCCCTCGGTGCAGCTGGAATTCCCAACAATGCTCGCTCACCTTTAATCCCAGAAGATGAAGACGACACCATCGGTGAATTCGCTGACGGGTCGGCTTCGTTGCAAGTACAAGTAAACGCCCTCCAAGCCGACCTCGCCGATAAGAACCGCTACATCAAAACCCTTGAACGCCGACTCCTTCAAGCTCGCCGATCAAGTCACTCTCGCATGTCCATGAACTTCTCACACATGAAGTCGAACTCTACCGCCAGCAGTAACGGTGAACCTGACGTCTACACCCTCCTCCACGAAAAGGACCTCGAGATCTCCGAACTACGCATTCAACTCGACGATAAAGACCGCATGGTAGCCGCCCTACGCTCCGCAGCTCGTCAAAGAGACGTTGCGTTCCAAACTGTCTCTGAACCGTTCATCGGTGGAGATGGTAAACGCAGATCTACCGCCAGTTACGGCGGTACTACGGTCGGACCAATAAGTCCCGTATCATACGTATCCTCCGCCAGCGCACCGGCCAAACGCTTCGATCGCGATCGTGATCCCGATCCAAAGCGTCAGAGCGTGGATACCGTTTCTCGCATGCTTGATGAGATGATTGAGGATCGCGTCGATAATGTTCGTTATGACGATGAGGAATTGAGATCGAAACGCAATAGCTCTGCTGGTCGACGCAGCAGTAGCGTTAGTCCCGTTAACAACAACAATAACAACAACAACAACAATCATAAAAATGGTCACACTCGTCCCGATCGTGCTTCGAATCCACCTAGTTCAACCGCTATACCCATCTCTTCTATCCTTCGCAAACCACCTACACGCAAATCAATGGGCACCGCGGATTTTGAAGCAAGTGTGATCAGGCCTGTGAAGTCGATGTCGAGGAAATCCATAACCTCTGACTCGAACGATGGGTTTTTGCTCAGAGGTGCTGCTGCTACATCTACGTCTGGACCTGCACCGATGCCATCACCGCCAAAATTGCCGCTTGATACGAGTGGGCAGATGTTTGGAGGCATGGGTGATATGAGGCCCTCGCCGTTGTTGATTGGACAGAGGAGTTTCAGTACGGAAGCGGGCGAGAATACT
>AZGZ01000008.1:170588-181083 GCA_001636715.1 Ascosphaera apis ARSEF 7405 | reverse complement strand
ACACCTCCATACCCACCCACCACTACACACATCATCACCATATCTAACATTTGCCTTTTTATTGCTTCTTGTCTCTGTTTATCATATTTTTGCCCTTCTGTACATTGCTTTTTGCTTCACTTTATTCTTGTCGTTGTGTCATTTTTTTTTTCTCTTTCTTATGATGTGATACCCACCCATGCCCTCGAAAAAATTGTGTCTCCCCCTTATTCTATATCTCTGCCCCTGAAACTTCTATACTTCTTTTCACCTATATTTTCCTCGGCCATTTCTTCAAAAATGTCTACATATACTTTGGACTTTATTGCTCCTTTTTTTTTTTGTTCTTCTCTCTTTTTTACATTTTGGTTTAGCGAATATTTTTTTTTTTTTTTCCTGGCCGCTGGTATCTGGCCTGTTTTGTTTGATCTCATCTTGTAAATATCATGATATTTATCATTTGAGTTGAATCCGGTTGAAATTTTCTTTTTGTGTGATTCTACATCTACCAGTTGAGATTTGCTCTATATTGAGGTCCATATTGTATTACTGCAAATGTTGTTCGAGTTTGTCGAGCAATTGAAGTGCTGGCTCACGATGAAATATAAAAAGGAGACCAAAAAAGGGGTATATCGGTCAGAAAACAGATAAAGTAATTAATTTTTTTCATAAGTACTGAATCGTATTAAAATTGACTGAAGCCTACCAACAGAAAAAGAGAAAAAGCGATGATGACGCACAGGATCGCAAAGGAATGTAAACAGAGAGACATTGGGTATCAAGCAAAATAAAAAAAAGCGTGTGGCGCAGTAAATCGAGAGATCAAGATCAGGAACGGTAAAGAGGGATGTGTGTCAGATTGCGTGACAGATGAAACCACCGGTAACGGCCTCTTTTCAAAACCAATCACGAGTTTCATCTTCCTCAGCATACGGGCTCAATCCAGATGAGCCGTATGGAGATGAATGGAGATCTTCGATCTCATTCAGGTACTCAGATGCTCGGAATGCTTTTAGTCCTTTACTCCGCAGGAAACGGTCGTCGGATTGGTCATCGTCGGACCGGTGGTGGCGGCTTGGGTTCATGGCAACAGTGTGAGCAGGAGTGTGAGCAGGAGGGTGAGCAGGGCCATGAACAGCGATTTGTGGGTGAACAGGAGAAACAGGACTTGATGCGAAGCCGATCCCGAATTCTTCGGCCACTTCCTTGACTTGTGCCAATTCTTGGTAGAATGGATGGTCATGTGTCGGCGACCCAGGTAAGTTCTGAGATGATGAAGGGGAGTGATGATGCGAGTCGTAACCACGCTGCTGATGTTGATGCTCATGCTCACGTCCACGCTCATGCTCGCATTCATTGCTGCTGGGGTGAGATCTACCCGTCGGTACGCTTTTTGAAGAGCCTTGAGATGCTGACTTGCTGTGGTCCGAGGGCAAAGGTCCGCGCACACTCGGAGATTGCGAGGGGTTATCATCGGCTAGATGGAAGGTATGTGAATGTCTCATGCCGTAACTTTCAGGCTGCTCCGGTTGCGTCTGATCTTGATAATAGTCGTAGAGTTCGCTATGATCAAACTCTTGAGTATGATAGTGAGCGTGATGGTAGCCGTGCTGGGAATGATTAGAAGCTATACTGCCAGCACGATGATTGCTGTGGCCAGAGGACGACCCCGTCGAGGATGCACATGAGAAGTTCTTCCTTGACACATGGGCAATTGGGGACATTGATGTTGGTGAGCCCAAAGGCGAATCCAGTGACCCATTGCCTGTTGAGAAAGTGTCTGATATATAGCTCCTGCCTTCAGACTGCGATGTAGACCTTGATGGAACCGACGGTGGTATAGACATAGGTGAGACGAAATTTGTTGTAGGGAGAGCACCGTTAGCTGCAGCTGCAGCAGCAGCTGCTGCTGCTGCGTTGGCAGCGGATTGAATCACGGCGTCCGAGCTCATACCCATTCCCATAGTCTTCAAATCAGGCGAACTGTACGCCAACTCATTCGTAGTGCTCAATAATTCAATCGGTCTCGAGATCATACCCCGCTTAACCGACTTGTGGGCCTTCTTCGACAACGGTTGGCGATTCTGCATGCTTGCTGGAACTGTAGGCAAAGGTGTGTCAAGCGGTAAAGGCGAGGAGATAGGAGCGTGAGATTGGGTATGGGAATGACTATGGGAACTGCTGTGAAAGCCAGTTTTGAGTCGACTTGTCGACTTCTCTGTGCCCTTGGGGTTCGATTTCCACGTTAGAGAACGAGGGAGGTGAACTCCTGTTGCTGCGGGCATGGTGATTAGGAGAGATGAGTGTCTAGACGTGCAAGACGATCAATTGAGTGCAGATGATCTGACAGGGGATCAGGACAGGGCCTATCAAGAAGCAGGGCAAACAAGACAACCACAACAATGTGAAGAAAGAGGAAGAACAAGACCCGACAACGATCAATGCGCTTTCAAGTAGAAGGAAATGAACTCGCTTTCGATGCTTTTTCTCGGACCAACATGAAAGAAAATTGAGAAGAGAAAGAGAAGGACGAGAAGAAAAGCCGTTATGAGAGAGACAGAGAGAAGAAGAAATCCCAATTCGAGACGCAATGCGTCTTTCAGAATGTGGGAGAGGCACCCCGTCCACCCCCTTCGTCTCGTCTCTCCTCCCGGTCTCGGTTTCTGTTATGCTTCACATTGTGCGAACGGAGGCCTGGATTCGTACGACAATCCAATATAGACGGGCAATGGACATCCTTGCAGAGGGGATCAGTCGACAGCAAATCGACTTTGATAGATCCAGCACAATCAATCAGGTTCCGGGTGTAGGGTTCTGGCTGCAACGGTGCAATATCTGCGCCCCCGTTGTTTCATCCAGAGATTGAGTGTCTTTCAAAACACATATACACACACACTCATATACCACACGTTGATGTGGAGGGAGGATGCAACGGTGCATTCGGTTCCTGAACCGCTGGTTGAAGGGAGACAACCCAGCCGGTCTGGGGGGGAGTTCAGAGATCCCTACGCAGAAGTGCATAGTAGGGATAGATTGACAGGGTTAGGCCAAGCGGAGAAGATATTCGGTATCGACTCCTGGCTTTTTTTTGCTTCTTGTTCTTCTCGCAAGGACACGTCCGTACTCAGGGTGTGCAAAGGACAACTTGCAGCATGCAAATTGCGACTTTCAGATGCCATGATGATGATGATACTCGCGCACAGCTGTCTTGTCATTGTCGTGGGGCGCCCTCAGCGGCAAGAAACCAGACCAGTCAAGAAAATCATAAGTATGGTGGAGCCCATCATATGGGCTTCCTTTTTTCTCTCTTTTCATCTCATGCCTCGTCTCGTCTCATCTCGTCGCTTGATTCTTCTCTTCATTTCTTCATCACGGCATAACCGTGGTGCGCATGCTTTGAATCATGCCAGCTTCGTCGACCCGCAGACATGAAGCAAGATGCTGAAACAGAAGACACCCCCTTTTCCTCTACCCGCGATTGAACAGGTATCCCGTAATGTAATCCTCGCTGTAGGTAGCCGCCCATACAGCCTGTAGATCAATTGACACTCGCGGGAGGCATGTGGGTAATAAAATGGAGTTGAGATTGAAAGTGAGGATGAAAATGCAGACGATGAGTGGTGATGGATTTAAAACCTACACCACAGGGCGTCAAGTTTAATCTTCATACCCGCCGTCGATCAGCCATTTCAAACATGGTGTCCATGTGGATGTGGCTCCAAATTAGGTGTGAAAAGACCCTGGCAATTGACAGTTGACGGATGTTTTCACATTGAATTGTTTATTGGCGTGAAGCTCACAACGACGGTGGTGGTGGTGATGATGTGGATGATGATTCACGATGTCACGAATCGGCAAGCCATGAAGAAACGAAATGTCTCTGATTGAAAACACTATCCAAACACAATCTGATGATGATGATGATGATGACAATGACAATGACAATGACAATTACAATGATGCTTCTGCTGCTGCTATGTAGATAACAAACCTAGACTCCAAGCCACAGCTTGAATCATTTGATCTGCAATTCAGGCTCGCTCTCGGGTGAGAATTCTTCTCTGTGCTCCTCCCACAACCTCTCGAGCTCCTGTATATACTGTTCGTGCAACTTGTCCACATACTCTGGATCCGGCTGGTCATACTCACACTGCTCAACATGAATTGGGTGTCCAACAACAATGTTCAATGGCCTGCGATACGGCATCATACCAACATCATAGTTGAAGACACCGCGAGCATGGAACAATGGGATCGTAAAGCCCATGATCTTCTTGACCAAAAGCTGTGCCCTGTGAACATACGGATGCTCATCCTTCCTGACCTGCTCGTACAACTCATTCTCTCCGAACGACAGAACAGGCACTAGATCCGCGCCCGTGCGCACCGCCAGCTTGACGAATCCCTTGCGTCTTTTAAGGATCAAGCGGACGTTATGAGGTTGCGCCTCAAGCGATTCGCGAGCGCCTCCGACGACAATAGTCACTGCGCGGCCCATCCCTTCACCGTTGTACCCGCCCTTGGACAAGATGTTCTCGCATGATTCCTTCGAGACGCTGCCAAGGCCTAGTGAGAGGGCGTATTCGCGGTAGAAGGGCAATTGGAAGTTAGAATCGAGAGTGAGCAATGTGTTCGTGATACCGGGGAACAACTTCGAGAAGCCTAACCCATCCGTGCCGAAGCCGACGAATGCACCGTGCGATAGGATGCCGTGAGGGTGGTAACCGAAGACGTATTTGCGCGTAGGTGGTAAGGGAACCGTGCGATGGAGTTGCGCGGGGAAGTAGTTCCCGAAGTATCTCCAGATCCAGAGAGAACGGAAGAATTCGCTGCGTAGTGTCAAGTTGCCATTTGTTGCAGCGTCAGAGAATAAGAGGACGTAGACGAGGTAAGGGATGAGCAATGGCCAGGTCAGAGGGATGGCGCAAATGAAGAAGAACAGGGCGACGAAAGATGCAATAGACAAAGAGTGCCAGAGGACAATGGCTGTCTGTGCACGCTTCTCGAGGCCGATATTGAGGGGTGCCCAGCGGATTCTGCGGGGAAGGCGATCAATTGTCAGTTTTTTGAGGAGCAGATTTTGGGGGAATTGAGATAGTTTTGGCTTACCCCTTCTTATCCTTCGTTACCTTTTTCAAGGAATGAAGTTTTTCGACGGGTTTGGAAGCAGAATCATTCTGCTTCTTTTGATGAGTCTTTTGAGTATTTTCAGATGATTTCTGTTGTTTCTCGGCCTTTGCCGGCTTATCAGAGGGAAGAGGTTTCTGGTCTTTGACAGGCAGTGATGGCTCTTTCACATCAGGAGCAGGCCGCTCTTCTGATAGAGAGGCAAAGCTATTCTCATCATCCATGGCTTCGTGGTTTGATGCAGGAGGTGACGGCAATGGTAATGGCAATGGAGATGCTGATGGTGATGGTGATGATGATGGTGATACCGATGTTGAAACTGACACTGACTCTGATTCTTGAGTGGAAGTTGGAGTAGGTATCTCTGCTAATGGTGACAGCGATGGAGATGGAGGTAAAGGTGAAGATGAAGATGAAGGTGAAGATTCTTCCTCTTCTTGTATAACTTCAATTGACTCCTCCTCCGACGTGCTCCTCTCGCATATGACGTCTCCAGGCTGACTGATATGTAATGATCCCAACTCCACGCCTCCCTTAGATCGCTCTAAAAGCCCGAGCAAAGCCGTGTCATCAAGCTCGCATCTCCGGATATCATTGACACGTGAAGAATGGCCCGTCCGAGGTCGGTTCGAGCTGGTTGGATTTGGACTGTGCCGTGATTCCATGGAGGTCCCGGCCTGGTGCTATGTACTTCGATTTGATGTGCGCAGATCCTGGCCCGATTCGCTATGTAGTCTCTTGAACGAATTCGTAGACTGTAATGATGCGCTTTTTGGAAGGAAGGAAAATTGCTGACTGTGCTGCATGCATGTTCTTTTGACATGTCTGACTTGATTCCATGCTTGAAGAGAGATTGTCCCCGTCTGGTGCCCTGGATGATCTCAATCCATGAACCACACGGCTCTTGCTACCCTTGAGTAAAGCGAAGCTCGATGAATGGTAATGAACACCCATGGCAAATAATCTATGAAATATACGGCTATGTCACCGTGACGTCACTCATATACAAGTAAATATTTTGATAAAAAGAGAAAAGATCGTCAACTATCATGCTTTTTGACATGCTGTAATGATACTTATCGGCCAGACCTTTAAAGTGGCTTACGACTGATGGAATTGTTGTTTCAGGGGAGGGAGATAATAGAGAAAGGCCCAGACTCATACACTCGCGCACTCACTGACACACACATATTGGCATCGCCGAGCTGCTTTAGAAGTTCAATGCCAATATTCGTCTATAGACATGTACTACACATCCCGCTTGTTTCGCTTGTCAAGTGTTTAGACACTCACATGCTAAAACAATAATATAAACGAAACAATATTATTACGGCTGTCTCTGATTTGATTTTGCAGGAAAGTGAAAATCGATATTTATGTAGGATGCTCCGGTATGTACATGCAAGAGATGAATTAAATTTTAGGATGCAGCCGATGCTATGTTTTGTCTGATAATCACGATAGCATGATGGTCAGCAAGGGGGGAAAAGAGGTTAAAAAGACACTTTTTGACAAAGAAACGAGACGGGGAAAGAAAAGAAGCATGTGGGCTATTATGACGAGATGACGACAAGGGAAAAGATAATGATGAGTTGGCGAATGGACGGACGGATTATGCTTTGGCTTTCACCATGAAGATCTATACAAAAGGTACAAAATTAGCAAGAGAGTCAGAAATCGAGAAAATGGCATGCGTAAAGCCATCAAAAAGAACTCAAGTAATCCATACCTCATTCAAAGACTTATCATCAAGTGTAGCCATCCTCTTAGACTGAATATATCGTCCACGAAGAACATGACGACCCTTCAAGTTCCGAGGAGGTGCAGGTACAGCTGGCGCAGATGGTTCAGGGCTCTTCGACGACTTGTTCTCGGCATCGGTTTTCTCGGCCTTGGCTGTGTTTTCCTCGTCTTCAGCCTTGCGCTTCTTTCTCTCCTTGCGGGACTTTTTCGATTTCTCTTTGGTTGTAGACTCTGAATCAGGAGCTGGTGTAGCTTCGTCAGAACTATCGTCTGGTGTAGTCGAAGTAGATGAATCCGAATCCTTCTTTCGCCTATCCTTCTTGCTCTTCTTATCCTTTTTGCTCTTGGAGCTATCTTTCTTCTCCTTCTTATCTTTCGATCGTCGTTTTGTGGTGGTGCTTTCAATATCCTCTTCTGCCGTCTCCATCACAGACTTAATCTTCTTCTCCGTGGCCGGCACCTCGTCTTCCTCCTTCTTATCCTTATCCTGAACAAGGAACCCACCACTGACAAACTGCATCGTCTTCCACCTCCTCTCGACATAACTCAACAACCTCCTATCCTCCACCTTCCTCTGCTCCTTCTGCAACTCAGCATCCGACTTCCCATTCAACCGGCCCAGCAGACCCTGAAACGCATCCAGACCAGTCGGCTCATTATCCTCCAGCGGTCGTCGGGCACGCGCACCGAGACCAAGGTTATCGTCCTTGCGCGATACGCGGATATGTGTATGGCTCGCATTTGTGAAGTGTTTGGAGTGCGCGGAGTCCTTGACACCGAGTGTTTCGCCGGGCTGCCACCCGTGACGGCTCATGATCTTGTGGCCATAGTTGGATGTTGAACGTGCCCAGTTTGTATTATTGGGGTCGTGTGAGATCTTGGTCTTCCTGCAGATGTGAGTGAGGGGGGGAAGAGTTATGAGGTTAGCGGGTGCATGGGATATGTATAAGAAGCAAATAAGAAAAATTTTTTGATATCGTACTTTCGAGGAGCGGCGAGACCCATGGTGGTGGAGTGAGATGATGGGAAAGAGTGGTTGACGATAGGTAGAAGAGTGCGCAAATGTCCCGTAGCAGTGTCAGCCCCGTATAGATAGCTGTATCTGTGTGATTTAAGTCCCTATCCGTTGTGTCTTGTATCCTTGAAGATGAAAATCCATTAAAAATTTAGCCCGTGTGGAGGTTTAATTGATTACATTGTTTGGCTTATCGCCGGACGGGCAAAAATTTGGTGGTTGGACCGTGACCAGCACGTGCAGGCTTATCTTGCTCTGCCCCTTTATTTGCAGCCCCTGAAGAACATCGACATCAACGAACATTACGCTGAAGAGACTTGCTTGAAGGTTAAGCAGCAATTGAATGTGTATTGTGTGTCTCTTGAAACCGCTGTTTAGTAAGAAAAAGGCTGTCGAGCTGGGAAGAAAATGCCTGCTCGCACTCAGAAACACAAGTCTACCAAGACGCGTCGGGGAGCATCGACCCCTGATGGCCAGGAACCAGTAATGAATATGTTGCCTAATACTCTACTGATGAATGCTACGAGTACGGTGAGTTGGGTTTTGAAAGAGGACAGATTGCTTCAAACATACATACATGCTAATTTATTCAATCAGCTAGAGAAACGAGCCAAGAAGAAACAGCAGCAATTGCAGAACCGTTTCAAGGCTCAAATGAAGAGTGTCGTCAAGGGCATTGAGGAGAGATTGAAAGCATCCTCTACCAACGAAACGTCAATCTCGTGAGTAACTCAGCAATTATCTTTTAAAAACAATGGAACAAACGAAGACTTCTGACCATTGCTGACATGACCGTTATCTTCTTTCTTTGCCGTTGTCGTGAGCAGTGGAGTACGCAGACGGCACTTACTGGTCCTAGCGGGCCTTGCTAGAGATCGAGCTCAGATTGAGCAGCAGATCGTGCGTCGTCTGCAAACGCTTACAGAGGCGTATGAGACTACGAGCAAGGCCCTTGCATGGACGTTAAACGCCAAAGTTGTCGGGTTGCAGCAGTGATTGAAGTCTGCCTTTTCTTATTCTTTATTCTTATTCGACTTTAAAATTGCCAAACAATGTATGTATGTCTTAACATAACAGCAACTCTTTATCCAATGCTATGATCTAACTACATGATAATGGGGATGAGACTTTTCCTTGTCCCTGATCATCTCTTTCTCTCTCTCTTCTCCCCTTTTCCTTCCTGTCATCAGGTCGTCGTTACTCTCTCGTTGCTCTTACTGCGGATTATCACTGATGTGTTCCAGGGTACACTCACTACACGTCACACTACATCACACTACATCACACACTACATCACACACTACATCACATCACATCATCACATCATCATCACTTCGCATTTATCGCCTATGGCCCTCTGCACCTGTCGCCAACGGGCCATCGCTCTCTCTCCCCCCCATACTTACTTACTGACTGACTTCTGCTCAGGCTGATACACTTGCAAGCGCATCTCCTGCACCTTGCCGCAGCTTGTTGCTTTTGCTTTGCTTTGCTTTGCCCTGCCCTTGTTTTTCGTCTGTCCACTTGTTGTCCCGCACTGGCGACGCTCTGATCATTCTCTTCGCTCCGCATCTGGTCAAATGTTTGGTTGAATACTGCGCCATCCTCTATCTAGCCTTGTCGACTTTGCGAAAGGCAAGAAGAAGGGTGGGTCGATTTTCCCAAAACCCTGGCGCCGCGATATAATACATACTGTACTCCAACAGCCTTCTTATCGATGCATCTCCTTCTTCCATGATGCCCGGCATCACCATGGCCCAGAACACGAATACCTCAGCTCGTCCTCGTCCTGGTCCTGATCCTTCCCCCATCGTCACTAACGCTGCTGCGACTCCCACTGTCGCCTCTGGGAAATCCTCTCCCAAACCACCACCACTGCCAGATCATCTCGCCGCTTCCATCGAGCTGCTGCAGAAGAAACCTTCCCTAGCCGTCTCTTTGCCTCCGCCGGAACTACCACACCCCACTGCGAACATCTTCCCCTTCGCAACCCTTCTCAATCGCGCCGCGCAACAGTGCTGGAATGACTTGAACGACCTGCTCAATGCCCTGGCCGAGCCAGCGGCCGGGAAACTGCCCAATGGCTCTGCGGCAGCAGCGCAGTCCTCTGCCTCCTCTGATCCGTACAAGAGGTCGAAGATCCTGCAGTTCGCGCAGGATAAGCGCAATAGCTTCATCAAGCTCCTCGTGCTGTCGCAATGGAGCTGCAGAGCTACCGACGTGCGCAAGATGATTGGTCTGCATGACCTTTTCTTCAGGCTGTATCAGGCGTATGGGTATACGGGCTTTCAGCTCGGAGAGATCAAGCGTGATCTTGTTCGCGCGCAGACGGGTGCTCCTGATTTTGATACTGCGTTGAGGCTTCTTGCAATTGAGCCTACCCAGATCGCGAAGACTGTACGTTACGATATTATTAGTTTTCTTTTTCTTTTCGCTTCTCACGTTCCTTGATGCTTATGACGCTAACCTTGCAACGTATCAGACCGGCCTTCTACCACTCAAACCTTTGACGCCCTCTCAAATGCTCCGCACTCTTCGACAAGTTAATAGAATGCTTAAAAAGAGACTCATATTACACGAAGATATCCCCCAACCTTTGTCCAATTATTACATCCGCGATGGCAGAGTTAC
>AZGZ01000008.1:157627-170488 GCA_001636715.1 Ascosphaera apis ARSEF 7405 | reverse complement strand
GATCTCTCCGTCGTAGGAGAATCGAACAGCCAATTCTTCTTCGTTGACCTTCGCCCACTATTCACACCATCAGCCCTCCTCCCCGAAGAAAAAGTCCTACATATGCTCGAAGCCCCCATCAACGCCGAACTTGCGCACAGGGGTTTGAGAGGATGCTTCAATTACGTCAATTGCCTCATCTTAACAATGAAAATCGCCATCCTTC
Organism: Ascosphaera apis ARSEF 7405; assembly: GCA_001636715.1. Lineage (NCBI taxonomy): Eukaryota > Fungi > Ascomycota > Eurotiomycetes > Onygenales > Ascosphaeraceae > Ascosphaera > Ascosphaera apis. Next base: position 170,283 of record AZGZ01000008.1, on the reverse strand, counting down.
ACCAACAAGCTACACAACTCTCACAATCGCTCTGGTCGAGCAATGTCATGGTCCTACTCACCCATCGCACGCTCGTCATACAATACTGGCTCGATAAACCGGGTCCTAAAAGCTGGCTTCAAGTCGGCATTAGTCGCCGCACAGCGAAATCTGATGTTGCTGCCTTAAACCTGCGATGGGTATGTGACGGCACCGATCGCGACGCTAGCGTCATTTCCTTCGACCAGGCACAGCTCTGTACCCCGGCTTTACTCAAAAGCGTGGTTGCGTCACATACGAGTTTGATTTTGGGTAATATATATCGCGGGCTATGTGAGATGCCGTTATTCTCGACGGGCGTTTTGTATGTTGGATTACACACCTCGTACACGGAGCCTGGAGATTGTTGTCTCACTGTTCAACTCACGCGCAAACGGACGGTGCGTGTTTTCGTTGAGCCGTCAAGAGGTACTACGATGTTGCAGATTTCGCCTCCGCTGTTGAGTGTGTTCGAGACATCACGTCCGCGACATCAGTCTCCCGCTGCGATAATCAATCGGATATGCTTCCTCCGATGTGCGGCTGTCAAGGAGGAGTTAGAGCCCTTGATTCAGGGACTGCAACTTGAGGAACTACGGCTGTCGAGATCGTGCAGAGACGAATTACGACGGAGACTTCCCTCGACGACTATACGAGACGATGTGTACAAGCATAAGAGTCTTGGTGAGAATTGGGGGATCGTGTTCTCGAATGGTCGGGATGGTGACAGTTGGTGGATCATACAGTTGGAGATGTCTGATTATGTTGCTGCGGATTCATTATTAGGTGGTGCGCCGATACATACGCAAAAGCAGACGATCAAGACGTTACATCTGGTGATGAGCAATTTCATAATGCCAGAGACCGACATATCATATTCACTACTGGCTACATTACAACTGGGATGTCTAGGCATGGTCGTTCTACATTCGAACCTCGAGCAGCTGAAGGGTATCCATTACACCCCTGAACTATCAACACTACGACTTGGTTCTGATCTGAGCGTGCCGCCAATATCACTATGCTATCGACCGTCAACTCTCCCGCAAGATCTCCAAGTGAAAATTCCGTCTTCGCCAGATAACACCAAGCCAATGCTCCGCGAAACGATACAGCTAATGTTCCAACGATACGACTCGCAATCTAATCGCGCGATAGTGATTGTTCATGGTCAACTAATCAAAAGACTACCCAAGTTATATTCATGGGTCGACCCCTTGAATCGTCAGGAAGTCAGTTTCGGCGCTACAGGCAAGGATTTTTATCTACCTTTCCTATGCCCCGTTGGGGTACCGATTATGGACCGTCTTATGATGAGGTTACAGCGATTCGAACATGTTCTACGGATTCTAAGAATCGTGAGGCGGAAGGGTGCAAAAGTGCTATCGCTATCTCTCTCGCGGATTGAGTTTACTTCGCCGGTGGGAGAAGTAGTGCGGTTGAATATCAGACTCAAGCAATCGAAACAGAAGACGGCACTACCTGAGCCCAACGCGGACTGGATGTATCACCAGGACAGGCAACCTACGCCGCCTGCCGCCTATCTGGAGGTGTCAGTCGTGTTTCCAAAATTAAACATCAAGCAAAAGATATTGAATACCTTAATGTATAAACTCAATCTATACGATCTTGAGTTCCATTTCGATTCGATGTTACAACAACTCCGTTCAATACAACCTCTTCTCGAAACACTCAGCAGCATCGCTCTACCTGTCGACACATCATCAGATACCTCAGCCTCCTCTGGCCCACCACTCAAAGTCGAGGTCATGCCCTATAGTACCACGTTATACCACATTCACTACCCCAACTCCGGCCACGAGTTCTCCCTTCAGCTGTCATACACGAATACGTTGATAAAATGGGTTTTCAGAGAGAAAACACCTCCCGCCCAACGAGACCAATGGCCCAAAATCCGAGAAGAGCTCAACACAACGATCTACCAGAACCAAAAAGCGAACTGGAACGGCGTTAGGGATGGCGCTATAGTTGATACCGACAACGCCTGCGAGCTGGTCAAGATTCTTCATGGGATAATGCAATTGCATGGACCAAGCGAACCATCACAGACGATATCATGGAGCGACGATCCGAGCAAACACGTCCAGATGAGTCTTCCGCCGGGCGATAGTATAAACGGCAGTAGTGGAGATGGGAGCGGGGAGAACCGGCCCTTGCAATTATCACCGACTCTGCCGTTAAATTCTATAGCGCGGAATAAGCTGCAGCAACAGTTGCTGATCCAGAAGCAGTTGAGGCAACGGCAGTGGCAGATGAGGCAGCAGCAACGACAGCAATTGCAGCAGCCGATGCAGCAGACATTACAGATGCAACAACCACCAGTACCGCCACAGCAGCAGCTACATCCGCAATCGATGTCACAACAACCTCCGTCTCAACCTCAATCTCAACCTCAACAGTCGCAACTGCAATCGCAGCCGCAGCCGCAGCACGATGCTACAAACGTTATCACGATCGATGATTGATGATAATCTCACAGATACCACAAGATCTCTTAGAGCCTTTTCAAATAGGTGTTTTGCAGAAAGAGCACAACAAAAAAGTCATGAGAACGCGTGTCCTTTCTTCCTTGCGATATGACATGCGGCATTCAATTGAATCAAAACACGACGATACCCCCTTTTTACCCCCCAACACCCCCTTTGTTTTTTTCCTTCCTTTTCTACTTCCATGAATGAGTGAAGTTCGCTTTAGAAATGTATTGAGAAGCGAATGAAAAGCATAATATAGTGGATTATTTTATATGCCTGAAATTTTTTTCCTCACTCGATCTGGAGATGTAATACACATTCACCAAATGCTGAAATAAAATCCAATGAAATAGCAGGGTTTTTCCAACTGGCTGATTTGCAATGAACAACAACAAAAAAAGAAAAGAGAAGAAAAAAATACGTAGATCTCGTTGTGACAAAAAGAAAGAAAACTTTTTTCAAATGAAGCAGCAACAGATATTATGGGATATACATCCTCCTGTAATCCGCAACAACAGGAGACAGGAATAGCAAAAAACAAGAAAAAAAAGGGGGGGACTTATGTCTTCTGCTTCCTTCTATATGCTGATGATGAATGCCGGAAGAAATAATAATATAGAAAAAAAAAAAAGGTGTTGAAAGAAAGAAAAAAGTAAAAAATCGCGGCAAAAACTTTTCCTTAATCGTCGAAAGTAATCTTCGTAGCAGTCTTCGTCGTATCAACGTCCTTGTAGAAAGCACCGTAAGAGCCGTGCTGCTTCTTCTTGACGGTGGTGCCGAACTTCATGAGATCGTCGGGGACGGGCTGGTTTGCTCCCTTGAGGATGTTGATGAATCTGGTAGATATTTTGTTAGCTAGGAGATTTGATATATGGTGTAAGGCAAGGATGGATGTAATGCATACCCTCCTGAATGAGCCTTATCGTTATCGGTGAAGAAAGTGATAGCCAGACCATCGGCGCCAGCACGACCGGTACTATAACAAAACGTTAGTTTTTGAAAATGACACTCATTGACAACAAAAGAAAACGGAAGGAAACTGACCGTCCAATACGATGAACATAATCCTCCACAGTCAACGGGAAAGTAACGTTCAACACAAGCTTAACAGCAGGAATATCCAATCCACGCGCAGCAACATCAGTAGCAACAAGCAACGGCACAGCACCAGACTTAAAAGCGTTCAAGCTCTTGAATCTCTCAGCCTGGCTTAGATCACCGTGGATACCGGCAACCTGGAATCCCTTGGATCGAATGAACCGCTCTATGCGCATAGCTTCCTTTTTGTATAGACAGAAAATGAGGATCTTGTCCAGATAGTCCTTGCCGCGCTGGTACTTGTTCAAAAGGGCGTTTAGTCTGTACTCCTTATCGCGCCCATCAAGGACCTCGACGATCTGCTTGATTCTCGTGTTGGCGCGGATCTCAGCAGACGGGTCGCCGCCAATGGTGAGTGTGACGGGCTCAGTCATGAAAGTGGCAGCGAGTTTTCGGACGGACATGGGCCATGTGGCAGTGAACATGACAGTCTGACGTTTCTTGGAGGAGGGTGTCGCGGAAATGATCTCCCTGATATCCTGCTCGAATCCTTTATCGAGCATTCTGTCCGCCTCGTCGAGGACGAGGTACTTGACCTTGCTCAAATCAACGGAACCATCGTTCAGGAGATCCTTGAGACGGCCCGGGGTGGCTACTGCGATGGATGCTTTTCTGAGAGCGGCTCTCTGGTCGTCCTTTGAGGCACCTCCGTAGATACATGCTGTGTGGACGCCTGAGGAAGAGAACTTCTCTAATTGGTCGTAGATCTGCATAGCCAATTCTCTTGTCGGCGTAACGATGACAGACGAAAGATGCTGAGACCTCTGTGTAGCGTTGATATGCATGACCTTCGAAACGCAAGGTAGACCGAATGCTAGAGTCTTTCCACTACCGGTCTCGGCAACGCCAATGACATCGCGGCCGGCGAAGAGATATGGCCAAGTGACGGACTGCACAGAAGTAGGCTTAGGGAATGTTTTCAACGGCTGGGAGATGTCTGAGACGTAGGATGGGAGATGGTCGAATGATATGATGGGACGAAGCTGCGATTCGAGCGGGATCTCTCCAATGCGAATGCTGTTGGCGGTCATGAACTCGTCGATCTCTGATTGAGGGAGAGCTGCTAGAGATTTGGAGGTGGTGTATGTGCCATCGTTCTCGACTTTTTCATCGACCTTTTCGACCTTCTCGGATTTCTCAGCCTTCTCAACCTTCTCTATCTTCTTCTCTTTCTTATCTCTCTTCTCCTTCTTCTCCTTCTTGTCTTTCTTCTCCTTTTTCTCCTTCTTTTCCTTCTTCTCCTTCTTCGACTTCTTGCTCTCCCGCAAGTCAGGGGAGAGTTCACTATCAGCGTCGCGTTTTCCCATGATGTCTGATATGCTCGGTCGACAAGGCAAGGCTTTTAAAGTATAGTCCTTGACAAGGTGACTCGAGCTGCTGTATTGAAAGATAAAAAATAAATAAAATAAAATAATAATATTGAAGTTTTATCTTGATATCAAAAATTAAATTAAATTAAAAAAGAAAAGGGAAATTTTTTTTTTCTGCCATTTGGTTCCGCTAGAGGGGAAGAATGTGATAATAAAGTTGAGATTAACCGTGAATGATGATTCTTGTTCCTGTTCCTTTTACCCCATAATCAGCGAGATTGATGAAAATAAATTCAAATGGGGTATTCATTCGGCAATGGTAGATGAATGGTGTCGAGCAGAGCTTGAAGAGTTCAGAAATAACCGTTGTAGTGATGTTTTGCTACTTCACAACTGATAATAATAAGGCGAAGGCAACATCTCAACTCTCCTCTCTCTCTGTCAATCAATTGTTTGCCGTGTGATGTATGATTGGGATACGCTAGACTAGACACAGTGTGCTTAAAAGCCTCTTGATACGTGCTATGGCATATCAAGACTTCCTCTCAAATATATAGCTCAGTCTATGCCATCTCATACTCCCATCAATCTTCGTCTCTCCTCCTCTTCTCCAGCATCAATCAGTCTGCACGATCCGTGCGCAGTGACGTCAGGAACATTGATCGTCAAACTCCTCACTTTTCGTATCTATCCTATCTCATCATGTTTCAAGAGAGGGAAAGGTTGAAGTTGGATAAGCTAGGCAAGGCAAGCTTGGTGAAGATTGGACGTTAAGAGGCTTGTAGAACGCTCTTCCTCCCCTCATCACTGCCCACGGTCATGAGATCTCCCCCAAAGACCGCTGATTCAATCTGTTCTGCACCTGCATGTATTTGTATCACCGTATATCTTAGTCTCTGTCTCTGGTTGTGCCTCATTCAAATGTCACAGACCTAGGACAGACGGCTAAGGACGGGCTGCTGCTGCTGCTGCTTCTGCTGGCAGCAATTATTATGCCCGAAGATTAATCAATTATTGTAGATTGACAGGGAGAGGAGATAAGCCAAACAGCCCATACTTCAAATGATCGGCCAATGGGGATGTGGGACACCTGCTCATCCTTGCATGCCTATCACAGCGGGCTCTGTTTTTCTATTCTCGAACGTCTACGGTATGGTTATTATCTGGCTGACTGTGATGCGTGGTCGATATGCTGTACTCAAGCGATTGATTTAAAAGACGGTGAGTTCGCTGTTCTTCCTTCTAGACTGTGTAAATTGGAGTTGTATCTTTGCATCACGATAGTTTCTGAAAGGGTCATTATACTGTGGTTTAAACTGTGAACTACAAATTATTGCAAGATCCAAGACTTTGAATTGAATAGCGAGTTGCCAGTCACGCTGCTAGGATTGGAGACAAGCAAGATGGCAACTGAAGAACCCGTTATCGCTACCTCCGATAAGCCCATTGACGACGTCGATGAGCAATCTCAAGAGGCCGCCGCACCATCTAAACAGATGACTTCCAAGATCATCCTCACTACATACCCCGGCCAGTCTGGCGTCAACCCAATTCCTCTCGAATGGGGAAATCCCGACCCCCTCAAACGAGGCCCCGTCGTCGTCAGTAGACACAAAACCACAATCAAGAAGAGAAACGGTATGTCCCATTCCCCTCCATCTTCCCACATATCCAAGCTCCCCCAACCCCATCTAACAACTTCCCAAAAGCAATCGGCGCCCACGGCGGCTCGTACTCAATCTACTACGCCCTCGCCGTCGCCAGCAAAGAACATACAGGCGAGCACCGTCCCGACTTCACAAACACCGAGCCAGCAGTAGACTTCAAACCCTGTCCTCAATGGGGTGATCCCAAAAAGATCGTCGCCATGGATCCGTTCGGACATTTGGCTCCCTGGATATACTCCGACATGATTAAAGGGGAAAACATCGACATCCGTCCCACGATCGCCATCACGAAAGCGCATATGAAGTTGCCGGAGATAGAGCAGAGTGTACGGTCCGGTAGATTGAAGCCTGATGGGAAGGTATGTTTGAATGATGGTGGGGAATTGGCGGTCACGAAGATTGCTGTTGAGCCTGTGTGGTATCTTCCGGGGGTTGCTGAGAGGTTTAAGATTGGTGTGTAACGGAATATTCCCTCTCCCTTCTTGATTGAATCATCGACTGACCAGCGTTTTTGAACAAAACAGACGAAGGAACCCTCAGACGATCCCTCTTCGAACTCACAGGCGGTTCATACCCGGAATTGATAACGCGGAACGACATCAAACTCTTCCTTCCTCCCATCGGTGGTTTAACGGTGTATATCTTCGGAGATCCCGAAAAGGTCTCTGATCCATCACGCCGACTGGCACTGCGTGTTCACGACGAGTGCAATGGCAGTGATGTTTTTGGATCAGATATATGTACCTGTCGCCCATACCTAATTTTCGGGGTTGAAGAAGCAGTGAAGGAGGCACAGAATGGAGGGTCTGGTGTGGTTATATATTTCAGAAAGGAGGGACGGGCACTTGGGGAGGTGACCAAGTATCTCGTGTATAATGCTCGTGAGTGGCTTTTCAAAATCAACACTTCCCCAAAGATGGCGACAATCGTATGCTAACAATTTTTAGGCAAGCGAGGTGAAGATAGTGAGTTGAATTGCAGTCGTTATATCCTTTGAAAGGGTGACTGACTCGTCGGACAGGGGCTAGCGAATATTTCAAAAGGACTGAGAATATCGCTGGTGTGAAGGTGAGCGCAGCAGTCTTCCAAACCATCCGAACTTCTGACAACAGCTTGTTGACGTCTTTCAATCCAGGACATGCGATTCCAAGCATTGATGCCAGATGTAAGTTTTTGACTATATCTCGCTCTTCACGAGCAACGAATTTGTGAACAGCACTGATCAGAAGTAGATCCTGCACTGGCTCGGCATCACGAAAATCGATCGAATGCTCAGCATGTCAAAGTAAGACACCATCATCTTTTCTTTGCTGAGAGTTGCGATACTGATTTAAATCATCCTTTCGCAGTATGAAACATGACGCTATAGTAGAGCAAGGCATTCCAATCCACGAAAGAGTGCCTATTCCAGATGACTTGATCCCCGAGGACAGTCGAGTGGAGATTGACGCGAAGATCCATGCGGGATACTGTGAGTATCCTATCTCCAATCCTTCAAATAAACGAAGAAATCGAGGAAGTGTGTCTGCTCATGCTAACATCGCTTCAGTCACGACTGGGAAAGTCATGACTATGGAAGAGCTCTCAGCTGTACAGGGACGAGCATGGGAGGATGTTGATGTGAGTTTGAACTTCCATCCAATTCTGATCCTGCAAGTGTTATACTGACAAGAGTCACTTGCAGCATTAAACTGTGTCCATTGAATGGAGCAATCGACTTAGCATCCCGTAGATACTTGTCATCATGGCTGTTGATATTGATGAGAATGAGATTTATATATTGCGATTTTTATGTATGTCGTACACTGTATCTTGCAGTAACAATTGACGTCGAAGAAATTTTGCCCGCGGAGAGATTTACCCGTAGAGTTCGTTATCATATCAACTCCACTCACCAGGGCTCTATGTATGTAAGTAGAGTATCTGGCAGTGAGAATCCACGACTCATGTCATTTGATATCATATCAAGCTACTGTCACCACCAATAATCGCATTATAACGTTGCGATTTGAAGATATTGTCTGGATTTACCATATCAAACGAAGTACAGCCGTCTCCAATCTGTCAAGTGCACGGGCAAAAGTGACCCTCACCTACGACCAATTCATACCAGACCTGTCGCAAAGAACCTACGCCTAAACAACCATCCATCTATCTCCCCATTCATACAATTCTATATCATGTCTGCCCCCCTTCTTAACGGCTTCCATACCGCCTGGTCATCTCAAGACCCCCGCACAGCCCTCAAGCTCTCGCAACAAGCTCCAGCCTTCCTCAAATCGCAGCCATCAAAGCCACTGCCCTTCCCATCCTCACTATTCTTCAAGTCGGAAACCCCCGAGCTCTGGCTCAGTTACGAAAAGCTATTCCTAGCGTGCCTGAGGACAGGCGATGATGCTTCTGCGAGGGAGTGTTTGAAGCGACTTACCGATCGCTTTGGAGCCAATAATTACCGTATATTGGGCCTCCATGGGCTTTATGAAGAGGCCACGGCGAAGAATAAGGCGGATTTGGAACGGATATTAGGGGTGTATGAGGAGACTCTTGAGAAGAACCCGGTCAATGTGGTGAGTGTTAACTCCTTTTTTCTCGTTTTTGAGTCTCGTTGCTAATTTTGCTGGGACCAGCCCATTGCTAAACGACGCATCACCTTACTTCGCTCTCTCAATCGTACCGATGAAGCTATCAAAGCTCTCGTTGGGTTACTAGAAGCTTTCCCGACAGATGCTGAAGGGTGGGTTGAGTTATCGAATTTGTACCGCTCGCAAGGGTTGTATTCGCAAGCTGTATTCAGTCTTCAGGAGGCTCTACTCAATGCGCCAAATGCATGGAATGTAAGTCACTATGCTCCACGACTTTGGGAAACATCTACCACCCTTCCATATTGGCTCAGTTGACTAACAAATGAATTATAGCTTCACGCCCGTCTCGGCGAGCTACTATACACCTCAGCAAACGCATCCGACTCAGATGACACCCTGAGAGATCTGGCTGATTCGGTACGACACTTCTGTCGTAGTATTGAGCTTTGTGATGACTATATCCGTGGCTACTGCGGACTCAAGATGGTAAGAGATGATACGATACTGCCTTGCCCTACTCCTATATCTTTTGAAACAGTCAACTGACGAATAATGCAGAGCACCGCCAGATTGGTCGACAAAACCACCTCCAAAACCGCAGCTGCTGCCAGAAACGATGATGTCATACCTTTGCGCGAGACCCTTGAACAGTTGAACAAGCTTGCTACTAACAAATTGCATGAAATAGTCAATAAGCAGACTTCTAAGGGGGGTTTGGCGGAGGATATCGAAAGCGAGCTTATTGCTGCTAAGCAATTACTCGATCAGGATGGTGCTACGAAGTTTTGAGAGATATGATACCCTGGAATTCTCCTCCCGAGTGATTATGAGACGAGTTGAGTATAACAGAAGGCTTATGAAGGAATAATTATATAACAGCCAGCATATGATTATATTGTCAATTACCAGCTGTAATACGGTTATAATGTTAGACAAGAGGATTGCTCCTCTGTGATCGCGTATATGTGCGCTACCAAATCAACAAACCCCGAAGTCTGTTCGCGTTCAATTACTGTACATGGCCTAAATAACGGCTTTTAAGCTTCATATTTACTCCTGAGATATCCATGCAACTCCAAATTACTGCCAAAAACGTAGAGGCCCTATCAACGAGGCTGTAGTGGCTTCCACGACAACGTTGGCTCAGTATCATCATCCAACAAACCAGTCGCTTGCCGTGGTACTGGCGGTGCATTATGTGTTTTGACAGGCGGCATGGTATTGGTCTTGCGAAGACCAAGTGGCGGCATTTGACCTGCACTAGGCACTCTAGTCGAAGCCGTACGAAGAGGTAGGGGTGATTGCTGAGGACGAGATTGAAGAGGTTGATTATTCAGCCCCTGAGAAATAGAGCGCATTGATGGCGGTTTTCTAGGTATAGGAGGTGGTTGTTTCCTTCCGGATGCTGGAGTCCTTTCGGTTGGTGGTGCGGTCATCACACTATTCAATGTCGCGAGATCTGATGATGAAGAGCCGGACATAGTTGATGGGGGGTTTGATGACATTGAAGGTCTATTCTCTTGCTTGAATGGGTTCGGGTTGATTGTAGGGTTAAGTGTGGGATAGTCAGGAATATTAATCTCTGATCTCGAGGGATGCTTCTGATCGAGCCACCACTTTCGCCGGTCCGTACTTGCTGGTGGCAGATCTGGAGCGATAGGGTCGTAATCTAGAAGATCCTCTGAATCTTCTTTCTCATGTTTTGTGTATTCCAATGTACTCTTCTGACGATTGACTGCTTCTTTTCTGATGCGTTCTTTCGCTTCTTCATCCACCACTTTGATGGTACATTCAAACGTCGCATAGACGGGCCGGTGGTCAGAGAATTTCAGGGGTGCAGCGTTATACTGCAACAATTGCAAATTACTCCCCATGTAAAGAACCCGATCACACCAAGCGGGGACTCGAGCTTTCTCCGAGGTATCGTAAGTGTCAGTCCCGATATCATATTTGTATGTTGGTGGGAAAGTAATCGGTCCTTCTGAATAGAAGCGGAACGCAATACCAGCCATCATCTGGATGCTCAGCTGATCATGCTGATAGAGACTTGCAAGATCGCCTCTTTTAACCAACACCCTCACATCTTCATTCCTCATACCAATTCGGTAATTGAAGTCTCCAAACCATAAAATGGAATCATGATCTTTGATCGTGCGATTTCTTTGGAAGCGCATGCCGTAGCTTATTGTGTGAAAATCGTCGTTTCGTTCGTCATAGTTGGCGAAGCCAGCTGCAAGATGTGCTGTCACGAAGCAAAGATGTGTACTTGAAAGCTCCAATCGTATAGCACAGCCTCCCTTGTTACCAGCCATGCCAGACATTCCAGTCTTCTTATCGCTTCCTTCGACGTTTTTGATATATTTCAACAGGTCCTCCTTCACGAACAGAAGCAAAGCAGCACCAACCAATTGCTCGCTTCGCAGTAGCACATAATTTGCTGTGCCGCGTTGTTTGGCACGCTCGTTCAAAGTCCGTATAACGGCATCTTCCCATATCCTTCTGTTCGCGGGATCCGTTGACATAATTTGCTGTGGGTTCAGATTGACAATCTCCTGAAAAGCCACGGCGACGATACCGGGCTCTTCCTCCTTCTCATCTAAATGTGCCAGCAACCAGGGGGAAAGATCTTGCCGTGCTCCATGACTTTTGCCGTTAAGGTTGTATGTTCCTACCCAGATACGTATCTTTTCGTAGAAGGAGTACTCCGCAGCCCTGCGCCTGACTTCAGCCATAGCTGCATCATTCACGGGGTCAAATAGTTCAACTGGATGCTGCCCCGATAACGAGCCGAGAAGGCAATCTATTGTTTTTTGTCTTGCCTTGTCGCTGAAATTATTGATCATGAACCTAGCTGCAGTTTTTGTAGCGTCGGATAAAGCGCCTGCCCATGACATTTTCCCATTACGGGTAAATGATGACTTGAGTGCACCTGTCCCGGCATATGATTTCGATAGAATATCTCCATTGTCCGCCCATAATGTCGAATGTATTCTCCAAAAGTCCCTGGATATATGAGTGCCCTGCTGTGCGAAAAACAGTTCTAGCGCCATTTGACTGATCACCGTCTGCGTCAAGTTTGTCCTGTCAAGACAGTCTAAACAATTTGTCCGGAAAACACCTTCTTGCTGTAGAACGACCCGTGAAGAATTCCGGTCTGAATCTAGGAGGAAGTAGGCGAAGACATCAGCTGTCTCAGCGATTTCATCTCGAATAACCCAAGCTGCTTCGAGACTATTACGAGTCTCGGCGTGAAAATCGAATCTCGTCTCCCGCAGAAGATCATGTCGTGCTTTTCGTAATGGACTTTGGCCGATATGAAAACTATAGAGATCTGATAGCTGTCTCTCCGCCGGTTTCGTCTCGCTCAGCAAATTGACGACATGCACCGCACCATAATTGAGCTGTAGATTTTCGAAATGCTTGTCGAATGCAGGTTGTGTCGCGGGCTGAGATCTGGTGATTTGGATTTTCTGCTGAGTTGGTAGGTTT
>AZGZ01000008.1:134033-150982 GCA_001636715.1 Ascosphaera apis ARSEF 7405 | reverse complement strand
CCTCCTTCTTTTTTGTCCTTCTTCTCTGGCAATGATCTATCGCCCAAAGACAGAACTGAGCGTCGACCAGATATATGGCAAGACTTTGAAAAGCTCAAGGAAGAAACCGCCACAGACAACGAATGCTAAGAGGACTGAAGAATCATGGAAAGTAGATCGCATTAGCAGATGGAGCAACATAAAAACGAATGAAATCGTAGACAAATGAACTAACCTATCCACACAGTAGAAAGTGAAGCCTTCTGCTTTGACTTATGCGAGATAGCAGCCTCTGGCTTCCCCCTCTTTGCCATTTGGTGTTTGGCATACCTCTCGTTCGCCCTGCGCTGAGTGGGAGTTTGGACCTGAGGGGAGTTCGTAGGTGGTTAGCTTGGAGAGCTCCTCTTCAATCATGATAGCTTGTAACAAGGGAAAAGATAACAGCGGGAGAGTACCATTTTGAAATAATTTGATATGGAGGTGTGTCTCGATCAATTTGATATGTAATTGCGATCAAATGGTATATCAGAACAGCAGCAGCAGCTAGCAAGTAGATGTGATTTGATATGACTTGATATGATTGTGACAGTATCAAGGCGCAAAACAACCACGTTGCAACTTCCGGGTGAGGTATGATATAATTAAATGTATAGATAGTACACAAGCTGGAACTCGGACTATGGTACAAGGGGGAGAGCTATCGGCAGCTTGTCAGCGATATATATTCAGAGAGGGGAAGAGAGGGGGGAGAAGCAGCTAGAGAATATACACACTTTTGATCAGATATATCAATGATCGCCTGGTAACTGTCAAGTTGCTTGTTGGTGATGAAATATGATAGAGACGAGAGATATCAATATCAATATCAATACAGTATAAAAGGTGGATTATGGTGATGTCAGTGGCCGAGAGTATCAAAGATCGACTTTAACCGCAATAAAAAAACAACCATAAAGCTCGAAAGGATAAGAGGATATCTTTTTAAAATATCTATTCCACAGCTTCCAAATCATGGATGGAGAGGCAAGACAAACAGCGGCCAATCTGGCCAAGGTGAGTGGCGTTCATCGTTGTGCTCGTGTATTAGCATCTTAATCACACTCGCTGACTGCTGGCAACCAGGCATTCCAGGAGTTGTCGAGGTAAGGGTGCTCTCAAGGCTTGACTTGACTTGAGGATAATAGAGCTGACACGGCTGCTACAGGGGGGAAGAGACTGCATCGTCCATGGAGAATAATCTCAATGACTTGGAAAGCAAGATCGATCAACTACTGAAAGCCCTTGGCCAGGACGATGTTGACCTTGACGTTGAAGATCAAGACGAGGAGGAAGAGAAGGGAAAATCAGAAAGCACCAGCCATGCTTCTTCAGAAGAGAAAAAGACAGCAGAGAAATAAACCATGCATATTCAAAAGCCATCTCATATTTTCTATACACATCACTGGAAAAGACGCTCTAATCCAAAATCCCCCGATGCATCCTTCACGAACACCCCGCACTCCGTCACGATCCCATCAATCAAAGATCCAGGCGTCACATCAAACGACGGATTCCAAACCCCGATCTCCCCAGGCGCAATCGCAATCGTCGCTGAAGCAAGCTCTCCCTCCTTCGCTCCGGCATCAAAGCCCGTGATATTCGTCAACTCCCCCTTCGGCCGCTGCTCGATCTTGATATCCCCCCCACTCCTCGTCTGCATATCAATCGACGTCCTCGGCGCTGCGACCAAAAACTTGACACCGTGGAACTTAGCCAGCACCGCCAGACTGTACGTACCGATTTTATTCGCCGTGTCGCCGTTCGCAGCGATCCTATCCGCTCCCACAACGATTGCGTCGATGGCTTTGGTTTTGTCTGCTAGTAGTGCGCCGACCATGTTGTCTGTGATTAGCGTCGATGGGATGTTCTCGTGCACCAGCTCGAAAGCTGTGAGGCGGGCGCCTTGGAGATAAGGACGGGTCTCTGTGCAGTAGGCGTGGCGGAGGTTGTCGGTGGTGTGTAGGGCTCGGATTACGCCTAGAGCTGTGCCGTAGCCTGCTGTTGCCAGGGATCTATACCTCGATGAGTCCCCTGGTGGTCTTTGACTCTGCAAAGTATATGGATGGACTCACCCAGTATTGCAATGGGTAAGCACTGCAACTTTCCCCGTCTCGGCATCACCTTTCGCATTCTTCACGATCCATTCTGCACCATGCCTTCCTATACTCTGATTCGTCCGGATATCATCCTCGATCATCTGGACAGCTGCCTTGTGATAATCAAGCGCAATATCTCGTCCCGTAACACCTTCTCCTTTAGCCAATTCCTCCGCACGTCTACTGAGTTTGACAACAGCTTCATTCAGATTCACAGCCGTAGTCCGACTCGTCGATAAGTATTTCAGCTTCCCCGCAATCGCCTTCGCAACTTCACCCGCATCTGATGCGACGGTCTCAGACTCTATTTGACGATGGAGCTCTGATGCGAGAGAGAGCACAGCGACGATGGCAATGGCGGGCGCACCACGGACGTTCATGTTCTTGATGACGCGCCAGCCATCTTCAACATTGTCGACTGTGATGTAGACCTGTTTGTGTGGGAGCAAAAGCTGGTCGAGGATTTTGAGGGTGCCGTTGTCGTAGGATATCGACTGGAGAGATGACGATGGTGATGATGATGATGACATGACTGATGCGTTGTATATTTCCTTTCCTTATCTCCCCTCTGGCAAGGTATGAAGGCGATGGTGATATCCTTTTTTGCTGTATAGATTGTTGAAAGAAGGAGGGAGGTAGTAGATTGATGAGAGCTTTGATATACTGCGTTGATATTGTAGGATATTTCAGCAATTGACAGCTCAACTCAATATCTTGCGTGATTCTCTGCGATATTTTGAAATCTGATCAGCTTCTCCATCTTCTCCATCATCATCATCATCATCTTCATCTTCTTTTCCTCTTCAAGTCCAGGTTAAAGGCTAAGCATGTGGGGAAATCCATCCGTAGAGCCATTCATCGTCGTCATGCCGTATGTATCGTCTTCCATTGCCGGTATATAGACCTTCAAACAGGCCAAAACCAGTCGAATTTGAATTGAAATTGGACCGTCAAAGCGATCGAAAAGCCATAATATCAATCATATCAAGCAATTGACTCCTCATCCTTCAAATATTGAATCATACCCATCATGCCCGTCCCACGCAACTTAACCGGAACCCTCAAATCCATCGCCCAAAGCGCCTTCGCCGCCTCCTCCCACTACGATAAATACCGTCCTTCATTCCCTCCCAAGCCCGTCCAAGCCCTGCTCGACGGCCTCAAGATCTCAGGCGTCTATGGAGCCAAAGTCATCGACCTCGGAGCTGGAACAGGCAAGTTCACTGAGGTCCTTGCTCGGCGTCAGGAAGGGTATGATATCATCGCCGTAGAGCCCCACGATGATATGCGCCGGGAGTTGGAGCAGAAGAAGTTGGTCAATGTAGATGTTGTGAAAGGTTATTCTACGGATATGCCTGTCGAGGAGAAGAGTGTGGATGCTGTTATTGCTTCTCAGGTAAGGGAATTGTCTTTAGAGGTGAAAGATGTGCAGAGCTGAGATGACTGACTGACTGTTTTTCTTTTCCCTCTGTCTTTTTAGTCCTTCCATTGGTAATTGAAGCTTCAGTCCCCTGGCATATACTGCATATCGGCCACGATTGTCGACTCTGACCAATCCATATCCTCCAGGTTCGCTGATGAAAGCACATTGCAAGAAGTCCACCGAGTCCTGCGTCCAAAGCAATATCTCGGCATGATATGGAACATCGAAGACTGTACGCTCAATGCCACCAATTCATTCCCCTGAATCAAGAAAAGACCCTGATATCCCAAGCAGACAACGCACCGCGCGAATGGAACCCAACCACATCCTACGAAGCTAAACTGAAAGAAATCATCTGGTCCCTCAGCGACACCGAGAACAGATTCCGCCACAACAAATGGCGAGAGGTCTTCGAGCGCCAGGGTGAAAAATCCGCAGACGCATCGGATGTAGCTGAGCGTCGATTGTTCACGTACCCTCTCGAAGAAACTTCTGTGCCGTTTGTTGCGAACTTGCCAAAGGATGATGTTTGGAATCGGATGCGCAGTTTGAGCCATATCGCGAATAGTACCGCTGAAGAACAAGAGGTGAGTCAAGAAAAGGGAAAAGGAGAAAGAGAAAGAGAAAAAAAGAAAGGGGAGCGTATAAAATCAATCATGATTGATGCTTGTTCTTTCTATCTCCTATAATCAGGAGAAAAAAAAGGGGGGGCTCTTTGGGGGTGTTAGACACCAAAACAAATGCTAACTATATGCACAGCGTATTCGGGATAGAGTGTATGAAGCCCTTAACGACAAGGACGCCGTTAATAAAGACGGTTTGGTGAGCATCCACGGCAAGACATACGTCGCATGGACGCAGGCTATTTGAGGTGAAATGCAACGAACATACCGAAAGAGCGCGTTATGGCTCGGGCAACGTCCAGTCTCTCTATCCCGTCGGATTTGGGTATCGCATGTTTTCAAATTATCTTGTATCGTGAGGAGGTTGAAGAAGGGGTTAAAGATGGGAGGGGCTTCATGCATTATCGAGACCCCGATATCAAGTTTCAGCTTTGGCCAAACGATTTTCGTTTATCAAGCTGTTTTAAAAGCTGTATTCGCTCAAGCTGTTTATGAGTCCGCTGAGATATACAAGACTGAATGAAAGATAAAATCCATTAGCTTCATGTTTGCCCGCAAATGATCATTCGTATGTATGCTAATGCGCACCATTATTGCCTCTGACGAACGCATCGCCATAGTTGCGACGGAACTTGCCGTCAACGTATTCTTGCGTCTTCTCGAGTGCGATGTTCATATAACCGTCAACGGATAGCAGTTCACCTGTACTTCGCGATTAGCAATGTCGTTCATCATCATTATCATCATCATCAACAGTGATAAAGATAGAGATAGAGATGTTGTATACCCTTGTAGACGACGCCAGAGTTCAATTTAACAGTCACCGGCGCGCCAGCAATCTCCAGCAAGAAAGCAGAAGGGTCTTTGCCCTCGGAAGTAGCAGCAGCGTCCATATCTGCAATGCGCACAGCTTGATAGTCAAAAGAAACGGGTTGTTGCTGGTTGTAAGACGAGGGAGGCTGTGAGATGGGTTTGTCTTGTATTATTCCAGTGGAGGAAGTCGAGATTGAGTTGAAAGGACGTCTGAGCAAATAAAGTTACGGGTTCTGTCGTTTGCGGGTGAACAAGAGAAGAGACGAAGAAACAAGAGACAAGAAACAAGACAGGGATGATCAGGATAGCTCAAGACGAGGAAAAGACATTCAGGATAAGGAAGAGGACATACGAGTTATGCCTAAAAGGCTGGGTTTTACATATATATCTCACGAGCAAACTTGCGCGGCGATCGCAATCATCACCATCTCCATCTACAACTACAACTGATATACGATACATCATACGATACATTCCTGACATGAGCTTCTTCAAACGGCCATCGTGGGCTGCATCTGCTTCGTCAGATAAACCAGTCAGGAAGGACTTCTATCGTCGCGCAGATATATTCTATGAGAAGATAGTTGCAAGTGAGAGGGAGGAGGAGGAGGGGGAGGGAGAGGAGAAGAAAGGAGCGAAAGGAGGGAAGAAGAGGAAGCATGGTGATGGCGATGGTGGGAACCAGAGCGATGCAGACAAGAATGATGCGATAATAACTATAGAGGAAGGCATTGATGATCGACAAGGTTCGAAATCACCACAACATCTGTCCAAGAAGCCACGAATACGTCGGTCATTGAGCAGATCGGGATCAAAACTAGAGACAAAGTCGAGATCAATATCAAAATCACGATCACGATCACGGTCACAGTCGCGGCCAAAGGAGGAATCGGGAGCTCAGAGTCCTGTTAGGGAGACACAGACTGTGTTTACATTCGATCCTGATGAAGAATTCGATCTCGAAAGCTTGAAGAAGCGAACTAGAGTCGAGACTCCTGAATTCACATTATCAAGACCACAAAGTGGTGTCATCTGTGAACCACAAGACGATCCAGAAGAAGGGCGAGAACAGGATGATGATGATGATGATCCTGATTACGTTGAATATGGGCATGACGATGTACATGGAAATGGAGGTGCTGCAGCTGAAGGGGACTCTATCATCAACATCCCTTCCTCTCCTGAAATAGCGGCAGCTGCATCACCAGAAAGCACAATACAGCAAAACAACGATGAAGAGGAAGACGACTACGACTACGGGTCCGAATCGGACGAAGAACTACGAAAACTCATGCGCACAGCACACGAAAGGGCAAAGAGAGGCAGGGAAAGCAACTCCCTATCCAGATCCAACTCAACAGGGCTACCGACACACACAGAAACCGAAGAAGATCAACAGATCTTACATATCTATATCACATCGCCCATCCCCAATTCCGACCCGTTATTGGTACACCGACGGATGGCACAAAATCTAGGAGATGTGCGCAAGGCGTGGTGTGACAAGAATGGATTCCCTCCAGAGATGACGGCTAGAGTGTTTCTCACGTGGAAGGATAAACGTGTGTTCGATGCAACAACGTGTAGATCATTAGGCATCAAGAAAGATCTCCAGATACCGGATGAGCTTCTCAGTGATGATGAATTCGTGCCGGATGAGAATGTCGTGTACGTTCATATGATAGCGTATACGCCTGAACTATGGGAGGAGTACCGGGAGAAGAAACAGCGTTGGATCGAAGGCGAGCCTGATGACTTGGAAGA
Source organism: Ascosphaera apis ARSEF 7405 (assembly GCA_001636715.1). Lineage (NCBI taxonomy): Eukaryota > Fungi > Ascomycota > Eurotiomycetes > Onygenales > Ascosphaeraceae > Ascosphaera > Ascosphaera apis. The sequence goes on along the minus strand of AZGZ01000008.1, from coordinate 144,245 downwards.
CGTTGAAGAAGAAGAAGAACAAAGAGCGCTTGAACCTACGAAGAGGATTGAGATTCGAGCTGCGGGCATGCCGCCCTTCACAATGAAGATCACAGCAAGAAGCACAGTGTCAGATGCAATTCAGGCGTTCAAGAAAGCAAAGAAGTTGTCGGATACATCAGAGGTGGTGCTGTTGTTCGATGGAGATATCTTGCACCCGAACGATGAATTCGAGTCTCTTGATATTGAGGATGAGGATATGATAGATGCCCGAGTCCAATAGCCTCATTCAGATATCAAACGAATATCATTTTAACGACTTAATGCGCTAATTCAATTTCCCTTTACCATGACGTATGTATGTGATTGTGTATATGTAAAGAGGTAGCGGTTATCTTGATCCACGGCGGCGGATTTCCTTAAGATCGTGAAATTTTGCAATGAATTTAATACTACGATAAGCTTGCGACGATCTACAACTTACACCTTTCTCTTCATTCAACATCGGCATCAAACATCATTCAAGACAGCTGCCTATCACTAGCAACATGAAGGTTTTAACATCCAACTTCGTGACATGCGCCGTCAAGGCCTGCAAGTCCTCGTCGAACTCTTATCCGCTACATTTCCAGGACGCTGAGCTCGAGCAAGAAGAACTAGAATTTCACCCAGAGTTCATGCGCAATATCTTGCCGCGACTAGATTGGGATGCCCTGCGCATATCTGCTTCTGAGGTATGTTTTTCATTTCTCATCGTCTCAGGGATATTATGGCGGAAGTGCAGCGCTTTTTTGGAAGCGATGCTTGACTGTTTGATTTGAGCATATTGCACGCCATCGAGAAAAAAAATCAAAGAAAAATCGCATTCGCATATCCATTCTATCATATTTAAGCTAACATATCCTTGTCATTTCTTAATAATAGCTCGGCTTCGGATCCCTCACAGAGACAAAACCAGAAGGCGATGCGCTAAACGACGAGAAACTCCTTCGCGATCTCCATAAACTACTCCTCGAAACACACGTTACGGAAGGCAAACTCGTGTGTGGGAATTGCGGTCATCAATATATGATTAAGGAGGGAATTCCCAATTTCTTGCTCCCCGGCCATCTTGGTGCGTTGTATAATTCATTTCCCTCAGTTTATTGTCGACGGTTTGGCGATTGTGTATGAAATTGATGGGAGTGTGTGGACTGGACTGACTGATTTCACAGTATGAAAAATTTCATCTACTGCATCAATCGAATCCGTGCGCACGCTTGATGTTCGGTCTCAGCGATTACCCTGTCAACCGGTGTCTCCAAAATTCGTGCCATAGACGCCTCTCACCTCTTACACTCATCCCGCTGTTCTCATTTCCCTTTTGTTTTTCGCAGGCGTTTGGAGTGTTCTACGTGATTTTTTGTTTTTTTCCCTTGTTCTACTGAGAAAAATGGGTATCTTATTGTACTGTACATATTGCATACTCCTGGCGTGAGAAAGACGAAGAAGAAGGACAGAAAGGGGGGTCAAGAAGAGAGCAAATCAGAAGTGGGAAGAACAGAAAGGGGGGAAGGGGGAGGGGGAAACATAGAAGCAGCGACGAAAGAAAGAAAGACATTTAAAAAGGCATATCAGTTTTCAAGGAGAAAGAAACTCCATGAGAAGAGGATTGAGAGAAAATAAGTGAACAATTGCAACCACAAGAAAGAAAGAAAGAAATTCTCCTAGATCATTGAAAAAAGGAGAAGAAATCACAACCCTTAATAAACCATAGACATGAAACCCACCACACATTGCCCTGCCGCAGAGGAATCTGGAAACACTGAAAACCGAAGGCATGCATTGAAATCATTGATATGCCAATTGATCGAGCCCGCCAGATCGATGAGAAACAAAAAAAGAAAGTCATTTCATAGATTTCGTTATTAATTCGGGGGGGATCGCAATGGAGAAGCACCGGTGACTGAGGTCGAAAGAAAGTAATGCTCTGCTGCAACTGCTTGCCCCTTAGTTTGAAGGATAAGACCATGAAAAAAAAGAAGGTATAGAGATATAGAAGGAAGGAAATTATTTGAAAAAAAAGAAGAAAGGAAGAAGGTCGTTTCGTATGGCTTTCCCGTCACCCTGGGTCATAGTAATCGAGATCATAAGATGCGTTAAAATATATGTACACGGGAATCTGTTCTTAATTGTGTGCGTGTATGCGTGTGAATTGAGTGAGTGAGTGAGTAAAGATTGCAAGATGCAAGACTGAATGAGGTGACTTGAGAAAAAGCGCCATATTTGTAGATGCAAGAGGTGGATATGATATTTGAGATGAGTAGCAGCAGCAACAGCAGCTTGAAATTTGCCCTGCATGCGAAATCAGTTGAGGAATCCTTTACAGTTCGCCGTGCCACAAAGACAGGGGATTCGATCATCGCTGTTGAGTTCCCGCTCGAACTTGTAATCGTAAGTAAGTTCCTCATCTAGATGAAGAAAAAACAGTTAGCTATGCAAATTCCCCTCACCCCCTTTCTAACAAGCGATTTCTATTGAGGTGACGAAGAATAAGGACCTACCTAGATCAATATCCCTCAACGCATAGATGACAATCCTCTTACTACCATCACACGGTATAATCTTCGCCGTACAATTCGGCGTACAACTATGATTGATAAACCGCGCGATCCCACCCCTCTTCGTCGCATCAATGATATTATCCTTATCGATACGGAACAGATAACTGCTCCCGATGCCACTCTTGAGATACTGCCGCTCTCTCATATCAGCGACCTGCTCGCGGATCTTCTCACCCACATACTCGATAATCATATCGTTCGCCGCGATCTTCTCTTCGGCGTAGAGACCCCAATTATGAATAGCCGAGCGCGCGAACCGCAGACTCTTCTTGCGCATCTGCAGCTGGTTGAAGCGGAAGAGGGTGTCGCTGTCGCCGGATTGAGTCGCCAGCGCTTGTTTCTGGGCATTGATGTCGGCGGCCAGACGGCGGTTATTAGCACGGTTGGAGCGAGAAGAAGATTTAGGCATCGATTTCGTAGCTGCGGCGGCTGATCCCCTGGCGGAGGACTCGGTCGCGGCAGCAGCGCCCTGCGACTCACGAGCTTCGCGCTCTTCACGCGCTTTGCGGACTTTGATGCGGTGAGGGAGGTACTTCGATTTCTCCGACTCGAGGATCTTTTTCCATCCTTCTGTTCGTGCTGAGCCGGTGCTGTTGGGGACGTAGTAGCCTTGTATTGTAGGTCGGTCCGGTAGGGCGTTGAGTTTTGATTGTTTGATTTCTTTCTGTCGCCATGCCCATGCTGATGCGTCGGTGATGTACGGTGCAGGCGATACGTTGTCGAGTGCTTTGGCGAGGAAGCGAAGATCTTCGTCGTCTTTGATGAGGCTTTGCCAGCCGTCGAGGTCGAGGAGGATACTATCGTCGTCTTCGACTGTTTGACGGGGTTCATCACGCGAAACACCCCATAGAATTTCCTGCGAAGTGTCTTCTTCTTCTTCCTCTTCAACAGTAGGAAGTTCAATTGTGGCTGTTTCTTGTGCCTGATCGATCACTTCAGCAGTCACGTCCTTTGTCTCGGCTTCAGGGGCCGGTAAATCGGTAACCTCCTTGTCGGCCTCCGCCTTGTCCCACGTTACAGGGGTCTCGTCTTCCCCTTCAGGGGAAGTAACCACAATATCCACAGGTCGGAGATCATCTTCGCTTTGCTGCTCACGTATCTCAGAAACTTGCACCTGTCGTAATTTCTTCCGCGACTTGACCTGCTCGACGACGATCTGTTTCCTTTTCTTCGACGACACAACCGCTGGAATTTTCTCTTCTTCAGTGACCCGCCGCGGTGTACTTTCAAACGGCGTCTCATCAGCATCAATATCCATATCCCCACCACGACGTGTACCACTATCACCTTCCACCTCCGACTCCACAACAGACATCTTATCCCCCTCATCCTCAGAATCCGACGCAACATGGCTAACGGTCCTACTATCCTGATCCTCCGTATCCCGCGTGACGCTCGTCCGCCTCTCATCGTCCGAGTCTTCGTCGTCATGTAATTGCTGCAGGCGCTGATACAGCGGCCTGAATTCCTTCCGACGAACATGCACTTTCCTCCGCTCGTCGATGAATGCTGTCCTGCCTGTTCCGGAACCCGTGCGGTCGACGGCTCTGGCTTTGCGGATGCGAGGTAATGCGAGGACGTTCAGATTCGCGCCCCTTGCCCTCGCGTCCGGTGCCCCGATGGTGTCGTCTGCGTACAGCGGCACAGCAACAGCTCCCGTCGCAGCAGCGGCAGCAGCAGCAGCAGCACCGTCACGAGCAGTCGTACTAGCCAGAGCAGCCAGAGCAGCAGCCGAAGAACGTTTATTCCCCTCTGGATCCGGAATCCCCAATTTCCTCCTCTTATCAACATGTCTCTCCGGCAACAGATACTCATACAAAAAGGGCGCCACGACTCTCGATTTAACGTCGTCGACGAGCTTATCCCTTAACTCCTTCATGACCAACACCAACGCCTCAATGACGGGGTCAATATCCCTCGCGCGTAGTTTTTTCTCTTCTTCAATGTCCATCTCTTCCTCCTTCTTAAGTCGCTGCTTCTCAGCTTGCTCTCTCTGCGCGGCTTTTACACGCTCCGGGGAGGGACTGCGCTCGTAGTGCGGATTGCCGTAGCGCTGACACTCCATGTTCATAACATACGTGAAGAGCGCGGACATATGGCACATCTTATAACAGCGCTCGCATTCCTCTTCACCCCTGCGGGAATCTTCGAAGATGATGTAGTAGCCTGTGTGATCGCAGCGGACCTGTTTCCATTGGTATAGCTTGAGGCGGCGCTCGAGGTGGGGGATTGTGGTGGATAGGACGGGGACGTAGCAGTGCGCGATGAAGATGTATGGGTCGCGCTTGATTTGGTTCAGGATGGGTGTTTCTTCGATTAGGGATTGTGGTTTAGAAGGAGGAGGTGGTGGAGGAGGAGGAGGTGGTGGTGGTATTGAACGTGGGATTTCAGAATTAGCTCGTCGTGAAGGACCGCGAGGGGCGGATGGTGGTGGGATGTTATTAGAATTATTTATGCTGTTGCTGTTATTCTCGGCAGGATGATGATGGGATTGGCGATAATAGTGACGATCGCGATCATGTTCAGGAGACCGTTGCCGTTCGTGTTCAATGGACTCTCTCATCTCTTTCTCCTCCGCAGACCTATGCGCCGCGATAATTTTCTCAACCAATTGATCACTGACAACCCCATCCCTATCAACCTGCACACGTATCCTCCGTGTCCCAATGCGCTGCTCCTTCTTACACTCCATATACGCCCTCCTCGCCGCAGCAGCAGCCGAAATCATCCCAGTGGCGGCTACACCACCAACCTTCGTAGCCCCAGCAGCTGCGGCGGCAGCAGCAGCGGCACCACGCAACCCCCCTCTCCCCGTCGAATCCTTATACTTAACAGAACACACCCCCAAAAACCTCCCCGTCATCGGATCAGTTCTGTTTTTGATCTCAGCGATCTCTCCGAAACTGGAAAACAGCGCTGTGATATGCGCGATGGGTGTTAAGGGGTCGAAACCCGTGACGACGATTTGGACGGGTGGGCCGGGTCCGATGGATGTGCTTGGGTCGAAGGGCCAGGGGCGGAGGAGGTAAGGGGATGGGCGGTATTTAGTCTTTTGCTTGCTTGCTGCGCCGCGGGTGTAATTAGCGATTGAGAGACGGGGGTCGGTGGGTGGGGCTATTTGGGTGGCATTGTCGTTGTTGTTGTTGTGAGATGATGATGACGACGATGATGATGATATCGATACAGTGATTGGGTTGAAAGGAGAGTACTGCAGCTTCCCCCTTCTATCACGAGGATTCTTGCGGTCGAGATCCGGGTCGTATATGACTTTACTGACTTCGACGGTGGTTGTTCGCGGTTCAGCAGTGTCAGCAGTGACAGTGATATTATTCCCAGCATTCATGGAAGCGGAGACAGTAGTAGCGGGCGTATCTCGCGGCGTCAAAAAGAAAGGTTTCGAGGAGTGAAATGAGTTCTGGGTAGCAGCAGTACCTGACAAAGCCGCAGATCTCGACGCAGATGGACTTGACAGTTTTTCCCCCGGCGGAGGAGGAGGAGGCTGATGATGATGGAGAGGAGGCGAAGCGGTTGTAGTTAAAGGTGTCAACGCGCAATTTGTCGTTATCCCATGATAAGAATTTTGTTGCTGGCTATGGTCATGGTCAGAATCATGGCCATGACCATTAGCTGTAGTTGCAGCTGCAGCTGTATTTGAAGTGGCTGTCGCATGGTTAGTAGTGGCAGGCACAGGTGCTGGAGAAGCGCATGCGCCAGTGGATGTCGAAAGACGAGATTGATCCTGAGACTGATGAAAATGCAGATGCGACGAAGATGAATCCGCAGCGACACCGGCGAGGTCCGCTGGAGAGGAAGTGGAAGATGAGTGGTTTGCAGAGTCTATGCCAGTGAGAGTATGATGATTATGGTTGTTTGTAGAGGAAGCTGATATCCCATCAGAGCTTGTAGCAGCACCAGCACCAGCAGCACCGTTCGCGAGCTGAGAGTTTCTATCTCTATCTCGATCTCTGTCTCTATCTCTATCTCTGGCCGGTCTCGTCTTGCGTCTGAGAACAGGAGGAGCTTCAGGGAAGAAATCCGCAAGGCCGGCGGAAGAGCGTGACATGATTCTTGAGAATCTGAGAGACGGGAAAGATGAGATGTTTAAGAAAAGCAGGAGATATGGAAGGTATCAAAAGGTGATGATGGAAATGAAGACTGGCTATGAGCCTGGAGCGACGCAAGAGCAGCGGGCCAGCAGCATCGTCGATGTCAGAGGACAGACAGCAGGAGGAGGTGATGAAAGTGAAAGAGGATGAGACCTGGCTATATCTTGCTGTCTATCTGTCTGTCTGTCTGTCTGTTCTTTGAGATAAGTTGATAGAGAGAAGTTCGTTGTTTATTCGTTCGACGCCCAAAGTGATGATTCTTGATGATGATGATGATGAGACAAGCCGGGGACAAAATGCGACAAAGACAAACAAGCAATGACGTGCGCGATGAAGAGAAGAAGAAGATGAAGATGATGAAGATGATAGAGAAGAAGAAGATTAATCATGAAATTGAATAAACTGTTTAAGGGCGGGTAAAATAAAATAAAATAAAATAAAAAAGAAAAAGAAATTCTGCAAACATAAATTTAACCAAGGGAGAATGATATACAGATATATACAATCAATTGACACTATCATCATCATCATTAAGAATCACCATCATCATCATCATGTATTCAATTCCTGCTCCTGTCAAGCGTCTATTCGACATCTTCCCCCTCAAGACTTATCCTGCGAACAATCATGGACTGTTAGAAGATAGGGAAAAGCAGAATCAGAATCAGAACCAGCACAGGCTGTACATCTTCACGGACTCGCACGGTGTATCATCATCATCATCATCATCAAAAGATCCATCATTCAATCCGCAATGTCTTAAGTGGCAGGTTAGAATCATCATCTTTTCATCCCTAATATCAATATCTACTCCTTCACTGTTTTTCTCCCCCCTAACATTCCTCCTTCCCAGGCCTACCTCAGCTTCCTCAATGTCTCCTTCTGCACCATCCCGTCAAACAACCACGCCTCTCCATCCGGTGCTCTTCCCTTCCTAATTCCCGCTTCCTCTTCCTCTTCTTCGTCTACATCTTCTACACCACCGCCAGTGCCATCGCATAAACTCAAAGCCTGGACCGAAAAGAACATTCTAAACCAACCCCAACCCAAACAACAAACAGAACAACTATCAGTCTACTCCTCCCTCCTCGACGACAAAATCCGCAAAGCATGGCTCTACATCTTCTACCTCCACCCTTCCAATTTCCCATCCGCAGCGAAACGCCTCTACGTCGACTCAGCTACCTCCAACTCCCTCGTCCGCGCCGTGCTCGCGCGACAGTTACAGCAGGCTGCGCGCGATGAGCTGTTGAGGGATTGCGCTTATGTGGATGAGGCGGTGTTGATTGCGGATGCTGATGCGGCGTTCTTTGCGCTTGCGACGCTGTTGGGTGAGAGGGAGTGGTTTGATGGAGATGGGAATGCGCCGGGACTGTTTGATGCGAGTGTGTTTGCGTATACGTATCTGTGTTTGGATGAGGAGGGGAGGATGGGGATGAGCTATAACCCTCTAGCGCATGCGATTAAGAAGTATAAGGGGTTAGAGAGGCATGCGAAGAGGATATCAGAGATGTATTTCTCTTAATCAACCACTTGTCTATCTGTATATGTCGAAATAGATTAGATTAAATTGTCGATGTCAAACCTCCGCGGAGTAACAATTGATGATGTCAGGTATAAATGAATGAAGATAAAGACAATCAAGAACTATCAATCATCTATACATCTACATCTACATCCACCATCACGATTACAGTCAAATCAATGCAATGATATCTACACCCACAGCCAGCCGTGCCTGGCTTCTATCGAACATCCTCCTCCCCATCTCCATCCTCCTCTTCGCCCTCGGCTTCTTCCCCTATAAACCTTTCATCCCGGGCCTAGCTACCATCACCGACCAGCAACGAGATGATGCCCCTGCGAGATTCGATAAAGTGGTCTTCATGGTCGTTGATGCTTTGAGGAGGTGCGTTTCCTAGTCTTATGATATCTGGGGACAAAAAGGGACAAAATTCATGGCTAACATTGAAAGCTTCGACATAATCCCAGCGACTTTGTCTACTCCAACGAGTCCGGTTTTCAATTCACTCAGGAGTATGTCTTTCATCCCATTTCATCAATTCAATGATATCCAAAGCGAACAGATTCATCTAAAACCCCCTCCCCCAGACTCATTCGCACAGGAGCAGCCCTCCCCTTCACCGCCCACGCCGGCGCCCCAACCATAACCATGCCCCGCGTAAAAGCAATAACAACAGGCTCCGTCCCCTCCTTCGTCGACGTGATCCTCAACTTCGCCGAATCAGACACCACATCCACCCTCTCGCACCAAGACACCTGGCTCGCGCAGATCCGCGCCTCAAAGGAAAATGCGAGGTTGGTGATGTACGGCGATGATACGTGGTTGAAGTTGTTTCCGGGGTTCTTTGATAGATATGAAGGCACGACGAGTTTTTTCGTGAGTGATTTCGTGGAGGTGGATGCGAATGTTACGAGACATGTAAGGGGGGAGATGGATGTTAGTGGTGCGGGGGAATGGGATGGGATGGTGTTGCATTTTTTGGGGGTTGATCATATTGGACATAAAGCTGGGCCTGGGAGGTGAGTTTTCTTGCAATCAATATATCTTATGTGTCAGTGTGGGAGGAAGTACATGCTAATTGAGATCTATTGTTGATGGTGACCATTGCACAGCCCGCACATGCTCCCCAAACAACGCGAAATGGACTCCATAGTCGAACAGATCTACACCTCGATCCTCACACACCCACACCTCTCACGCACCCTCTTCATCCTCTGCGGCGACCACGGCATGAACGACGGTGGGAACCACGGCGGTTCGTCACCCGGTGAGACATCGCCTGCATTGGTCTTCATGTCGCCGCATCTGAAATCCCTCTATCAGCACCCATCTACATCTAGATATACATCTACGACATCCTCTGAAGGTCAATACCTCCCAGCACCCCTGCCCCAGCCCGAAGACGGGAGTTTCCAATTCTACAAAACAGTCGAGCAATCAGACATCGCGCCCACGATCGCGGGGTTATTGGGGTTGGGTATCCCGTTGAATAGTCTAGGTGTCTTCATACCGGAACTTTTACCACTATGGCATGATCCTAGAAGTCAGGTCGCGGTGCTGTTGAGGAATGCGAGACAGCTTGTTAATGTCGTTAGTACTAAGTTCCCGCATTTAAAATTCACTGATGATGTTGCTGCGAATTGCCGTCGTCGTGTTGAAAGCGATGAAGAGGAAGAGGAGGATGAAGATGCTGCTGCATTGGCTTGTTTATGGAGTAAAGCCATAACAGCCACCACCTCTGCTACTGCTACTGCTGCAACTGCAAACAACCACCAAGAAGCTATTACATCCCTCCTCACATTCTCTCGCGCAGCGCAGAAAGTCATGAGTAATGTTGCTAGCAACTATAACCTCTCCTTCCTCTACATCGCCATCCTCCGTGATAATCAGTCGATACTCTTGCTACAAGCCGACGAGAGTGGGGACTTGGATGAGGTGCCCATTGAGGGCGAGATGAGCCATATGAAATGGCTTTCGGCGTCGTTATATCTTGACAAAA
>AZGZ01000008.1:100798-128243 GCA_001636715.1 Ascosphaera apis ARSEF 7405 | reverse complement strand
GAACCACCTAACCAGCACAATCACCAACACAGTCCCAAACTACCGCCTATGGGCTCAAAACAAACTCGCAACATCGTCCCCGCTCATCAATCATGACAAGATACTGGCTCCCAGCAACCGGAATCCTCCTCATCATCCCCCTCCAACTCCGCCTTCGCCTTCGCCATAGCCTCCTCAACAAGCTCCTTAGGCACTTCTTCATGTCTCCCCTTCGTAGGCCCATCAAGCGAACTGATCCACGTCATCTCAAGCTCAAAGTCCTTATCCTTATTATCCTCGTGCGCGACAAGGATGATCTTAGCAGCTGCCTTGACGCCTTCGTCTAGGGTGAAATTGCCGGATGTGAGGTCTAGTTTCTCTAGTTCTGCTTTGGCGGCTTGTCGGCCTTTGCCTGTCGCTGCGCCGTAGTATCCCTGTAGTTGTGAGAAAAACGCAGGATTAGTACATGAAAAGAAGAAAAAAGAAGAAGGGGAAGAAAAAAAAGAACTCACCCAGTACAACCCACTAGGCTCAATCATATACAACGCCGGTCCACCAGCCTTAACTCCCTCGACCTTCCCACCAGCGCCTACGGAAGGGCCGCGGCCAACTTGTCCATCGACGGGGAGTTCTGCCTCAGAGTCCCAGCCGCCGATGATGGATGTAACACCGAACGGTCTAACGCTGGAATAAAGGGTATACGCCTGTGCATACCCGCCCAATCGACTCGCGAGGACGGAAGTAGGGATAGGGCCCTTGTATGTACTTCTCCACGACGAAGCTTCTTCTCTAGCTCGGGAGGCGAAGTGTCGACCGTCGGGGACGAGGCCTGCAGAGACCTGTGAGGGATCTTCAGTTAGTATGATGAAGGTTCTAGGGCTCTCTGTTTTAAGGGAAGTTGGGGGGGTGAACGGACAATTCCGATATTGCGATCAACGGTGGCTATTCTCTTGTTCGCGCCTGGCTTCAATAACTTGCTGACAATGATCTTCTCGACGGCGAGGATTACGCCGTCTTTGCATTTTATGCCTATAGCGGTGCCGCCGTTCTCGACTGCCTTGACGGCATATTCAACCTAGAAAAAGCGAAGGGACTGTGTTAATTCCCTGGCAGCATTGACATTGACATTTGGACGTCGACGTACTTGAAAGTTGCGTCCATCTGGCGAGAAGACGGAGTTGGAGAGATCGTAGCCGGTGCCTATGGATGTCTGGTTTAGAGGAGAGAAGAGGTTGATGTTAGCTGTCTGTCTGTGTGTCCGTCGCAGTATTGAGCCTTGCGCGGCATAAGAGAACGGTTCGTTCACACCATTGTTGTGGTCCCAAGTTCAGGCACTCAGAGATATATCGTGAATGTGTATTTAATCAGGCTTGACTGGATATGACAGCTCAAAGCTCTAGGAGGAAGATTGCGCGGGAGGGGATGTTAGGAATATCTGTTGTATCTGCTCAAAGATGTGGTGATAGTGCCAGAACCAATCGAGAAGAAGCTCCAGATCAACAGCAGCGGTGATAACAGATGCGAGTGAGGGTGAGTATAATAGAATCAAGGTCCTGATTAGCCTGTGAAGGTGTGAGAGTGATTGATATTGATATTGATAATAATTGACACTGACATTGACATTGATATTGAAGTGACGATTGATGATGGACGGCGGAGACGCTGGGGGCGAAGGGAGAGTCCGGAATTATGCAGAACTTACCGTATACGGTATAGCGGGCATTGAGTTCTGAGTAATTGGAATTGTGCCTGCATAACTTTCAACCTCATCTCAACCTACCTTTTACAGTGTATATAAGGGTTCAAGAGGAGTCATTTCAACCAGGAGAGATAGATTTATGGAAGGGAAATGATATAGATGAGTTGATGATAGAATATATGGAGGGGTATATTTGAAGTCAATCTATGTAATTGCCCGTTGTCTGTTGACTATGCATTGAATCCAATACAATTCTCCTCCGTTGGACTATATCTATATCTATATATGTTCAAATCCTCCATTTACTCCTCCACGGTGATGCATAAAATAGACAATTTCCAGCTTCAATATTGACAATTCTCCCCTTCAACCATCTCTTACTTTTCCCCCTTCCATCCCCCCGTCCCTCCCACTGCGGATGAAGAGATCTCCCGTGGCATTTCGGCAATTGCTGCCCCGTCACTGCACCGCTTAGTCACCGTAAAGCAAAGCGAAAGCAAAAGCGAAAGCGAAAGCACGGCCAAATTTCCTCAAATCCGCCAGTGTCCGCTCTGCTCTGTAGCGCTCAATTTTGTTTCGCAAGATCCGTTCTGTTGCAGACTACTTCTCTTCTTCCCGTCTGGCATCTGTTCTGCTGTTCGCTGCTGCTGTTGTTGTTGGTTTTTGGTCTCCAATTGCATCTGCGCTCACTCTAATCTCTTGCTTCGATCTCAATTCTTCACCATGTTCTCCCTTAGAACCACACAGCCTGCTCAGGTACGTCTCTGTCTTTGTCTTCATCTTCAACAAAATGTAATGCGCCTGGTTCTTTTGACTAACTCCGTCGTCCCTGGTTTTACAGTCGCTGCTCCGCGCTGCGAGAGCCTCTACGGGCTTGTCGCGCCCTGCTATTGCGACTAGATGTATGTCCGTCAATTGAGGAATGAGGGAGAGAAAAAGAAAGGAAAAATTGGAAAGGGGAAAGATTTTAATTAAGACCATGACAGCTAATTGGGCGTTGTCTTCTCTCTCGCGCAACAGCTATGGCCACAGTGCAGTCTGATATCTTCAAGCCTACCAAGTATGGCGGCAAGTACACTGTTACCTTGATTCCAGGTAAGACAAATCGCAATGCTATGCAAATCCCCCAATTGAGACTGGGAGAGTTCGAAATTTTGCTGAACCGTGACCAATTGCGATTTTTGCGCTTCTCCATTCGACCATTAAACAGGTGACGGTATCGGTGCTGAAGTCTCGGAGTCCGTCAAGACAATATTCAAGGCCGACAATGTGCCAATTGAGTGGGAGCAAGTCGACGTCAGCGGATTGGATGCCGGCAACAAGGCACAGTCCGAGGCTCTCTTCCAAGAATCAATTGCCTCCCTCAAGAGAAACAAGATCGGTCTCAAGGGTATCCTCCACACCCCCATCGAGAGAACCGGCCACCAATCCTTCAACGTCGCTTTGCGCCAGGAACTCGACATCTACGCCTCCGTCGTCCTCATCAAGAGCATCCCCGGCTACCAGACCAGACACAAGGATGTCGACTTGTGCATCATCCGTGAGAACACCGAGGGCGAGTACTCCGGCCTCGAGCACGAATCCGTCAGCGGCGTCGTCGAGTCCCTCAAGATCATCACCCGCGCCAAGTCCGAGCGCATCGCCAAATTCGCATTCAGCTTCGCCCTCGCCAATAACCGCAAGAAGGTCACCTGTATCCACAAGGCTAACATCATGAAGCTCGCCGACGGTCTCTTCCGTAACACTTTCCACCAGACCGCCCAGAACTTCCCTACACTGGAGACCAACGATATGATCGTCGATAACGCTTCTATGCAGGCTGTTCAGCGTCCCCAGCAGTTCGACGTCATGCTCACCCCGAACTTGTACGGTGGTATCCTCTCTAATATCGGTGCTGCGCTCGTCGGTGGGCCCGGTATTGTTCCCGGCTGCAATATCGGTCGTGACGTTGCCGTTTTCGAGCCTGGTTGCCGTCACGTCGGTCTTGATATCAAGGGCAAGGATCAAGCTAATCCTACTGCCATGATCTTGTCTGGTTCTATGCTCCTTCGCCACTTGGGTCTTGATGAGCATGCCGACCGTATCATGAAGGCTGTCTATGCTGTTATCTACGAGGGGTAAGGATGTTATACTTTGACTTTTTTTCCCCTTTTTCTTAGTATCATTTCGGCTAACCATTTTTTTTTTGTGACAGCAACGTCCGTACCCGTGATATGGGTGGTAACAGCTCCACCAACGAGTTCACCAGAGCTGTCCTCGACAAGATGGAGACTTTGTAAATGTGTTCATTGACAGTTAGGAAGTAAGCGGAGAGAAATTGAAGTGAAAGTGGGAGAAGCATGTTGGATGATTGCAGGCTTTCCGGAGTCCTAGCACTATTTCAAAAATTCAAGAATTTTACATTATGCACAAAAAAACACGTCCACAGTCTGAATATTTTGAATTCGTGATGACGTTCTATATGGTGTATATGTAGCTATGGTGCGCCACTGTACATTTTATAGTATCATTTACTGATGTTGTAAGAGGTAAATGGGTTCTCTGATTCCAACGGAGCGTATAATATCAGGGGAAATATTGCCCTCCGAAAGGCACTGTGCAAAGAAGCGGGGTGCAACTCTCCGCCAGGCCCTGCCCAGAACCCAGACCCAGAATTCACATTGCGGGCCATGATCCAGAAATTTGATAGGACGTCAGAATTGTCCTTGCTCTGCGTCACCTCGATCTGAATTGATATCTGCTCGGGTATGCGACTTTACCACGAGAGGGACACCCTGAAGACCTTGCGGATCGTTGCATCGTAATTAAGTCGCTCACGAGGATGATTTGCACTTGCTGCTGATTCAAACAAGCGATTGGTTAAACTCGCTGATTCGAATCAGAAAGGCACCTGCTGTACATGGGTGACGCAGATATGAGCTTCAATTTCCCAAACCACATATACGCAAGCAGGCAAGCAAGGAAGCTGTACTGATAGTGCATGGATATAAATTGCCAAACACTGGAATCACCACTTCGGCCCACGCTTCCGTCCGGTATATTTAGATGTCGCTTTAACGACTCTTCCCTTCTTCTCCATTTGAGATTTCTTGCGCAAGATCCACGCCTTGCTACCCTTTTTATGAGCATCACCGTGCTTCTCAGCCGCCTTGGCCTTCCTGCGCGCGTCGAGAATATCCACATCACTCATACCATTAACGACACCGGTAATATCGCCCTGCAAACCACCACCACCGACGGTAAGAACAAGGTACAGCTTCGCGTTCTTAGTGCCTGGGTCGTCCTCAAGGATACCGGCACCGAATCCAGCCTTGACAGCAGCAGCACTGATCATATTCCTCTGCTGATCGTTCTTGGGATAGAACTGACACACTGCACGCGCGCCACGTTTCAGACTAGCGTATAACCCTTCG
Organism: Ascosphaera apis ARSEF 7405; assembly: GCA_001636715.1. Classification (NCBI taxonomy): domain Eukaryota; kingdom Fungi; phylum Ascomycota; class Eurotiomycetes; order Onygenales; family Ascosphaeraceae; genus Ascosphaera; species Ascosphaera apis. Next base: position 123,152 of record AZGZ01000008.1, on the reverse strand, counting down.
AAAAACCTCTTGAGTCGTCCCTCGGGACTAACGTCGCTTGTCTCTGCGTTACACAACCACTGGATTGCGGAAATGCTTATAGCAGCATCGAATGAACCGGGACGGAAAGGTACGCCCTGGCCGATATCTGCTAGAAATAGGTCTCCTTCGACTTCCCGTTGTAGCGCAATATCCAGCATGCTAGGCGAGATATCCATGCCAACCCAAACGTGCGGGCCTCCTTCAGATGATGGGACGGAGGAGAGGATTTCTCCCGATAGACCTGAGCCGCAGCCGATATCAAGGATCATAGATGGTGATGTCAGGCCTAATAGCTCTAAGGCGCGATTTGTCATGTCCGCCTGAATGTTCTGAATACGCGAGGACGTTGTATATTTTCGCGATTCATTGTCGTTGTAGAAGAGGTCGGGGGGTCTGTATGAATCGAATTAGCATTAGCATCATTGTCAGGTTGAGAGGGGAATAGACAAAACATACAGGATATCCTCGGGGCGCGACATGTTGAACAATTGGGCGATAGCCTATGATACAAGCTGCTCTTGCTGTTGTCTTCTTTCTATCTTTCTATCTTCCTATTCCTCCCTTGTCCTTGTCCTTGTCCTTGTCTTTGATATTGATATTGATCGTGGAGAAATAAATTTTTGAGGGAAGGAGAAAGCCGCGCGGATAATTTTACGCGCGTGTAGCGGCTATCGTGTCTATCTTATTTTTATTTTATTTTTATTGATGACATCATCTGAATTTGTCACATCATAACCACCGACGACAAATGAGAAAGAGAGAGAGAGATATAGACAGATATCAAGAGACAAGACAGGGAAAGGGACACTTGTTGTTTGTGTACGAACGGGGATAGGGAACAGCAAATGGTGCCAGCACGATAGGGATTCCCTCAGCGAGTGAAGAGTTCAGTGCCCAAATATGTGGATTCTTCCACTCGTTGGCTATCTGGGGGTCATTCTTGGCTTCTCATTCTTGACCCTAGCCATAGGTATGCAAAGCTCGATTGAAACGGTGTATCATAAGTTGCGTGCATGCGCTGACGTTGAGATGAATGGCATATAGCTTCTGGTCTATATTATTTATCAGAGATTGTCGAGGAGCATACTGTCATTGCCCGACGTCTGCTCTACCGGCTGATATATGCCGTCATTGGAGCGCAAGTCCTCCTCTTTGTCGTCGACCGTCTACCCTTCACTTTGTCGGTTTTCAACATTGTTTCACATATAGTCTACTCCAGCAATCTTCGTCGATTCCCCTTCGTGCAACTCTCAGATCCGCTATTCATCATCTCATGCTTGCTCGTGGGATTGAATCATTGGCTATGGTTCAAGCACTTCTCTGACCCCATGGCCATGGCCACTCGAAAGTCATATTCCCCGCAATCCTACTCCGGTCAGAATAGTCATTTCTACTACGATCCAACTTCGACATTGGAGGTGCCCTCGTTCACGCAAATTGCTTCTTTCTTCGCTCTGTGCGTGTGGCTGGTGCCATTCTCTCTTTTCGTCAGTCTCAGTGCAAGCGAGAATGTCTTGCCGAGTATGGCTTCGGAGGTTCCTGCACATGAATTTGGTGCAGATGGGCTAGGTGGTGTTGGTGGAACACGAAGTAAGGGCAAGGGAATGCTCAAGGCACTGGTTGATGGGATTGGAGGTTGGGTTGGCGAAATAAGCCAGATAGCAGGTTTCAGGCGGTCAAATAAGGAAAAATATTGAGAGACCTTTTTTTTGTTTTTTTCATCTTTTTTTGTGCATCATTTTCATACTGAGATCAATGCATATATTTTATACTTCGACAAGTCTTCTTTATGGGCGTGAGGTTCCAGATACGTGGTGAACTAATAATCTCCAACGCATAACCTCGGACGAACAGTCTTCAGGGACTAAATATTGGACTAAATATGGATTTCATGACTTATCAACAGATTGGATATATGTTTGCTGTATGGCAATGTTTGAAAAAGTAAACGACCGAGAATGGAGACCGCCAGGAATTAATCAATGGGAAAGTGAATGGATGATGTTGGAAGATTGGCTGACAATAACATTGGGTAAGCGATAGGAGAAGAGGAAAGGGAGGAGGGGTAAGAAGAAGAGATGAATAGAGGAATTTTGAAAGAATGAAATTATAACATATAGGTCGACCATGAACTAGATCGTCTGATCACCACAAAGAGAAGAAAACAACCAAATAGGGTAGGGAGAAAGAGAAAAAAAAAAAGTGAAAAGAAAAAAATGAAAACCAACAAAATGATAGGATGACCTATTTCCCTTGTAATGAGGTCAATAGGCCCTGTTGTAATAGGTATTATCGCAAAGGGATCAAAACTCCTGACCCCTTTCCCATGGGTATCTTGCAAATGAAAGGGCACAACCTCATCGTCAACGTCTTTGCCTTGAAAAAAAAAAAAAAGCTACTCGATTGTGCTTTCAGACGTCTTGACATTGAAGCGGTCCATGTCCATGTATATCATGCCGCTCTCTCGCCGCTTTTGTTTCGCGGCCGCTCCTCCGCCATTGGTCCCTTCCTCGCCAGGCGGGATAAGCAAGCCATTCATTCCACTAATCGTGGCTCGGAAGTTTGGCCTGCCTCCCCTAAGACCCGGTCTTAATGTTGCGTTCTCAGATATTGAAGGGAGCGAAAGATCGTGCATGTTCCGTTGCTCAGGACTAACCACAGGTGACGTTGAGCCCGTATGAGAACCCCTGAAAGAGTCTGCCGGACTACCTGAGTTTGAGGTCGACGTGTCCGGCATGTTTGACCGCTTGTTGGCATCCTGCTGACTTTGTGCCTCGGAATTGGGAATCTGAATCTTGAGATCTGATGGAGTGCTACTTGACTGTCTGGGAGCCTCTGTCGTCGATTCCTCTGCTGCAAAGTCGTCGTCGAGTGGGGGGCCGAAGATCAGATCGTAGTCGTTCAAGAACATTGTAATCACCGGTGCCGGTATATTGAGTGTTGGAGCGAATACAATGCCAACATTGCGTACTGTCATACGATTGATTTCGCTATTGTTGACGACATCAGTGAGGAGTTCCATCAGTGCAAGCAGCACAGCCTTGTTTGGTGGTGGCAGTAGACGGATCAGTGTATTGAATGCGGCAATCTTCTTCTTGTGTTCTGGAACCTCTGTTCTTGACAGTCAGCAATTGGGGCCGTACAAAAAAAGAAATAACAGGATGATAATCATACCTAAGACTTTGTAAAATTCAAAGTGAAGATCACGCGTGAGTAACGACTCAGGGAGCTCCCGCAAGTATTGCTTGAATAGCGACGCAACTGCATGGACGTCCAAGTACGGCTCTCCTTCGGAAAGGAGATCAACGTCGCCTTCAGTATTGAAACGGTCTTTCAACTGCCTGACGACTATATTCGAGCCAGACAGTCTGAAGATTCCCTCTTCCTTGTGAGCATCGTGTGCTCGTAGATATGCTATACATCTGAATACCACCGCTGGAAGACCAGACTCCATCCCCTTTTCTGATTTGCGGGGAGGGCATTGACTAATCGCGTCAGCAAGAGACAAACCAAAGACAGGCACAACAGGCTCCTTGGCCTGGGTCTCCTCATTGCGGGTGTGATCAGCACTATTGTTGCTGTTATTATTATTGCTGTTTCCTCCCCTATTGAAGTTCCATATGCTGCGCTTCTTCTCTTTCAACGGTGTAGGGGTATTGCGAGTCGGTGCCACATTGCCCCACGTCGAAGCATCCCGAATCACAGACCCGTTAGTGGGTCCCGAGATGTTCAGATTGGCGTGCAAATGACGTTGTTGTTCATCCGCCTTCTTGGTAATTGCAGTATCAAGTGAGTTAGGTGGTTCGTTGCCCGCGAAACTATCATAGCTCATTGACCGCAATGTCGTTGCATCACCGGGTGAATCATGGGATTCCAAGGTGCCGATCTTGTCAGCCTTGGATTTCTTTCTGTATGATGTAGTTGCTCCAGACGATACCGGCCTCCCATCCTTGTATGTGGTCTTCCCACTATAGTGACTACCAGAGTCATCATCATCTCTGTCTTCCACATAGCTCAAAAGAGCATCAACCCATGCATCCCGCTCTTCGTCACTTTCAGCACACAGGACATGCCGTACAAGCGCATTTGAGTCTCGTCGTTTCGGTTCCAGAATAAGGAAAGCATGTCGGTATTGATTGTCTGAGTCATCATGACCACTGGCAGTTCCAGTCGTCCCAACATTGTTGTTTACAGTCTGAGGGTCATCCGCCGATTGCTTCCCAATTTGTGCGTACTGTATTTTAATGGTCCCCAAGTGCGTCCCTCCAGGGCATTCATAATACATGAGCTTTGGGCTGTGCAGCACGAAGTATCGGGCTTTCCACCCGCCGAAGTTCTTGCCTCTCTTGGTCAGGTAGCCCTCCATCCTTGGTCTGTCATCATCGTTATTCGGCACCTCGTTGATGTGGCTCGCAAGGTTGAATTTGCCTCGGTTCCAATCGATCAAGGTGGTTTCGTCATCTCTCGGTTCGATCACGTCGGTACTTAAGAAATGGCACATCTCCATTTGGGCAGCAACGTTGCCATGTGGACCAGTAACTGTACTCAATGCCGCTTCGAAGTATGTATTCAGAGCAGCACGACGGGCGTCGACCTTGGCTGGTGAATGGCCAGTGAACGCTGTTTTGTCAGGAGGACGCTCCTCCAGCTCCACAAGAGTCTTCAATGTGGTATCAAGAGGTATGAGGGAGGCCATTGTCTTTTCAATACGCCAGAGTTCACGAGCCGGGAAAGTAGGAGACACGTTGCTGTCATTCATATCCTCATCGGGATGTTGGTAGAAGACTCCGAGTGTAAACACAGCATCTTCCTCTGCTTGCTTGGAAGGAGAGGAGAGGTAACTGTTTCGTCGTGGACGCATGCGAGAAGACGCTACTCTGATGTCTATGCAGTGTAATGACGTAGGCGGCACGAGCAGGTCAGGGAAATCATTCGAGACGAGACCTCTGTAGATTCGACTGATCATAGGGACTGGTGATGCAACTCTGATATGTGGCGTTGATGACTTCCTTGGAGGATATTCAGACCGTGTGTTATCGTCTTTGTCCCTTCCGTATACCCTGTCTTCAAATCGCTTCACATCTAACATGTCCTTTGTAGTCTCACTGCGATCTGAGGGACGGCGATTCCCAACACCACTGTCGGGAGAGCCCATCTTGTCTGCGCCATATTGACGGTTTGTTGTGCCGTTGTTTGCTGTAGCTTCTTTTTTGGTGGAACCAGGCCATTGTTGAGGCACAGGCTCAGTTGGAGAATTGGCAGAGGTCGGGCTCTTAGGCTGTGAAGAATCGGCACTGTGGCCGGCGGTTATAGTGTGAATGCTATTGTTGTTGGTTGGGTGATGGTGGTGTTCTTCCTTGTGGCGTTTCCAGAACGAAGTCAAGGGCGTTTGCGCAGAAGCAACAAATGCAGGGTGTGTAACGCTTCTGTGCAGTTTCTCTGGCAATGAGATGCTCAGAGACTTCGATGGCTGCTTTTTCCGACCTTTGTTTGGCATGTTGTCTGGTGCTTTCGTTTGCTTACCCTTCGAATCCTGCTGTGTTTGGATTGTAATGTCAGGTTCCTCACGAGCCTTATTATTTGGGCCCTGCTCATGCGTGGACTGCCCCTGGCGGCTAGCTTCTGTCGTTTCAGCAACAGCACAGTCATCATATTCCGACGCCGAGTCTTCTGCGATGGGCGAGGCTTGCAATTGACTTGCAAAGTCGAGGGGGGCAGGGGTAGAGCGTTTACAAATCGCTGCAAGGGAGGCGCGCTTTTCTTTCATGGTGGAGTATCCCGATGATGGTGAGATAGCACGAGAACCCCGCAAGGGAAGCTCTCCTACACGGCGATGTTGTGAGGAGACAGAGTCTGAACTATGGTGGTGGGAAGATGCTGGATCTGGTGAAGGGGCGGGTCTGGAAGGAGTTGTGAAGGCGAGAGATTCTGGCGGGTTATCTTCTTTATCTTGTTCTTCCAAAGAGCTACGTATGGTTTCTTCTAAAGAACGACCGTCTGAAAGTGCAGGAAATGCAAAGCCCATGTCAGCAAGGCAAGAAGTTGATCGGCGTGGAAGGTATACGCACCACTCTTTTTCCATGACGCATGCAACTCCTTGAGACGTTTGCGATAGCGTTCTTTTTCACGAACAGCTGAGTCAAGATCCCGGTTCAGACCTAGGAGCATTGGTCTTTGCTTCTCGACCAGTTTCCAGAGAGATGCATTTTGAGATGCGAGGGCATGTTTCTCTCTTAGCAAGCGAACAATAGCTTCTTCAGGGGAGCCAGCGGCTGTAATCAATTGCTGGATCTCAGAGGACGAAGGCTCTTTGAAAGGCGTGGTGCTTGAGGGAATAGATGTTACGTTTGAGTCAAATGGATTCGTGCGAGCTGCTTGTGCGCGATTTGTGCTGGAAGAAGACTCATCTGGCGCAGTGGGAATTGAGGCGCCAGTGGCAGTAGACGTCGCGGAATCAGAGACAAGAGAGGAGACGGAATCTTTGCGAGTTGGACTCAAGGGCGCCATGCCCGCGACTGATGTGGACAACCCAGAGTATCCAGGTATGTGCGATGATAGAATCTTTGTTCTCCTGAACGCCTAATGGTATGTCTCAAGCTCCCTGGGGCCACCGAAGTCAATTGTAACCGGGATGTCGATTCCACGATCAGTGATGATGAAATCTTCCAGCAATTGGGCCGAGTGTACGCTGATAGAAGCGAGAGGAGGTCGATTGTCGCTCGGACGCTGCTAAAGGGACATATACGCACGCTGAGGGAAAGTGGAAAGCCGCAAGAAAGAGGAGACACCACTGAGACGAGTCCTGCTCGGGATGGAGTGCATAACCTACTGCACAAGGTGTGATGACATATCACAGGTTTCTTGTGTAGGAAATAGATCGGCGAGGTCCTTATACTCTAGTCTCCATTCGACTATTAATTGGAGGCATGGAGATCGTGCCCCGGGAGCTAATTCTCAAACAGAGGGGAAGAAAAGGAAGCACAGCCAGTTATATCATCGGCTGGAGCTTTAAGGTTGCTCAGCGATTGGGTCAGGGACAGATAGCGTAACGCCACAGGACTGGGAAGATGTCCGTTAACCTACTGCTGTGTATGGCTGGCAAGAGGTAGTCGCTGCTTAGGCCAGGAAGAGAAGAAGCATCCCCTGAATTATATCCGTCTGGTTGTGCCATCCTGGGTATAATCTCGAATGTGCCCTGCATTGTGCGTCGTGATATCAGGCATACCATGCAGCTCTTTTCCATCAATTCACGCTTTTTAATCAATTGACCCGTGACAAGGGAGATTTAGGGGGCAGGCAATCGGCAGTCTGGCATATCGCTGGAGGGCGTACCAAGTCAATTTGGCATTACATCACGGTTTTGGAAGCGTTAAGACTCGAACCAAGGCACAAATTCAGTAACCGTTTCAAATCAATGGCTTTCCTTGGAAATGCTTCAGTCGGATGATGGACGGATAGAGAACCGTAGGCATTATATTTCCACAGCGCAGGGTAAAATTAGGGATTATATTTCTTCAAGCATGTGAGGGTTGCAAAAAAAAAAGGGGGGTGACTTTTAGAATTTCTCCTGGATGACGGAGCCTCTATTTTTCGCTATATCATACTCAATCCACCTCGCGATGCCTTTACTGCCTTCCGGTACGAGCCTACCTGGATTCATAACGTGGCAGCCCTCGTAAGTCAAGGCGAAAGGATCTGTTTCCGAATCTGCCAGAATGAGAGCCGAAGGTAGTGGGTAAAGGTTCAATACTGATCCAAAACTTCCTAGAATAGGACGTACGTTCAGCGGAAATGGTGAAAGATGCCCCTGGTCCAATACTGTCTTAACGAGCTTGCGTGGAGCAGTGAGACCGTCTAGGGGTTGGGATTTGCTGGCGGGGGTAGTCGGCGTGACATTTTCCTTTGAGCCATTTTGTTGCGGTAGAGAAGATATTCCATCTACGTTGTTGAGCTCCTCTCTTTCAACTTCCACATCCATGGCATCTCCATCAGCTTCCTGGTCATCGGATGCACCCTTCAGAAGGACCGCATTCCTCCTTAGTCGCCCTGACATATCGTCTCTGAATATAACAATCTCCTTAGTCGGGCCGAACATGCAGAGACGGGCTGGATTTGATGTCCATATAGCCTTGCCCTCGATCCTTCCAGGGTAATCCGCTCCATCTCTATTGGCTTCGCTGAATGCACGGTTGACGCGAGATGTAAACATGGCCGGTATCTGACTCCTGGGTATAGGAACAGATGCACCTCCTGCCTGTGTCGCGGGCCATGGATCATTGTCGCCAGGCACGAACACGAACGTAGAATTTCGTAATATATCAGGAAATCGGGAGAGTGTTGATGCCAGAGAATCGAATAATTCTTTGTAGTCAGTACTGCCCTCTGAATCGGACCCGGACATCCCAGGATATTGGATGAAGTTTCCGAGAATGACGAAAACAGGGGGTATATTGACGGGAGTATTGTCATCATAATGATGCAGTACCCTCTCAAGGGCGCTAATTACAGAGAGAGAATCGAGATTGACCTCACTCAATATGACAACCTTGCGCATCATGGAAGGGTTATCCTTTGGTGACGAAAGGGTTTTCTGAAAGCAGCGTTTCTCGAGTTGCCGCATCTGAGGACCGATCCCCCGCTCACTTCCAAGACCGAGAAAGTCCACCCATCCAAATCCGCCTTCAACATGAGCTTTTGGGTTTTTGGGGTCAAGCACTCCCATTGTATTCTCTCGTCGCTCGCAGGGTGGTCCTGCGATGAAAACAGCGAAGAACTTCCCGCCGATAGCGCCACCAACACCGTGGTTGTTGGCTAGTCCCTCGCCAGTGGCCACTTCATCTTCTTCGTAAACGCCATATGCGATGATGAACATCCCTGGTGCATACCACGAACCATCGTCTGGGACAGATCTAGCGTGATGGAGATCGAGAAGGACGCTCCCAGTGAGATCGGAGAGGAGAATACCTCCCGCAGGCGATCTCGCAAGCATTCCCAACACATAGTGAGATGAACCACTCCGTCCAAGGAGATTGGCAATCTGCGTCAGTTTAGATGCATGAAAGTCCCCCTGGTCCGAAAAGTTGGAATCAAGTCGTTGATATGTAAATGAAGATGTGTAGAAAACATCGTTGCGGAGAAGCCGTTGATGTATTAAATTATATCGATCTCTGAACATCGCAGTTCTATCGGATGGTGTTGCGAATATTGACGGCCGCGACGTGACAATGTCGAAATGCATCTTGTTGACATTATAGGTAAGACGCTGCTGCTCGAATGCATTGATGACAGTAATATGGCTTCTGGCATTCAGGAAAGCAGGATCATCGTTATCCTCGAGCTCATCACCGTTCGTGAAGCTCTGACTTCTATCCTGCAAAGACCGTCGAGACTGCAGAGCACTAGCTGTAGACGATGTCCTCCTAAACTGTGCATTTCTAGTGGTAGCAGAGCGATTGTCCACTGATTTCCCAGAACTGGACTCGCTTCCACCTAGTCCCTTCAGAATCGAAGTCAACTTCTTATCCTCTCCATCCTCAACAATAGCGCCATAGCCATTCGCTTTCCAGATCTTCGCAACATCTTCAAGAACTCGTTCAGCAGAGCCGCTCTCGCGCCATTTCGACCCGCAATGCTTGCCGACGAATATCGCGAGTGTTTGAAGGGTCGCAGAGTTAATCGTCAAATTATGCTTCTTTGTGAGAACCCTGAACGCAATTGGGCGCAGTATAGACGGTGGAAGCAGAACAGGTAGAACACCATGCTGCTTTGGCGATGTCTTCGACACCCTTGAAGTAATAGGTCTGGAGATAATTGGATGCGCAGGAGTAGCGAAGCCAGGAGATGAAGAGAATGCAGCATTGTCCTCGTCTGGAAGCTGGGGCAAGTGCCCTCCTTTGCCGCCTGGCAGCTTTCCAACATTCATATCGACGTCGTCACGGACTCTGTGCCCTGTCTGGCCTGTCACTCACTCTATAACCAAGATTGCATCAGAGAAGAAGAGAACTAGTGCGAGAAAAGAAACAAAGTCGTGAACGTCATCTCATGATGGCGGTTAAATGTACGTATTGCTCTATTTGTACGTAGATGTTGGATTTTTATACCCGCGGTCGCGTCGCGTTCATCTTTCAATATAAGAGGAGATATTGAACTTCACCCGCAACATTCATCATTCAGACCACCATTATCACTATTAAGTCGACCTCACTGTCATACTCCTGTTCAATTTATCGCGCCTGTCTGTCGGAATAGTCTTCCAATTCCAAATCTCCCTGCACACCATCAAAATGGCCTCTTCACAAGATGACCGCACCCGTCTCGACGAGATAATCGCCCGCGCCAAAGCAAAAGAAGCCATGAAGGACCACGAAACAGCCGCAGATCTCTTCTCCCAAGCCACAGAACTACAAGCCAAAATCAATGGCGAGATGTGTCTTGACAATGCTGAGCTGCTGTATATGTGTGGGAAATCGCTATATAACCTGGCCATGAGCAGAAGCGATGTCTTTGGCGCGAAGATGACTTCTGAGATTAAAGCCGAGTCGCCGGCTGCGTCGTCGGGGAAGCAAGGGAAGGGAAAGGGGAAGGAGGTGGTGGTGGAGGAGGAAGAGGAGGAGGGGAAGAATGAGGGAAAGGGAATCATTGCTAGTGCTGTTCAGCAGGGAAAACAGCCAGCTACTAAGGGTGGAGATATCAAGCATGATGCTGGACTAAGTGAAACTGGACTCTTCCAATTCCAGGGCGACGAAGAATACGACACATCTGATGATGAAGATGAAGAGACGAAAGAAGAAGACCAGGAAGAACCCGAAGACGACTTCAGAAACGCATGGGAAGTTCTCGACCTCTCTCGCGTGCTCTTCACCAAGAAACTAGAAAGCATCGACACCTCGTCCGACGCTGAACAAGCAAAGCAAATCAAAGAATTCCTATCCAATGTCTACGAACTACAAGCTGAAATCTCCCTGGAAGACGAAAAATTCTCCGACGCGGTTTCGGATTACAAGACAGCCCTCAACTTCAATTCTGAGCTGTACGACTTTGAGAATCAGAAGATCGCATCATGTCATTACATGCTAGCCGTTGCATTGGAGATGTACTCCGCCAAAGTCGAGTCAGGAGAATGCGACGAGTCCGAGAAAGCTAATTTGAAACCTGAGGATTTGAGGGAGGAAGCAGCTACGAATATGGAGAAGGCGATTCAGAGCTGTACACAACGCTTAACGAAGGAGAAGGCTCGATTGGATGACACAAAGGATGAAGACAAGCAGTTACGTCTGAAAAAAGAGATTACAGATGTTGAAGAGCTTATCACAGATATCAAGCAAAGGGTATGCCATTGTTCTTCCCCCACACTTCAGTTGTTTCTATGCAAACCACTCTGCTAACCGTCTAACCTCACAGTTACACGAACTACGAAACCCACCAGTCACAGACCTAGCAGACGACCCATCCAACGTCACAAACATCCTCAGCCAAATGCTCGGCAAGACGCCAGCGCAGCAGAAACCTATTCTCGAACAAGTCACCAAGAACGCTAATGACCTGTCTGGCCTCGTGCGTAAGAGGAAGCCAGCGCAAAGTACAGCTGAAGAGGCGGCGTCGAAAAAACCGCGGGGAGGTTCAGCGGGTGGTGAGAAGTCGGGGGTAACAAAGGAGAAGCGATGATTGTGTGATTTTGTATGTATATTGGGAAGGGGGTTGCCCCCTTTTTTATATAGAAGGTAAATCAGGAGAAAATGTAAAATTAAACCTGTGTTAACGATGTTTATACGCTCTGAAGTATCCCACAACATCAATTTCAAGAGACTTCAGACTTCTGTAACCCGCATCAAGAAGAACGAGTGAAGATGATCATGATCGTAATGTATGTTATGACATATGTACAAAGAAAATAACAGAAAAACAAACAAGTGCAGATATCTATATGATCTGGAAAAAGTGTAACAAAGCTGGTGGCCGAATATCTCTACACTTCAGCTAGCCAGCTCTTTTCCTTCGCCCCCTTCAATTCATGCCTTAGCCGCCAGACCATCCCCTGGAGAGGATGATGGTTCATGTTTGTATATCTCGGGAGAACCCCCTTTTTCTGGAGTAGTGCCTAATTGCGTCTTCATGGTAGAAGAAGACACATCAGTGCAATGTCAGCATAGCCAGCTGCATCAGATGTACCTCTCCGATACATCATAGTATGAGCAGACCTCGTCTTCGGTTGCCCCAGACGTGGAAAAAATGTACAATTGAGCTGAGTGATGAAGGGCGGTCGGTCTTCGAAAAAAAAAAGGGGGACACTTCGACGCCCGCCGAATTCTCACGAGGTCGAAAGCTCTATCTTTCAGAGGGCGCCGTTTTCCCTTTCAATTGGATGTTGGATGTAGCGTAATGGGGGAGACTTAAACGAGTATTTCCCTCATATACACGTCCCAGCCATCCCCATAAAGATCGCCTGCGCTGCAAGCTGCAACGACCATAATCCAACTTTCTTCAACCGCCTCCTTCGCGCTTGATCATCCATAACGTCGCGCGCGAAAGCTTCGTATGTCTGTTGTCACATAGCAGCCGTCAGCATCACATTCAGAAAACAAACCAAAAAAAAAAGAGAGAGGGCAGAAAACATACCTCCGCAGACAAATCATCCATCAACCCACTATCCCACAACGTCCAACTCCCATCAAAATCCCCAATCCTCTTCACAATGCGGCACTGCACAGGTATAAACGTTCTTCGCGAATTCATATACGCCACTATAGGCCTCACAAGCGCAGTGTTGATATAACTCAGATCATTCTGGAAAAAGGGGACCTGAGCACGGATATTATTCAATTGGACCCGGAGATCAGTAACCACGAACCGCTTATCGTCGTCATCGGAGTGTGCGGTTAAGGAGTCGTGGATATCGCTTAGCGACCAACTCTCGGTTTTGCCGCCAGCGTCATACGCTGTTGTTCCGTCTTCGTTTTCGGTTGTTGTGTCGGTGGTGTTGTGCAGCGTGCGTCGGACACGGTTAGCGGTGACTGTTGCTTCGAGGCGATCGTATAGGTCTGCCATGACTTTTGCTAGGCTCTCGTCGTTGTCTGCTGGGAACATCATGTCCGCTACTATATCCACTGTGCCTTCTCTAATCCAACCAAAGGGACCCGCGACGCCAGTGTTGAGGTGGTCGATGTTGAGGTTGTCGATGCGAATGCGATTGTGTTTTTTCCAGGGACTAGGTTTGCTTTCGTCGCCATTGAAGCCGGGGAGGAGGGTTGTGCTGCTGCTGCTGCTGCCGCCGCTGCTCGTAGGATCGGAGAACTGAGAATAACCCGTAGCGTGTGTTTGTCGAGGATGAATCGTGAAAAGAGAATTATCATACGACCCGGACATCGTAGTCGCAGAAAGGAAATCATAGAACAACCACTGCCTTCTCAACTGCGGCAGTTCACACGAGAAAATACTAACGGGGAACGGGCGGAATCCACCAGGGTGATAAACGGTAACCAACAAATCATCGAGTTTGAAGGATTCAAGCTCGAAATCTCCCGGTGAATGTTCACGGCGGAAATCAGCGGGATCGAGATCGCCTTCGGGCCACCAGACGTGCGTCCTGTCCACGACGCCACGGACGCCGCGAACTTCGACGTCGCGTAGTAGGCCCTTGCCGTTGAACCAGCGCGTGAATGAGAGGGTGACGTTGACTTGGGATATCGATAGGTCGAACTGGGTGTAATTCCCATCATCCTCAACATCGTTCGGCACGACGACAGTTCCATCTGTATGGCCCCTCGCAGCAGCAGCTGCAGCCGCCGAAGAACCTTTACTCACGTCCCCCGTACCCAATCCAGGTCTGCGCGAGACGAAGACGTTTTTGAAAGTGATGACTCCATCTCTCCACCTCGGCACGATAGCCGATTCAAAGACAACTTTCAGGCCCGAGGATTTAGTCAAGTAATTCCCAATCCACCTCGCAAGGGTCTCCTGCGCGAATACGGTATTTATCGCAAGAATAACGATTGAGAAGAAAGTGGTAGTCGCGAAGATAACCCACAGCGCATGTCCAATCAGCACCCAGGAGAACAACGCAGCGATTTCATCGAAAGTGAATGGTCTGACGCTGCGTATAGAGAACCACTTGAAACGAACTTTCAGACGAGACCAAAATCCCGTCGAGGCAGCGAGTAATTGTTCCTTTGTTGGGGCGTGGAGATGGTAATGTTCGGAAGTGACGTGGGGGGAAGGGAAATGGCGATGAGAGAAATTGAAGGAGGCGGGAGTGAAAACGGGAGCAGAGACGGAAGCGCGTTTGTCTTCCGCTATACCGGGGATGTCCTTTGTCGTCTCCCTCGCATTGCCAGGTTTGACTATTCCATCACCTCCCTGCTCATTTGTCTTTCCTCGCGCAGCTGATGTTTTCTTCCTATCGCAGTCGCATCGATCGGAGGAATCGGTATGTATACGCCTTTTCCACTGTCCTCCCGCCAAACATGACGAAGCACGCTGCGCGTCGCGCCACTGTCTCGATCGACGCAGAATATTACTCGTGGCAGCAGAAAGAGATACAGCAGTAGCAGTGGCAGGATCTGCAGAGGCGGAAGCGGCGGCAGCAGCAGCAGCAGCAGCACCAGGAGTAGTAGTTGAGTAGTGTGTGGTATTACCGAGCACGAAGAAGCCGCCGGAAGCAAAGCGACGTGTTAATTGACGCGCGCCATTGTGATTTGGGAAAGAAGAGTGATTGTAATTGTGATAATGATTGTGATTGTAGCTGTGACTGTGACTGTGACTGTAGTTATTATTTGGATGAGGGGTTGGAGTCTCGTAGATGAAGAATCGAGAGGAGTAGTAGTGATGATAGCGGCTGGTGGTGGTGGTTGTAAAGTTCCGTGGAGGGCCGCCGTGTGGGCTGCGCGCAAAGATGAAGAAGTCCCAGGGCGATGAAGAGGACAAAGAAGATGAAAAAGCAGATGAAGATGAGCCCGGGTAAGACGAATTAAGAGGAGAATTGGCACTGTGACACTTGAAGAGGTTTGCAAAGAGCCTGCGTCCAATGTTCTGGGACATCTCTGATCGCTATATTTCACATGCTGTTGCGCGTGGAGGGGGAGAAGAGTATTTGATTTGATTGAGGGTTATATAGAGAGCATGGCATGAGAGGGGGAAATCATTGCATAAGACAGAGAGATGTTAAAGAGCAGTATCTGAGTATATATATATGAGATTCATATATCTCTTGTCTGTATCTCTTCTCTCTTCTCTTCCCTTATGATGATGATGATGATGATGATGTTATAGCAGGAACGAAATAAAAAAAAAAAAAAAAATAAAAAAGTGGCTGAGAGTACACAGTGTACTCTTCGTGTAACATTCCATTACTCCGCGGAGGTAGATCGAGAAAAGTACAATATCCAGACTACACAGTGTACTTTCTTCGTTACACGGAAAATGACGTCCGCCCAAAACTCAAAATTCCTCAGACGGCAATTTTTACATGATTTTTTTTTTTTTCTTTTTCAATATATCAAGAGACAGAGAGAGAAGACAATCATCATCAACCATCAGAATTAAGAGGGTAATCACTGTTTAGACAGTTTGAGAAGGATATTGAGAAGATATATATCTGCTGCTTTTTTTTACATCCCATCATGGCTGCTCCTACAGCGCGCCTACAACGGCCTGATCCATCTCCTACCGCTCCCCTGGCTGCTCCTCAAGGTATGATAGACCCTTTCTATATAATCAGAATCCTTTGATATATCAAACAAGAAATAAAAAAGACATGAACAATGCTAACTATACGGCTATATGCTATGCCTTTCTTTTCACAGGACAAGATGACGATATCATGATCGACACATCCTCCACCCCAAACACAACCGACTCCCTCCCTCCCCTCGCAGCCCCTACCGGCCCTAGATCAACCACCACCGAAATCACCATCGACGAAGAAGGCCGTCCACTCTTCACACCCATGAAACAACCGGAAAACGCCCACCACGTCGAAACCCGCAAAGTCCCCGTCCCACCACACCGCATGACCCCTCTCAAATCGACCTGGCCCAAGATCTACCCTCCTTTAGTCGAGCACCTCAAGCTCCAAGTACGCATGAACGTAAAGAACCGCGCCGTCGAACTGCGTACTTCGAAACTCACCACCGACACGGGCGCGTTGCAGAAGGGCGAGGATTTCGTGCGTGCGTTTTGTTTGGGGTTTGATGTCGATGATGCTATTGCGTTGTTGCGCTTGGATGATTTGTACATTGAGACTTTTGAGATTAAGGATGTGAAGACTTTGAATGGGGAGCATCTCGGTAGAGCTATCGGTCGTATTGCGGGCAAGGACGGCAAGACGAAATTCGCTATTGAGAATGCGAGTCGCACGAGAGTTGTGCTTGCTGATCAGAAGATTCATATATTGGGTGGGTTCCAGAATATACATATTGCGAGGGAGGCTATTGTTAGTTTGATTTTGGGAAGTCCTCCGGTAAGTCGAAGCATCTCCTCTAGACTGTGTTTTTTGTTTTATCTCAACAAGAGGATTATTTCTTTTTTTTTTCTTACTAACTCAATCAACAGGGCAAGGTGTATGGAAACCTGCGAACAGTCGCTTCGCGCATGAAGGAGCGTTTCTGATTTTTTTCACCTCTCTACGATACCTCTCTTCTTTCTTCTTGAACTTCCCCCTTTTTTTCTTCAATCTTTCCTCGGCATAGTTTGGCGTTATGGGTTTAAACCTGTTTTTCCCTTTTTTTATTCTATACTCTCCTTCAACTGGGCATTTCTTTTCGAAAAAAAGTTATCGTTACAGTTTACAGTTACAGTTGTTCTGCGTGGTGAAGTGAAAATTTGGCCGATACTGTCACGGCTATTCCTCACTCTCACTCTTTTTCTCCTGCAAAATTGATATCACAAGTCTTGCAAAAAGAAATTATATCATTTCCACGATCTCACTCAATCCATTCGTAGTCCATTCATATCATATAAGAAAAGAAAAAGCGAAAAACAAAAAGACATTGACATTAAAACCCTGCTCTACCCCCCCTTAATCCTTCTTCAACGGCACATAAATCTCCTCAATTCCTTCCCTCGTAATAACAAACGTCTGCAACCCATCACCAACCTCAATATGTCTCTCCGCAGCACTATCAAACGCATCATGCACCAACTGCAACGCAACCTCTCTCGACAAGGGCTCGGGTCTCTTCGCCTCCTGCTCCAATCTATCCTGCCCTTCCTTCAACGGCTCATACTGATTCTTCGCATTAACCTGATTATCCAAAAACGGCGTAACAAGACTCGACGCCGCGCCCGCCGACCTACAGAACTCCCTCTCGTACGATCCCACGGGGTCATAGCTATACAACGCCCCACGCCCTTCCTCATCAATGCCCGCGATCATCGTAGAGACGTAGTACGGGAAAAACCGCTTCGAGTAAAGCATCGTCGACAACCTCTTGGCCGCGGCGGTGATGCTCATCTGTTTGCCGTGGCGGTACTTGTACATCTTGACGGCGGCGTCTAGACGTTCCTTTAGGGCGTGGCCGTCTGCAGCGTAGCCTACTACTGCGAGCAAGAGGTGGCCTTTCTCGCCTGATTCATCGTCGGCGCCGATACGGAAGATTTTGGGCTCGTAGCGGGTGTTGATGCTGTAGCCGTGGGTGGAACGGGTGTCGCCTGCTAAAAGGGCGAAGTCGGGGCCGGATATGCCTAGGGTTGTGCCGCCGTTGTCGGTGTATCTTTTGAGGGGGGTGGACAGAGTTAGCTTGTGTTCAATGCAGGGTGGAAGGGGGAAGGACTAACGGGTAGAAGCCGTGACGTTGCTGAGGAGCTGAAGCTGATGTTTGGTCTGCTGCAGCGAAGGAGTAGCCAATGAGTTCAGCGCGGGAATTGGGGTGGCCCAGGAGGGATGTCATGGTGATGATTTATGAAGGGATGGAGAGCAAGGGTAGAAGTGAGGAGAATGATATAGCTTGTTGTTGTTGTTTAATGAAGATGATAGATTGATTGATTGATTGATAGATGATGGTGTATGGTGTATGGTGTATGGTGGTGGTGATATTGGATGAGGTTGAATGATCCCTTAACATAATAAGAATAAGCGCGCGCTTAATTCAATTCCTCCCACCGACGTCATACAGAAAGAACATTCACATATAAAATATACAGAGAGACAGACTATCAAGAGAAGGAGAAGGAGAAAGAGAAGGAGAAAAGGACAGTCCAATTGATATATAGACAGACAAGGCAGGTCGCAATGCTGGGCTTAACGGGGTATAGTAGTTCTAGTGAGGATGAAGGGGATGCGCAGCCAGTACAGAAGAAGCAGAAGGTGAGTATTTACCATTGCCTTTTTTGACTATCAGGAAAGGGTTCGATCATATATACTGATTTTCTGTGTGTGTATATAGATTGAGCAGAGCTCTTCTGCTACGATAAAGTCACAGAAAGGTGTGCCCTAGAGCAGGCTTTGTTTAATTCGAGAGCGAGAGATTCCGGCCAATGCTGACGATGTCATGACCAGCTACACCAGCTAAGAATGCAGCTGAAAAGAGCAAACCATCACCACAACCTGAATCAACAACGCAAGGCCCCCTCCTAGGCCCATCACGACCAACAGAATCAACACCCACCTCCAACTCCAACTCCCAAACAACATCTCGCACATCCACACCACCACCCCTCCTACCACCCCCCTCCTCAACAGACACCCAATCCCTCCTCCGCGACCTCACCCTCCCACCAGTCCCCAACCTCGACATCCCCCCTTCCCCACCCGGCTCCCCCGACGCAGCAGCAACCGCCCGCTTCACGCACTTCCTGCACATCAAAAGAACCGCCAACGCACACTTCAACGAAAAGCTAGCCCAGTCATCATCCCTGAAGAACCCGAGTCTGTTCGAGAAGTTGCTGCAGCATACAGATCTCGATCCGCAGGCACAGTATGCGTCGACGTTGGATGCGGGGGTGTGGGATCCCCTGGACGGGTTGCCTGCTTGGGGACATAGGATGGAGTTGTGGAAGAGGAGGGAGGAGAGGAGGAGGTTGATTGGGGATATTGAGAGGGAGGCGCAGGGGAAGCCTTTGGAGTTTGTGAGGGAGAGGTTGGGGAGGGTGAGGGGGGATGGGAACAAGTTTGAGCCTGGGTTGAATATAAGGAAAAGGGGGTCGAATGAGTTGAAGGATTGAAAGACCAGAAGATTCAGAGGATATAGAAGTTGTTATGAAACGGATGGATGTATGGATATAGGGATTGAGATGGTTCAGAGCAGTTGACTTTCTTGTCAATCTTCCCCCTGCTTCCTACGATGCCAGAGATTCCCTTGATAGAGATTGTGATTTTCATTAATTATACCCATTGCTTATTGAATTAGATAGTAGATTTATTATATGTCTTTTCCTTCCCATATCATAAAATAGCTGTAATCACACATATATCAGTGGTAGTCTTATACACGCGGTTAACTTCTCTCCCTGTATATATAAGCGCGGCTGTCTCCGTCTTGGCTTTATCTCTTGTTCTTGCTGTTAACATTCAACATTCAACATAGCTTCATCTTCTTCATCATCATCAGGTAACGACCACTCCCAATAATACCCCATCTCAACTATACCAGTAAGTGCTGCTCAGTCCTGGAATTGCCTTATCTTGCTCTTCTGCTTCTCAAATCTAATCATCTCCTCCCAGTTCCCTCCTAAAACCCACATCTTCCACTTCCTTACTTAGCCTCAAACCACGCCGCTATAAGCTACCTCATCATATATCATCTCATACCACCGCCATAATGAATCACTTCCCACAGGGATGGGGACGAGTCAGTTTCTTTTCCCCCCTTCACATTGAATCTTATATCAATCCCACCCATCTCTCATTGCACCGGTTGCTAATCGTGTTTTTATCTTCTTCTTTTTCCTGATGACAGCCCCGCGATGATGTCTACGGCAGATACGACCATTCGTACCTCCAGACCTCTGGCCCAACGACACATACCTCCTCCCCAATCGTCACCGGCACCTCCGTCGTCGCCGTCAAATTCAATGGCGGCGTCGTCATCGCAGCAGATAACCTCGGTGAGTAACAGAAGAAAAGAAAGAAAAAAAAAACACTCCCCCCAGTCAACCACCTAACACCCCTTCTCCTCCTCCACAGCATCATACGGCTCCCTCGCCCGCTTCCGAGACGTCGAACGCCTTCACACCTTCCACGACTCCACCGTCGTCGGTTTCGGCGGCGACGTCTCAGACATGCAGCACCTGAAGCGCATCCTCGACTCCCTCGACATCCGCGAAAACTACTCCACATACGAACACTCCCTCAACGCCCAGAACCTGCACACCTACCTCAGCAAAGTCATGTACAAGCGTCGATCGGAACTCAATCCGCTATGGAACCATATGCTTATCGCCGGTATGGGTAATGATGGGAAACCTTTCCTCAGCAGTGTTGATTTGTTGGGCACGACGTTCTCGTCGCCGCATTTGGCTACGGGTTTCGGTGCGCATTTGGCGCTGCCCATTCTGAGGAGGAGGTTTCCTGAGGATAGGCCGTTGGAGGAGATTAGTAAGGAGGAAGCGGTTGAGGCTATTAAGGAGTGCATGAAGGTGTTGTTCTATCGTGATGCGAGGAGTATGGAGGAGTATTCGATAGCTGTTGTTACGAAGGATGGGGTTGAGATGAAGACTGATGCGAAGTTGGAGAAGGAGAGTTGGGCTTTCGCTGATACTATTAAGGGATATGGAAGGACGGTTGCATAAGCGGCTGTAAAGGTGTGAGAGTGAGAGGGAGAGTGAGAATCTTTTCTTTTTTTTTTCAAAGTGCTACGTTCTCAGGCCTATAAGCAATTTCTCTGGGCCTGGATCATGGTTTATATCCAAATGAAATGATGACTGGCCAATGAATTGAATATCAAAATTCCAATTGCCCATTGATATATATATATGGCTGCAAATCTCTTCATTCTGAGAACATGATCTAGAGCTTTGCCCCTGGCACCTTGTCGTATACAACTCTGTTCGTGCAAGTCCCGACATTCTCCAATCCAACCTCAACTTCATCGCCATGCTTGAGCCAGAGTGGTGGCTTCTGTCCCATTCCAACTCCCTGCGGACTGTCATCGTCATCATCGTCAGCTTGTAATCAGGACAAATCAATTCATCTGGGAAAAAAAATGAAAGGCACAACAAACTCACGTTCCCGTGAAAATGACATCACCAGGCAACAACGTCGAACCTTTCGACAAGAACGAAACAGCCTGCTTAACATTGAATATCATATCCGCCGTATTACTCTCCTGCACCAACTCCCCATTGACCTTTGTCCAAATCCTCAACGAATTCGGGTCCTTAATCACCCGCGAAGAAACAATCCCAGGACCCATAGGCGCCCATCCATCAAACCCTTTACCTAGCGACCACTGACCCCCACCAAGCTTCAATTGCCACTCCCGATGCGAAACGTCGTCTCCGACAGCGTATCCCAACACGTAATCCAGCGCTTCATCCTCAGATACATCCTTCGCTTCCCTCCCTATAACAATCACAAGCTCACACTCGTAATCAAGGGTCTCGCTCTGCTGCGCCATCTCCGGAACGGGGATATCGTCCCTCGGACCAGCGATTGAGGTTCTAGGCTTGAAGAAGACGACGGGGTATTGCGGGAGTGGCATGTTCGATTCAATGGCATGCTGGGCGTAGTTCAGACCTAGACATCGAACGGTGCCGATACGTTCGGGTTGGAGTGGGCAGAGGAGGGTTTTCACCTGGACGATTTCATCGGTGACTTTGTGTTCGTTGAAAGGATCGCCGGTGATGACTTTGGCGGTTTTGCTTTGGGAGATGTCGGTCACTCCGGGGGCAAGGATTGCGTCTCCTTGGTAGATTTTACCGTTGGTTGCGATGAAGCGGATGAGGCGCTGGTTTGATATGTCAGAATATCGGCTGTTCTGGGGGGGAACATAAGGGGGGAGGGGGTTTATAGACTCACTGAGAATGCCATTGTAGATGTCTATAGTCTGATGAAGTTCGATTTCTAACAATCTCTTGAACGATTTATGGATGATTGAAAGATATCTTCCTTGTCTTCCTTATCTTCCCCTCCCCGTATGATATAATGGCTATGTATCTCGGGCGGGACATGCCCTTTTCTTTAGGTATAAGTTCCCCCATCCTCGAATTCAATACCGAGCAGAGCAGCCGAATGGGTATGTAATTATGTATGCGCTGACTGAATTCAACTTGACTTGATATACCTAATTGACTCACTTCAAGCTCCTTATCCAGGGTTAGAAGCAGTTGTATCCTATCAAGTACTCAATTGCACTTACATAGTCAATGCTTGATGGACGGATTCCGGTGCACATAACGTATT
>AZGZ01000008.1:89304-100698 GCA_001636715.1 Ascosphaera apis ARSEF 7405 | reverse complement strand
AGGGAGAAAAAGAGAAGAATTCCCTCATCTGATATCAGCAAGGACAGATCGATTCTTTTAATCGTCATCATGCGTCTATCAGGGATCCAGAGAGACGTGCTGTCACTGTACAGGCAATGTCTTCGAGCTATACGCAAGAAGCCAGTGGTATGTCTCTTGTCTCTTGTCTGCCGATTCCACCCTGTATAGCTATCATCTTGAATAATTCGTATAGTTAGAAAAAGGGAATCAATTTTGAATGTTGACTTTGATATATCATAGGATGCTCGACCTAATTTCCATCGATTCGCAAGGTGTGTTTTGATTTTTGCAAGTGATGCATCATTTGATTGATGAAGGGAAGTTCGATCTCAAATTAACATACTCCCAATTGATAGGAAAGAATTTGAGAAGAACCTCACGGTGAAGAAAAAGGATTTCGCTACGATCGAGTTCCTCTTGCGCAAGGGGAGAAAACAGCTGGAGCTATATGGTTCAGAAGGTGTTCGGAATGTCAGGTAGTATTGAGTATGGAATGCGAGATAAATTCGTTTGTATTATATTTACATGACCCAGCATAATCCATGGCAGTTATTTTCTTTCTTTCCTGTTAATCTTGCAATCAAATCACAGCTTGCTATATGTAATCTGCAGCAGCTCGTCCCAGCCAGCGTCTGATATTGGAGGTATGTTAGAGGTAGAATGCTCAATCTCAATCCGCTGCTGCCCTTTCATCAATGCATCATCATCATCTCGGCATAGTCCTGGACGTTTGATTGCATTCCAAGTCTCTCAAGCCTGCAATATGGCCGACGGTGGCTAGCTCTGCTTGAAGAATCACTTTGCAGGTGAAATGAGTTTTAGAAAAGTAATATTGGAGGGGGGGTATCTTAACGCAGAACAACAGCAAGAAATCTTCAATCTCCTGGCTGAGTTCCGCTATTTCGTCTTCTTCTTTCTTCTGTTCCCTTCATGAACAAGCACACTCTATTCTTCATCTGATGACGCTTCCATTGGCGCATCACTATCTTCATCCATTGGCGCATCTTCCTCGTCACTCTCTTCTTCTTCTCTTGGCCGCTTAGTGCCCTGCTGTGGTGCTTCCTTGTCGGCATCTGTCTTCGCGGCGATGGCGGTTGACGGAGGCGCATTGAAGATACTCTTCTGTAATTCAGTCTGCACGCCAGAACCACCGACTGGTGGAGGAACAGCTGTTGGTGGGACGTATGTGCCGCGTAGTTTGGCGATGATATCTGAAGATCCCTTCGCATATACGATTTTCTGAAATATAAACATGTCCCCCGATTAGCCACAGCTCTCACAAGATAAAACACATTCAACCCGATGCAAATCTATGCGATGAAGAGAGAAGAGTCTTGGAAACACACCATAGGCTTGCCGAAGAATTCAAATCCTTGTAGGGCTCTCATGGCCTGAGTGCTTGTGTGAACATCGCGAAACACGATATGCGCCTGGCCACGCATCTTTTTCGTTCGCATCGCGACGACATCTAGCACTGGGCCGTATGTTGCGAAAAGCATGTATAGCGCCGTGCGCAAGTCTGGCTTCTTGATTTTATCTGGCAAATTCGTGCAATAGAGGCTGTGATCATATTGATGAAGGAAGCTGTCAGTTTTTTTTGATGCTTGATATATGCCTTTTGATCTGTCAACTGAACGTACGTCTGATTTGGAGCACCCAGGCTCTGTGGAAGGGAAGCTGGTTTGGCAGTCATTTTGATATGCTCTCGTCTTCTTTATGCGATGTTGTATCTTATTTATCTCGTTCTTCGCTATATGATGCTCCCTTGTTGTTCAGGTTTATCTCTTCCGCGATGAATTCCCTCTGATTTTGATATGTATTTGGCTGTGGATCTCTCCCGCCTTATAATAAGAACGGGGTCTGGATGGGATCTGCCCCCTAAGATATCATCGTCATCATCGTCATCACATCTACAATCATCCAAAACGACATAAATCACTACTTAAAACAAGTTCAGCACGATAGTAGAGAGCTCCTCCTATCGTATATTACCATTCCAATCAATCAATCAACTCACTACAACAATGGCTGTCTCTGAAGTCCACCATCTCTTCCACAGCTCTATCGCGGACCACTCCTTCTCCGCAGATAACAACTTGCTAGCTGTGGCCAGGGAGAACGAGGTCGACCTCTTCCAGAGATCTGGCAGCAATTATTCATTGAAGGATGTGCTGAAGGGTCATGATAAGACTATCACCAGCGTCGATATCGCCCCTAACAGCGGCAAGATTGTGACTTGTTCTCAGGGTGCGCCAGCCTTTCACCTCCCCTCCCCCCTCCCCACTCCTCTTCCTACTTCCCGGCAAGTGAGACCAGCTAAGCTAATCAATACCTACTCCCAGACCGCAATGCCTATGTCTGGGAGCACACCTCTAGCGGTTGGAAGCCCACTCTCGTGCTTCTCCGCATCAATCGCGCAGCAACCTACGTCCGCTGGTCCCCTTCCGAGAAGAAGTTCGCCGTCGGCTCAGGCGCACGTGTCATCGCCGTCTGCTACTTCGAAGAGGAGAATGACTGGTGGATCTCAAAGCACCTCAAGAAACCCATCCGCAGCACCATCACTTCTCTCTCATGGCACCCGAACGATGTCCTTCTCGCTGCTGGCTCGACGGATTCCCACTGCCGTGTCTTCTCCGCCTACATCAAGGGCGTTGATCAGCGTCCTCCCCCATCGGCGTGGGGTGAGAGACTGCCCTTTAATACCGTCTGTGGGGAGTTTTTGAATCCCGCTGCAGGTTGGATTCATGATTGTGCTTTCTCACCTAGCGGTGATAGCTTGGCTTTCACTTCACATGATAGCAGCATCACCGTTGTCTACCCCAGTGCACCTGAGCAGCCCCCTCGTGCTATGATTAATATCAGCACGAGATTGCTGCCTTTCACCAGCATGATCTGGAACGGGGAGAACGAGATCATTGCTGCTGGCTACGTGAGTATCCCCGATATTTACAGTCCACGATCGTTTCGTTGCCTTATGTATAGTACACTTGCTGATTGATTGAATATCCAGGACTGCGAACCATTCCGCTTCCAGGGCAGCGAGGCCGGATGGCAGGTCGTCGGCCCAATTGAGGGTAAGAAGGGCCGTGGCGCCGATAGCGCTCGTGAGGAGAGCGCGTTGAATATGTTCCGTCAAATGGATCTTCGCGGTAGCACCAAGGACGACAGTCAGTTGCAGACCGTTCATCAAAACACGATCAACACTATTCGTGTCTCTGAGGGTGCGGACGGCGTGGTCCATAAGTTCAGCAGTAAGTATTGATACACCATCTGGAATGGCTGGAAAGAACCTCGTGCTGACTTTTATTCTCTAGCGAGCGGTGTCGATGGCCGTGTCGTCGTCTGGACTTTGTAATTGGGAGTTAACTTGATGCATAGACGAGTGGAGCCTCACTTTACATCATAATCCTCTGTCGATTTCAAGAGTTCAACGTCACATATAATTTTACAAGATATAACATTACTTCGTCAAAGTCCATTTTAATGTTCATCTTCCTTAATACTATTCTTCGAAATATATAGATATATATAATGTTCACACTCAAACTACAAACCAAATGCAAAACTAAACACGCCGGGGTATAAAGATGGACATAACGGAAAACACACATAACATCATAAAACCACACTCATAAAACCACGCTCATAGCCCACTCGTATGAGGCCTACAAATCCCAAGACGATGGAAGTAATCCCGGTGCGCAACAAATAGCTCCCACATCCTGAATCTCGCCGGAATATGGAATATTCCCTGCGCAACCAAAGGCGTCTGGTCCGCTTTTCCTGACAAATCTTCAATCAAGGGCATCTGCACAGTATCCCCCTTATCAGACAACAGATCTGTAGACTTGCCGCCAGCACTAGACGATTCCTTCCGTTTGAACTCCTGTCCAGCACTGCAGCTCGTATCATTCCTGCCAGTACAGAGCCGTAGATCAGATGGCGCAGCAGGCAGCTCAGCCCGGTCAATATACACCTCTCCGGAATGTGGCACATACCCCCACTCCGACAGGGGCAAAAGTGGAATAGGATCATTGACATGTGTAACGCGGTAGAACGATGCTGACTTTGACTTTGAAGTTAAAGAAGTAGCCGTAACTTGCTCCGACTGCTTGTCGAGCTGGAACTTCTCATCGAGGAACTCGCTGAATTTTAAGTTGCCCACACGAGGTTGGCCGAAAGTGATCACTTCCGGCTGCCATCCACGCAGCTGGAATTCTAGACCCGCGAGTGCAGCGACCGCACCACCTAGAGAGTGTCCAATGACAGTGAGCTGATAATTTGGAAAATTCTTCACTGTTCTTTCCAAATCCTCAATGACGGTATCTCGTGCGTTCAGCCATGACTTCAAGAACCCGTTATGAACTGTGCAATTATTGCAGCGGAATTCCTCGCCATCCCCATCTTCAACTGAAGGCGTGTAGACCTGCGGCGCAACGGAGAGATCTGCAACGACGTTGGCAAGAGAGTATGTCCCACGAAACACCAACAAGATCCGCTTCCGGCGTGGCAAATGTGAGAGTGCAAGATATCCTGTTGAATCGGATAGCATAGCTCCAGTATTCCATGTCTGCCAAAACAAATCGTTAGCTAAATTCTAAAACAAGTAGAAAGAACAAGTGAAGTAGATCTCACCTTGACTAGCTCGAATCCCTGAAACTCCCTGCAGCGGCCGGCGCACTGGAACGGCTTATAGATACCCGGTGCGGGGACGCAGTAAGCAATATCGGCTATCCGCGACGCCTCTTCAAGTTGCTCAAAAAGTCTCAGAAGGCATTCTGGGTCCTTCTCACAAGAACTTGACCCAACTCCATGGCCCTTCTGCACTGCAATATCGGCTTGCCGTGCTCCACTGAACGGCAAAGCACGGCAACCCGAAGGACCCAGATAATCACATAGGAAGAACGTAAAGAATAAAAGCGGTAGAGATGAAAATGGCGTGAATAACTTCATGTTACCCCCAATAACGAGCAATATCTGTTCTGAGATGCTTCTTCGGGAGGGAGAAATAGATGAGAAGGTTGCAGAGATATTTGTAGAGCGACACCAGTGTATATTGCATTTGCATCCCTGCATTTCTGCATCCGTTCTCTTGGGCGGAGGAGATGATGATGTCAAGTGCCCAAAAACTTAATATAAAGTTGCGCGCGTTTATGCGCGCTTATGACCTAAGGGGCTATAAAGCGTCTTCTGTGTATATACACTTGTAAGAGATGATGAAGCTGACGGATGACAGCGTTGATCACTCCTGCACAAGCCGCAAGGTGATGCCGGTAGATAAGAGATGTCAGTAGGCTTATGGCATAGACTTACGAAGAGCTTTTCGCACTTGAGACGAACGCTCCTCCGTATACCAAGACTCCACCATATTCCGGAATTTATCATCTTCTGCCTTGATCGACAGGTTGAAGTAAGCTTCACTGGCTTCTGCACGTTTTTGTCGTATGGCTTCGAACCCAAGGCCAGTATGTGTGCGTTCGCAGAAGAGGAGCTCCTGTGCCAGGGTATTGATCGTGATGCGTGCTGCATTTGTGATAGGCGATTGGTTCGCTTTCTTGATTTTGTCGAGTGTGTCCCTGAAAAGTGTAGTGAGACCACTGTATAGTGAGAGTAGTGCTTCTTTTCTCGAGTGCTCTAACGCCTTTCTGATCACCTCAATGGCAGATGCTAGCAATGTTTCTAAATCTCAGGCATATATATCAGTCAATTGCATTCATCAGAAATTCCGAATTAAATTGTAGCAGTCTCACCATCATCAACATCAGGCATGACACATCCTAATATGCACTCTACTCCAGCAGAGAGCGTGTCCTCTTCAGTCCTGTTTTCACCGACCTGATTAGTATAACATCCTCCCACGAAGATGTGATGAAATCGTCGACATACTTAGCATCAATCTTCTCATCATCACCAGCATCCTTCTTATCCTTGTCCGTGACATCTTCAACGGCTTTCTCAACAATAGCAACAGCATGCTTCAAAGCTTGCATCTCTGGGTGATCACGCGAAAACTTGCCTAGGGCACGAAGGCCGTGTGGTCTGTAATATGATTTAGTGCGCTTGGCTTCGAGAAGTATGATGTTCTGCACCCTCGTCCGCAACTTCTCATCACACTCCCAGAACTCCTCAGCTCCATGCCAGAACCGCACAAATGCATGCAACACCTCCTCTTTGCCTTCCCAGGTTCTACCGCCGATGGCCTTATCAAGGGCAGGCCACAAAATCGTTGCTCTGTCCTTGTCGATGACATTGTCAGTTGTTTCCCCAAGGAGTGCATCAACTGTATCCTTAACAGCCAACGCGGAGGCATGCTTGATCGCCCATTGAGGCGAGTCCAAGTACTGCCTGATAAGCTCCACATTCTCGCTGAAGTACAGAGACGAGATGGCTCGCGTACCACTGACGTGCTCCTGCCACACTTTATCGAAGTACATGCGAACCTCATCATCCTGGTCATGTTTCGCTATGAAGACGAATGGCAAGACGGCCGTGCTGAATCGAGACAATTGGTCATTGGCATGTTTCGACATGGCCAGAATGATCTCGCCGGCCACTAAGCGACGAGTGCTTGAATCCTCATTTGTATCTGTATCGAAATACAGGGATTTGGCGAAATTGATGGTCGCCTGAACCTGAGCATCGCTAGCGATTCGAGTGAGATATCCCAGGGATACACTGTAAGCTGCACTCACAGTAGGATTCCGATCCATGATATATTTTCGCACAAGTTTCATGAACCGATCAGCCTGATTTCGAAATACTGCAGGCTTCGAGCAAAGGATCATAATGACTCGACTGGCGCCAATCTTGGTCGGCAGACCTACAGACTCACGTATAACTTTTTCCAACCGTTCGGTCACTTTCTCAAGCTCGTCTTGGTCTGCCGAGTTCAAGGCATCAAGAAGGTCTACCTCAATGATCTCCGTCAAAGGTGATCTTCGCATGTGAGTTAGGCGGACAGAATCCACATCATTTCCCCTAACCCCATAGTTGCCGGCATTCAGATAAAGGTAATCGAACGATCCACCCTCCCTTGAGGTAAGGTAGTTCAGAAAATGAAAGAGCAAGTCAGGTATATGAGGCAGTAACACTTTCGCGGGACTCCTCTTTATGATCTTGGTCAAAGTTTTCGATGCATTATCCCGGACTTCAGAAGAGCGGCTGAGCATGCCATGATCTCCAAGCATGAAGGGCACGATCTTAGCGAGCATTTTTCTCGGCCGTCGGTTGTACAGAGCATCGCCATTCTCAAGCATCCGAATCACGATGCCTGTCAGGACAGCACACAATTTCAAGGCCGCGTCTCGAACGGAGTCCTTGATATCGTCCATCACCCTGAAATCTTTGTCCAGAATCTCATCCAGATATTCCTCATACTGCTCAAGTTGACGGCCTTGCAATAGATCGGCTATGGCTAAACAACCCGCTTGTCGACCACGCCAATCTTTACCATCCAGGGCAGCGTCCAAAAGATCACGCATCATCACATCGAAATATTCGTTGATGACGGTGTTCGGATCCTTCACGACAACATTCCAGATATCGTTCATCGACTTCTGCACCGTGGGACTTGGGTCAAATCGATACCTGAACAGCTTTGCATAAATCTTTGGATTCTGATTCAAATGCCCACTCACAGCAGAATCAGAGAAAAGGTTACTGAGCCCGAATTGACCAAATGCTACACGGCTCGACCATATAGCGTTGCTTGAGGCCAATGACATGAAGCGATACACCAAACTTGGGTCACCCGCTTCAGAAGCCAGATCGACAAGATCCTTGTATGTGGTGACAGACTTACCATCACCAGTTGGAATTGCCCCTGGATTGAAGATTTCAGTGTCATCTGTGACCTGGCCTCCACCAAAGACATCACTCGGGCCGCTTCTCTCGTTGGTGAATGATTTCACAAGATCTTTGACCAGGTCATCCTTCATCCTTTGTGTTCCCATGTCATAGACCAGAGTCAATCCTCGTGAAGCTGTCTCCTGAACAAGTTCATCACGATCAGAAAGTAATCTAATGAACGCCTTCTGACATCGAAGCAGCCTGGTCTTGATGATGTTATTCTGCCCACAGTATCGCATCAATGACAGTAGCCATATAGCCGACGCCTTGCGCAACGAAGGCTTAGGCACATTGCATCCAGAAATAATCTTATCAAGCATTTCAAGAATCGCCGTCTCAGAGATCTGCGATTTCGGCATCTCTGCATCAACGTCGAACTTCGTGAGCAAGGCCTGAGACTTCCATCCCAGGGCAATGATCGACAGACCTTCACCAACGGTGAACTGTACCTCCGGTTTCCTGATCTCGTGAAGGTTAGAAAGCCGCTTCTGTATATCTTGCGTGATATCAGATTCGGGTCCAAAGACTGTAGTGAGACAGCTCAGTGCCAACATCGCACTTTCACTTTCTTTCTTTGCACTGCTTGTCAAAGCTTCAATGACCTTTAGGCCAGCACCATCAGTTCCTCGAGGAAGCATTTCTGGTGTTATAACCGATGCCAACCCCAATTGACCAATAGCTTGATGAGCAACATTGCTCAACTCCGCATCCCTCGCATCACAGACGATGTCGAATATCTGCCCGACCAGCTCCTTAACAATCCCATCAGGGAGCGACGCGGCGTTCTTGCGAAGATACGTCCTTGAAACTATGTCCGCAGCGACCAAAAGAGCACCGCGAATACGATTCAACCCTGCCCCCTTGGTTGTATTCCACTCCTTCACGATAGCAACACTCTGCGATATTACCCTTCCGCGCGCGTCATCGTCAAAGTCAGGATGAGACGCAAGAATCGCGAAAGCGCGAGACGCTATATCCTGCACTCCCAAATCATTGCCGTAGATACTGTTTTCAAATGCCGCAAAGTTTGTCTGCTTGGCTATCGGTGACAGTAATTCATTCGATGCAAGAGATGCAATCTCAATGAAATGCCTACCGCATTCGCCAGGATTGAACGTCCTGTTCGTTTCTGTCTCTGTATAAAGCAGACCCGAGAGTGCTCCAGCGAGGAACAACTTGTTAACTCCGCGACGCTCCCGGTCGTTGAGGTATCTGCGGATAATCTCACGATTATGTTCGTCCGCCACAAGTTTTGCATTCAAGAATTTCTCCCAATCAGCTTCACCTTCAATCTGGATCCCTGCTTCAGTGAAAGCCTCATAGAGCAACAAGTTTTTGGAGAAAGCGATAGCCGGCGCAAGCGAGGCAGCATGGGCAATACCACGCTGAGCGTTGAATGCACCCTTAGATTGCTTGCTCGTCCTGGTGAATCTGTAAGGTATCAACAGAAGCGACCGATTCTCATCTTGCTGATAAAACAAGTACGACGCTAACTCTCTGAACGCCGGGAACGTGAGTTTCTTCGTCCGAGCGAGTGGAGATGCGGTCAAGGCGTTAGTCGTCGCATACCAGTAAGGGTCAAGACCCTTCTGTGCCTCCTCGATCACTTCCATCCGTTCCCCTGTTCCTGATTTACCTAGTGCAATCAGGTTGAGCCATCGGGCAGCGATATTGTGGAAGGGCATGCAGCGATTGATGAACCGTAGAGTGATGTATCTCGCGTTCCGCAGCACCACATGGCCGTTCTCAGGTTCCTTATCGCCTTCCTCGAGCAACATGAACAATGTGAACAGATCACATAATCGGAGCTGGTGGCTAGCGAGTAATGCAGTATTTTCTTCATTATATTCCTCATTTATTGACTTTGCAAGTGCACTGAGGAGTCCCGCCAGAGCTTGATCGATGCTGACGGTTATATCGTGACCCGTCCCATCACAGCAATACGAAGTGAGCAGCCATTGCACCGTGTCATAGTCTGCAGAGAGTATCCTCTGAGTCGGACTTGTGCGATCGACTTTCGAGATCAGAATACCTACTGTCTCGTAGACAAGCCCTCGCGCATGTTGATCGGTTGAATTGAGGCTCGCCTTAGGGCTAGGCCAGCCTTGTCTGGCGATATATTCTTTGATAGTTCGAATAGCCATTGGTATCACAGACTGTAATGAATTTGTGCTGCCCATGCGAGCGACCCATGTCATGAATGCAAATAACATATTGCGAAGCTTCTGCATCTCGAGGCTAACGCGGGGCTGATGGCCTTGATCATCACCTTCCCCTTCATCAGCACCGAGAGTCAGGCTGATGATCTCCTTGATATTCTGCGCCTGTTTCGTTGCTGCGACTGACTTGCTCAGATACTCGAGAACTTTGATCTGTATATGAGGCAGGGCAGGCTCA
Source organism: Ascosphaera apis ARSEF 7405 (assembly GCA_001636715.1). Lineage (NCBI taxonomy): Eukaryota > Fungi > Ascomycota > Eurotiomycetes > Onygenales > Ascosphaeraceae > Ascosphaera > Ascosphaera apis. The sequence continues at coordinate 90,432 of AZGZ01000008.1, read as the reverse complement.
ATTGCGTCGTCCGTAGGTCTGCCAATGTATAGAGCATATAAATCCGATATCATCTGGCGATCCTCAAGGTCGAAATTGCTGTTTTTGAGAATAGCTTCCCCAATATCCGGCATAGACTTCATCGTTGGATCTGCCAGTATGATGACTGAAGCAATAAAGCGCTCTGAATCTTGAAAGATTGCACTGGCGAACCATCTCCCTATAGCAAGCTTCGTCGTCAAGACATTCAACCCGTCAGGCGGTCTCCATATCTCAGGAAATTTCAAGTAGTTATTGATGAACTTGAACTCATTGTCCGCTAATCCCGGATGGGGATTCTCAGTATCGATATGAGCTGGTGACAGCAGTAGCACTTTCGTGAACCAGTTCGCGAGGAACCTTGCATCCGCATCACTCATCGTCAACGTCTCTCTTAACCTCTCATCTTCAGGTGTTCCGCGCTCAGGCAGCTTGTAAAGCGGTATCACCCTCAACACCAGATGAAACATCATAGCACCCTGCTTCGTCTCCCCCATCTTCCCAATCCCATCGACCAATTGCGGTAAGAGCTGCGCCTGCTTCGACTCATCCATCCTCTCCAGCGCCATTTTGATGAATATCATATCGAAGTTCCAGATAATCGACTGCTGGGCTTTCTTGAACTGGTCCAGCAGGCCAGAAACAGGCAGTTGGAACTCAGTCGAGGGCCGTATGCGTGTGATTATATGCTGACATATTGAGATGGTTTTGTTCCTCACTGCTGGTGTTATAGAGCCTAGTTTGAGAAGGAGGGGGCAGAGAAATTTGTTCAGTACGGTTTGCAGCTGGGCGTCTGTTTCTGCTAGAGCGATGCGCATTTCGAGGGCATTGAGGAGGCGCAGTGCCTGGACTGGATCTTCTTCAGTCATGGTGGTGGTGGTGGTGGTTGAATTCAGATGTTCGTTGCTCAGAACAATAACCAGCAAGGTGGATTATATTCAATTAGCACTTTCAAACAATCGATAAACAGAACAGCAGCATCAAAAGCTGTAACCGTACACAGTAATAGTTGTAATCTTCCCCACCCGATGCCCTTTATTGATTGAAGTTGAGGTGAGAGTGAAAGTAAGAGTGATGTGATGAGATGTCCATTAAACCAAGTTGCAGTAG
>AZGZ01000008.1:71491-86709 GCA_001636715.1 Ascosphaera apis ARSEF 7405 | reverse complement strand
CGTCGCGTTCCCGTCCGTGGATGGAGCTGGCCTTGTTTATGATAATGCTGGGGGTCGCGTCAGGGGGTGAGGGGGAGGGGGAGGGAGAGGGAGAAGAGATGAGACTGTCAATTGAGTGATTATTGGAGGGAGAAGTAGCAGTCCTGGTGATAGTTGTAATATTGACAGCGGTTGCAGCCTGTTGTTGTTGAGGGGAATTGGCGCGTAATTGTAAAGGGGGAGAGGAAGATGATGAAGAAGAAGAAGACTGATGATGAGAAATGTCGCGAACAGGCGTGTTAGATGCCATTGTCTCAGTCTATGTCTCTCTTCTCTTATCTCTTCTCTTGTCTTGTCTCAATTGTATATCTTATTATCTCTTATGTCTCTTCTCTTCTCTTCTTTTCTCCTCCTTTTCCCTTTCTTAAATGTCGCGTCAAATCCAAATCCAAGAACGGTGAGACTGAAAGATGATACAACAATGACAATGCTCAATGCACACACACAGTAAGTATTCGGTGTGCGACAGAATTAGAAACTCTTCTATTATGGCCAATTCCGAGTCGAATATACTGTAATGTGTATATGTGTAAGAAGAATCGACGCGACAAGAATACATCCCAAGCCCACCCAAGTGATCAAGAGATCAGGATCACGATCAGTAAGTTAATTATATGGATCAGGCAGCAAGGCAGATTCAGTCAGTAAATCACTACATTATGATGATCAGAGATGATAAGTGATAAGTGATTGATTCCGTGGAAGGGGGAGTTCTCTTTGATCAAGGAATCTACCTATATGCTTATCCTTCTTATCCTTCTTCTAGGCGCAACCACGGGTGAGAGATGAAAATGGCAACAGGCAGACAAGTCAGTCCAAGGCAGATAATTGACCAGGCAAACGTGGAGGAATAGAAAGGAGGAAGAGAGGGAGTAGCGTGTCTTTATTACCTTTCCTTTCCTTTTCTTCTTCCTCTTCTTCTTCCTCTTCTCTTACTCTCTTGTTCTTTTATGATGGATGCATACAATATACAGTGTCTTCCCACTACTAACAAGGGAAATCACTACAATGACAGCAGATTTGAGAAGAGAAGAGAACAGTCTACTTGAGCATATAAGAATATAAGAGTTATAAGAATCATCTTCATTAATTATTATTCTCCTGTAAATGTAAATGTTAGAAGGAAGAGATTCTCTCTCTCTCTCTCTCTCTCTCCGGAAATCTTGTCCGCATATAATTAATCAAGAGAAAAATTTGTCAAAGAAAACCTGTCATCAGACAACGGATATCACCAACCACCACCACCACCACTACTTTTTCCTCTTCTTCTTCTCTTCTTCGGCGACGACAGTTGATTGAGATCCAGGCAGTAATAAAAGGAAAATATGTCGGCCTCTCTCACTATCGCCAACAAGGCAAACGCTGCCTTCACCCTCCCCGCCCTCGTCGCCGTCAACCACCTCAAGCACGTCCTCCCCGACTTCTCTATCGACACAACCTTCGAGCCCACCGAGACTGTCGGCGCAGACAGCACAAACAAAGTCATCCTCACCACCGCTGACGGCAAGTCCTACGCTGACGATCATGTCCTCTACTACCTCCGCGACACCTACCCTGCCCTCCAATCCGGCAACAAGGCCCAAGTCGACGAGTGGATCGCTCGCTCTGCCGCCTTCAAGCCCCTCGACTTCAAGTCCCTCGAGCAGCCGCTGAAAGAACTCGAGTCGCATCTCGTTCTGCGCACTTACATCGTCGGTTTCAGCTTGACCCTCGCTGACCTTACTCTCTGGGCAACGCTGCGCGGAAACCGCGTCACTGTCGCCAGCATTCGTCGCAACCCGAACTGCGTCTCTCGCTGGTTCTCTTTCATCGAGGCTACTAACCCTTGGTTGAACGCTGCTGTTACGGACCTCAACGCTGCCGCTGCGAAGAAGAAGGCTGCTGCTTCTGCTGCTGGTGGTTCTTATAATATCGGTTTGAAGGATACCCAGAATGGCGTCGTCACTCGTTTCCCCCCCGAACCTTCTGGGTACTTGCACATCGGACACGCTAAAGCCGCTTTGTTGAACGATTACTTCGCTCACGAGCAGTTCAAGGGTACTTTAATCTGTCGATTCGACGACACGAACCCTTCCAAGGAGAAAGAAGAGTTCGAGGAATCAATCAAGCACGATCTCGCTCTGCTCGGCATCTTCCCGGACAAAGTCTCCTTCTCCTCAGACTACTTCCAGCAAATGTACGAGTACTGCATCCAGATGATCAGCGACGGTAAAGCCTACGCCGACGACACCCCCAAGGAAAAAATGCAGCAGGAGCGCTTCGACGGTATCGCCAGCGCCCGCCGCGACTCCACCGTCGCTGAATCCCTCGCTCACTTCGCCGAGATGAAGACCGGCTCCGAGGAAGGTCAGAGGTGGTGCATCCGCGCTAAGATATCAGTCGATGATCCTAACAAGGCATTGCGCGATCCCGTCATCTACCGCGTTAATCTCCAACCTCACCACCGCACCGGCACCCAGTGGAAGATCTACCCCAACTACGACTTCTGCGTCGCCATCCTCGATGCCCTCGAGGGCGTGACTCACGCTCTTCGCACAACGGAATACGGCGATCGCAACGCCCTGTATAAATGGATGCAGAACGCCCTTGGTCTCCGCTCCGTCAACATCTGGGAATTCGCGCGCTTCAATCTCATCAAGACCGTTCTCTCTAAGCGGAAACTTACCAAGTTCGTCGATGAAGGTGTTGTTTGGGGTTGGGACGATCCTCGTATGCCTACTATCCGTGGCATCAGACGTCGCGGTATGACCGTCCCCGCATTGAGGGAGTTCATCTTGAAACAGGGTCCCAGTCGTAACGTCGTCAATTTGGACTGGACTTCCTTCTGGGCCACTAACAAGCGCTACATCGATCCCATCGCGGCTCGTTACACCGCCGTCGAGACCGAGGGGATGGTCGATGTTGCTGTTAGCGGCGTTGATGGCGTCACTTCCGCCGAGAAACCTAAGCACGCTAAGAATAAGGACTTGGGTAACAAGAAGGTCGTTTACAGCCGCAACGTCCTAATCGATCAAGCTGATGCCGCTACCTTCAAGGAAGGCGAGGAAGTCACTTTCATGAACTGGGGTAATGTCATCATCCGCAGCATCACCAAGGACACCACCACCAACGCCATCACGCACATCGACGCAGACCTACATCTCGAAGGCGATGTCAAGAAGACCGAGAAGAAGGTCACTTGGCTCTCCAAGGACCAGGATCTCGTTTCCCTTGAGCTGGTTGATTTCGATTATCTTATCACTAAGGATAAGATCGAGAAGGATGAGAATGTGGAGGATTACTTGAACCCGAAGACGGAGTTCAGGAGCAAGGCTGTTGCGGATTGTAATGTTGCTGCTGTTAAGAAAGGTGATATTATTCAGTTCGATAGAAAGGGTTTCTATATCGTTGATGAGGAGAAGGATGGGAAGCCTGCTGTTTTGTTCGCTATTCCTACCGGTAAGACTGCTTAGGCGGGTATAATCTTTCTTTTTCATACTGAGATGGAAATGTGTTTTCTTTTTAAAAATGATAATGATTTCATGCATCGGTTGTTCAATGCGAGAAATTAAGAAATTTGATTCCTCCTTTTCCCTCCTTTTTTCAATAACGATCACCTACTTCATACCCCGCAAGATCATACAGCTGTACGTACTTCGTCGATCCTACGTACAACCTCTTCTTTCCGTATTATGATCTGCTGTAGGAGTCTCTGGCGTCACATCACACTTAACATACATATAACCTCAGGATCTCAGGCCATGTATCCTTTCTGAATGGGGAGTTCAGAGGATCCATGGCCTGAGTCAAACTTGACATTTCTTAGTAGTATTCTACATGGAGGTACATATGAATTTGCCACCTACAGCTCACATTCACTCATATACAGCTCCATACAACTCCAAAATTGCAATTATCGCTCCATCAGTAGATAGAGCTGCTTCTTGTGAATAATTTGATATCTCTTTTATCTAGTCAGGACCCAAGGTGAGAGGTAAGAAGTGTACTGAACATGGAGCATGCAATCTGCAAGGTACATGCAAAAACACTGATTTTTGCACCTTCTACAACAGATTCAGAGACACCTGAGAGCCCATGGTGGCTGTAGAAAGGCATATATACTCACCTAAATGAGCTCTATCAGATGCAGTAAAGATTGTCCAAAAAGAAGAAGATTTGAGAAAGTCATGCAGAAGTGCCTAAATCCTGAAAGTTTGACTCAGGCCATAGAGCAGCTTTCCTCCTAAAGTAGAAGCGGGTCTATGGCCTGAGAACCTGAGCCAACATACATACATATATACATCTTGCACCACCCGCTCGGTGGGCACATGAATCAGTAGAGAGTAACTCATACTAAACGAAAGGAATATGTTAATGTGAAATAAATCTAACAATCAAATTCTCATAAAGACGTTATCGACATGACAATGCAACTTCCGAAAAATATCTATATACATACACCCACACATTCTCTCTGGCCCTTGACGTAAGCCAGCTCAAGACTCAGGACGAGGCAACTTCCCACCCTCAACAGTCCACACACCAGGCGTAGGCATCTGATCCTTCAACACGAACCAAACCTCCTCACCTATCCTCTTCAAATCCCCTTCATCGAACTTAACCTCCGGCGTCTTCGAATGTCTCGACGGCGTCAACACGATCGGCGCACCACGTACCTCAGCAGGCTGCTTCTCCGCAGGCGGCGGCACCACATGCGCAACATGCGTAACTTCATACCCACCTTTCCCATCACCCTGATACACTTTAACACTCATCTCACCCCTCGAACTGATCTTGATCGAAATAACAACGTGCACTGCCCCCTTCGAGGTCTTGAACCAGAACGCAGCGTCCTCTTCTACATCGGGCGTGGTTGCCACGTACCCGATCTCAACAACGCCCGAGGGCCAGTTGTTGTGTACTTCCTTGTCATCCTTCCATGCGAAATCAGCTTCCCCTTCACTCTCGCCATCACCTAGCGTTTCACGGCCTTCGTCGGAGAAGTGTTTCAGCACGGTGAGTTCCTTGAGTTTATCCTTGAAGATGTCCGCGAGGGTAGGTTGGATAGCTGCCCGTAGAGCATCTTCACGGATATACTTGACCGTCTTCTTCGCTGCGTTGTATTTAGTTTTGAAGACGGCGCCCTCGTGGCGGGACTTGCGCTCCTTAAGGGTCTTCTTCACTTGCTCGTACTGTTCCCTGGAGACGTTGGTGAAGGTTATCTGGGAGCCGAAGGTCTGGTTGCTTGGTTGCGTTTCGTTGATGAGGGTGTTGAAGATGTAGTCTGCGTCTTTGGCCTCGAAGGTCTTGGGGCCTGTGACGACTTGTTTGATATGGTTGCCCATGTTCGGTTATTGTATGTAGACCGGGGGTGTAGACTAAGGGGTAGCGTCAGTATTAACAAGAACAAGAACAAGCACGAAGACGACCACTGAATAGACTCACCTTTTCTTCCTTTCTGTAAAAGATGAAATGAATTGCTCTATCTCCTTTTTTGAAGTTATAGATCAAGTAGAATAAATCCCTTCAAATCACTTCTAACAGCGAGTTATTCGCTATTTCAACCTTTCCTCTTCCCCCAGGGCCTCCGCCACCCGGCTCTTAGGGGGCCATACATAGCAAGTAGCCCTTTCCCTCCCCCACCAATATACTTCTCGACCAAAGTCACTGATCTATGGGATTCGTGAAGCTTCATCTAAACCCAATTCTCATTCCCACTTGACGCTCTAAAAACTTTCGTCAACTCTTTAATTCGTGTCGACTTGTCCTTGTCGCGGCCTTCGCCGGAAATATCATGCTGTACTGTACAGTACATACTTCTCACCTTCGCTGTAAGAATTGTGGCAGAGACACCGACAGGAACAGCCGGATGTCGAGTATTCTTTCTTCAATGTTCGCTCGCTTGCTTGGAATTAGTACAGTACTATGATGTATGTAGTAGATCTCGACCGCCTGTTTTGCTTTTTCTTTTATTTTTCTCGACCATCTTGACGTCCGTCTGCCGGGGTTCGTCTGTTCGCTTTCTCATGTCACGTCATTCATGGCGCTTTGCTTTGCTTTGCTGTGCCTTGCTTTCCTTGCTTCTCCCTATTATCAGTTCTTTGACGAGCTTAATATGACACGCCATGGATGTCCCAAGCTAGCCTCAAATCCCCATTGATGACTAGATGATTTAAACCGGAGTATAGACATGGCCTGCCCCAATTCCTCAAGGGACCGATCATCCTAGTGGTGGTAGTGGTGGAGATCCGCGTCAAATCATCATCGTCATGGACATGCGAATCCTCTGACATCACACATCTCCGACCCTCTCCATTCCCTCTCACTCTTGGCTTGGAGGTCATTCCTTCCCAGTCAAGGTTTCGTTCCGCACCATCTGAACACTTGTGCTCCAGAGAGAGAGGGAGAGGGAGAGCAAGAGGTAAAAAGAAAAGCATCACTTGTGTCTGTATGGCCCGAATCAGAGTTGATGGTGCGTCGTAGCTGCATAGAGCGGTACAACATTACAGCAGATCTCTTGCCATATGAATGTATGGGCACTGTGCATTCTTGTACGGCAATGTGCAACCCTGGATATCATGACTGGTTCTCTCTCTCTCTCTTCCCCCTCCCCCCTCCTCACTCATCTCATTCTCCAGCAGAACCGGTCATTTCAGGGTCTGGTAACATTGTAGCTCTCTCGCCCCTTCCCCGCGAACGGCAGTCAATGATCGACAAGGGCTCGCATGGAATATGGTTGTGTGCTGGTCTTGTGGGTGTGATGAGAATGTATGTGAGAGTGTAAGTAAGTGTGTGTGTGTGCCTCTTTTCCTGTGCCAATGGAAGGATATTGTCCTTGTACAAGAGGCTGTCGGTAGTAATTGGTGATGATTTCCTTCCAGGTCGGCCTGCTCAGGGCTTATTCAGAACAGAGACTTTTGTCTTTTGATAAATGGGGTCTTCTTTGGAGTATTATTGACTGTCATGAGGACAGCCGTTAATCATATAATTAACGGCCATTTTCTCTCATTTTGATCATATATATTTCTCCAACCCCCTTTTCCATCATCATCATCTTGTTCGTTTTTCGTTGCAGATGCCGTCCCCCATTTATTCTTCCTCACCTTAGGCATCAATTATCCTTATCTTTTGGAATCTCAAGATGAAGACCAAACTTCTCTTAACATTCCTCTCCGTTTTGCTTCTGCAGAATGTGAATCTCGCTCTGGCGTCCAAGTTGAAGCCCCCTGTTTTACCCCTAACCGTGCGGGGCCCGTACTTCAGCACTTGGTTACAGAACGCCAGAGACAAGCCCTGGTCAGGATGGCCTATGTTCTGGAACGGCGACCCTGTTGGTCTCTCTATTCTGGCATCAGTCTCTGGCAGTGACAGTGTGTATCCAATGCTTGGAAGACCACAGGATTCATTATCTCAAAATGGGTGCGTTGATCAACTGCTGCTTGTGTATGAAAAGAGAGGAAAAAAAAAAAAAAGGAAGAAATTTGATGATACTGACTTCATTGCGCTGTTATATAGGGTGAACATCTCATACCCTACTTATAAAGGGTCAAAGTATGATGCATCAACTACCAATTTCACATATGTGATCGAATCAGGATCTAAATCGAGTGAAATAACTCTCTCGTTTCTGTCTCCCATCACCCCTACATCCACTCTGCGGCAATCTATCCCGGCATCGTATATCACCCTTTTCGCCCGGGGAGAGTTGGATATCAATATCTATATCGATGTCAATGGGCAATGGGTGACCAAAGACCCCTCAGCTGTTTTGGAATGGAAATATCAGGATATTGGAGACAAGCTGAAGAGCTGGGCTGTGCAGAGACAGACACAGCTTCTGTTCTCCGAGTTCAATGACCAGCAGAATCCAAAAACTCCTACTGATCACGGTGAATGGGGAACGTTGTATTTCGTTGGCCCTGAGGTAAGGAAGACCATCTGGTTTGAAGTGTGAATTGATGGTGAACTAATGAATTTTAATAGGATGCAACTCATCAATCAGGCTCATCTGCCTTCCTCCGTCATCAATTTGCATCCAAAGGTTCATTAAATAAATCTGATGACACCCACTATCGTACTTTCAACGACGACGAGCCTGTCTTTGCCTTCTCAAAAGAAATCAAGGCAGGTGATGATGAACCCCTAACTTTTACCCTTGGCTTCATCCAAGATCCCGTGGTGCAATATGCTGCCCCTGACGGCATGACAAACATGCCACCCCTTTGGAAATCATGGTTTGAGTCCCCTGAGGATGTACTGGCATGGCACTACTCCGACTTCAAAGATGCTTGTGCCTTAGCTTCTCGCTATTCAGACAAATTAGCCGACGACGCTTACAAGTCAGGGGCCGACGACTACGTCGATATCGTTGCTCTCTCTGCAAGGCAGGTCATGGGCGCTTGTGTCTTTGCTGGCACTGCTCAAGATCCTATCCTCTGGATGAAAGAGATCTCTTCAGATGGAAATACCCAGACAGTCGACGTTATTTACCCTGCATACCCATTCTTCCTGTATTCCAACCCGAGGTGGCTTGCGTACCTGTTGCAGCCCCTGATGGAGTATCAGGCAAGTGGCCAGTATCCAAACAAATACTCAATGCACGATCTAGGTACCCATTTCCCCAACGCTACCGGCCACTCGGATGGAAAGGATGAGGAAATGCCCGTTGAAGAGTGTGGTAATATTTTGATCTTGGGACTCGCTCTTGTCAATGCCATTAGAAGCCCCAGCAATCATTCGGCGCAATGGATTCCCGATGTTTCTAGTGGCGAACAAGTCGATGCCAGCTTCCCCTTAAAATTAGAAACCGAACATGGAATTCAAAAAATCGATGCCCCCTGGGTTCCAGACGGGAAGGGCTCACAAGTTGCTGAGCAGTGGGTTCAAAGGTACTATAAGATGTGGAAGCAATGGACAGAGTACCTCATTGAGTCAGCTCTGGAACCACAGAATCAATGTGAGTAAGCTGCTACCCTCGCTACTGCTTTTGAAAGGAAAAAGCATGAGCTAATGCGAATGGGTTAGTATCGACCGATGACTTTGCTGGAAAGCTGGCGTTACAGACAAACTTAGCACTCAAGGGTATCATCGGTATTAATGCAATGAGCGAGCTCTCAGATCTTGTCGGCGAAGATGGCGATCAAAAATACTACAAGGTCAGTCAGCAACTTTGATTGAGATTTTATCTAGGTTTTCTCGGCCCGATGGTCATGCTCATCGTATTATCTACAGAACATCTCAGACACTTATATCAGAAAATGGCAACAGCTGGCGCTAACAGACGACGGTTCCGAACACGCAAAATTAGCCTATAATTTAAGCGATTCTTGGACAACTGTCTACAACTTATATTCCGATGCCCAGCTTTGCTTCCATATGGGTGGCTCAGCCTCCTATAAAACTGACACAAGGTTCGTCCCTGACCAAGTCTACCTCGCACAGTCGGAATGGTACTCCCGAGAATTGAACAAATATGGCGTACCCCTTGACAATCGTCACGCTTATGCAAAGAGCGATTGGGAATTCTTCGCCATGGCTGTTGCTACTCGCGACACACGAAGCAAAGTCCTTGAGTCCGTTGCACGTTGGGTCAACGAGAATAACGTGAACAGACCCTTGACGGATCTGTATCTAACTAATGGCGATGGTGGCTTCCCTGGCCCAAACTTCTTCGCAAGACCTGTTGTGGGTGGCCATTTTGCGTTCCTTGCGTTGGAAAGTGCTTGTGAAGGCCAGGCCATGAGTAACCTGCAGAGCCTTCTTCAGAAAGATATCAAGGAGAAGCGGGAGCTGGCCATTCTGGACTCAAGAGACGAAGCTCAACGGCGTATGATCCAATTCGTTGTGTGAGTGAACATCACCGGGACGAAGATAGAGTTTCCTATTGCAAACAAATAGCCGTTCTACCTGTCCAGATCGTATATTTTCTTTACCCCCTGATCATGTCGATGAAATATCATAAACCAAGCATTCTTAACCAAGCCATCCCATCCTTTTCCAAGGCAAATAATGGGTGTATAATACATATGGATGATCCAGTGTTGACTCTCACATCTGCTTGTGATTTGCACGCCTTTGGAAATTAACAGGGCTTGACGCAATTTCCGCAGTCATATAGAAAGATGCCACAGTAGATGCACCAAGAGATGCCACCGGTATCCATGGATTTTGTTTACCGCAAGGAAATATAGCGGAAATAATGCGGGAGGGGTTCAGGAGAGATAACTTAAAAAAGCCTGGCTGGGCATGATGACCCTAGTCTCCAAAGTTGGTTCATGGGAACATCCCGCTCGTTTCAATGGCAAAGGTGATTGGGGTCTTATACTACCCCTCAATTCTGAGCAGATCCTCGACCAGACTTAGGCCTATAATCAATCCCTAGACCATGGAATCCCATTCTGACACATAGGTCGAGGGGGGTGGATGTTTGGGGATGGAGGTCTCTGGTCCTTGGTTCGCCATCAACGGCCCGCATTGATATCAGGCAATCTCGTAAGGAGAGTAAGCCGCCTGAATTGTACAGACAGGACAGATTGATCAAAAGACGAGCAGGCACCAGGCACAAAAGAGTACTAGAAAGTTAGTAAAAAGACATTGTAACAGGGAGAGAGGCATGTTATGACCAGGAATATATTGGCATTAAGGCGAGGGTATCACTATGATATAAATTACAATGAGGGATGTGAGTTATGAGACTTCGCATAACATTGCAACTTGTCGTAACAGGACGCACTGAGAAAGCACGCGCGTAAAAGCTTTTGAAGCGTAACTCGGTAGGGTGTCATTAGTTTGCTGGGTGCTCCGTCTCGGTGACGGTGACATCCTTGAAGTCCTCCTCGTTCTTGATGTTGGACTCGACATCTCTGGGCCTGATGTAGTCCTTCTGGTTGATGGCAGGAATGAACCATGGAGCGTGCTCGAAGAGGTAGTTCATATCCTCCATAGGGATGTTGGCAGTCTCGGGCAAGATGCAGTAGAAGAAGATGGCGTTGGTGAAGTTGCAAACAATGAATAGAATGTAGAACTTGTAGCCGACCTTGTTCATAGCTCTGGGCGAGACCTGGCCAATCATAGTGTTGAAGGCGAAGGATGTCATAGTAGAAATGGAAACACCCTTCGAACGGGTTCTGGTATCGAAAATTTCTGCCGGAATAATCCACGATAGAGGACCACAGAAGGCAGAGAAACAGAAGTTGTAAATCCAGGTGACGGCAATGAAACCCCAGGACGCAGCTCTGTTGTTGTTGGTCTCGGGAGGATACTCGGCAAGAAGGCAGGTAGCGATGATGAAGGTGACACAGTTGGCAATCATACCACCGATCAAAACCCATCTACGGCCGCTGTAGTCAATGAATGCGACACAGACACCCTGGGCAACAAGACCGATGACAGAGTTAACACCCTGGTACTTAAGAGTCTCGGCAGTGGTGAAGCCCATCATGCCGTAGATAGTAACGGAGTAGTACCTATAGTAACACGTTAGTAATTGTCGTGAAGGGAAGAAAGCTTAGGTGTATACTGACTGAATGGAAGAGACACCAGTCATTTGAATAGCAGCCTGAATGGAGCATCCCAAGAACAGACGACGGAAGCAAGACTTGTTGGTGAAGAGCTCGCCGTAAGAGGTAGCCTCGTGCTCGTGCTCGTACTGGATAGCGGCCATAATACGATGGTACTCCTCCTGGATCCACGCATCGTTGACATCGCCGTGAGCGTGGAGCTTAGCAAGAGTCTCAAGACCCTTCTGCACCTGGTCGTGGTCCATAAGCCAACGGGGTGACTAAAAAGATAGAGAGTCAGTTGAGTGTTCATACCGAAAAGTGAATTGACTAGGCTTACCTCAGGGAACAGCATAATCAACAGAGCGAGAATGCCTGCAGGAATGATCTGAATGGCCAAGGGAAGACGCCACTGAAGGTGGTCATCATCGTCCATCTTGACGAAACAGGCATAACCAATCCATGCTGCGAACAGAGAACCGATACCAAGCATGAACTGCTGAAGAGCGGTAACACGGCCACGAATACTAGGGTGGGCAAGCTCAGCCTGGTAAAGGGGAATGACCATAGTCAAGAAACCGACACTGGAGAAATGTTAGTTAAAAAGGGACCACAATTAGAATGTTAAGGTATACGAACCCAAGACCGGCGACGAAACGGCCACCCCAAAGGAACTTGATGTTGCTAGCAGCGGTCTGAATAGCACCACCCAAGCAGAAGACGAGGGCACCAACTAGAATGACGATTCGACGACCAAAGTAGTCACCAAGCGGACCACCGAATGCTGCACCGCAGAACGCTCCCGTTGTGAACATAGACACGACTAAACCTCTATACGGATGTCAGTATATTATCAAGATGGATATCTTCGATTTGGGACTCAAGAGAAACGAACGATTGATCGGAATCCGGATGGAATTTGACTAAGAAATCTTCTGAGGCAATAACCTCTGCCACAACACCAAGATCGTCTGAATTGACAAGTCAGTTACCGAGCATCCTCAATGCATCGAGTTGAGGCAGGACTTACATCCGTAAAGGAACGATCCCATAGCGGCGAACACTGATACCAGAAACTATGTCATATTAGGTGCTGATCGTGAATAGGGGTTGCAATTGCCCACGATGTCTGCCATACCTGGTACACCTTCGGTGGCATAGCCATCTTGAATGAGTTTTTGGGCAATCCCTTGGACTGCTGTCTGAATAACAAAGGGTTTGGGGACTTCGATCGTCTTTTGAGGTTGTTGATCGAAGAAGACAATTGCTTCTGTGATCTTCTCATTCAATGCTGCGCGATCATTGTCTTATATATAAGAATGCTCTGCCATATAACCCCCGCAATCACCCCAAATCTATACAATGGAGATTCCCCCACATGATCCGTCTGATAGAAGGCATGTTTGGTACGGCTGAATATTCTTTGAGAGCCGTTTGATGTCCTAAAGTTCATAATGAGGGGGCTGCCCAGCCGGTCGTCTAGGTTGGCTAGTATGGCTCATCCAGTATAACCTTAGTTCTGGCAAGAGAAGTGCAAAAAAGTAACGGCCTGGGTGTAAATTTGGAGCTCATTATCCGGATATTAGAATAGATAATACCCCGGATTCAGCTCGAAAACCAATGGAGCGTCAACATTGTTGACGGCCAGGCACCTGATCGGCAAAACTATGGTGTAGTTCATGTCTGGAGCTGCGGGGGTCCTTACGGCCGGCGAACCCTTCTGCCCCCAACCCTCCTTATACATCAAGGACTGGAACAAATTGGGATTGTGGAAGCACAAACAGTGGCCTGTTTGACTGTGAAGCTGGAGACGCTCGGGGCAGATTGCTATACCCATAAGCCGTCTTGTAGGTCCTGAACTTTCTGTCTCAAAATTAGGCGATAATCTTGTTTAAACGCGCTGATTCGTGTCGCCTTCTAGAAGATTTATCAGATGACAGAGAGTAAAAGATGCAGTGCAGCATATGCACGAGTTGCGCATAGCAATCATATGCCAATTGCACAAAAATTTATCCTATGAACAAGATGCATCCTTTTCTCTGACCTGTAAATTTTCATTTCGAGGCAGCTTGAAACATAGCAACTAGACAAACCCCAGAGCCACTAAGTTAATGAAAGTGTAAAGTATGGGGTATCAGATTGAGCAAAAGCGTTCCCGGCTAGTTCTGTCTTAATTATCAAGCTCATTGGGCATAGCGTTGAGCTGATTACCCAGGGACATATCCGAATCGAATTGACATAGGGGGTGTATCTCAGGTAGATATGATTGCATAGCGGTAGTAGTCCTGTCTATAGAACCGTTGGCGAAGCTAAGATCGACGGCACGTCAGCCGGGACTTCTTGCTGTATGCATCATGTATCCATATGAAAACGATGGGTTCCACATTCGAGAAAGCCTAAAGACACTAGAACATTTATGTTGTCAACGTTGACTTTCTCCATTACTCGAGCCGACTCCGAAAACGAGTTGCTCTAGGCTAATTCACCAAGTGAGAACTCAAAGTCGATACCAAATTGGGCAGAATACCATGGCAAATGATTGACAGGCAGCTAAATAAGGTTTGATCAACAACTGCTCAGCGGCTAAATTTGACAGTTACCGGCATCATCAATTGAGGCGACTTGTGTCTCAAAAATCTGGGGTATGTAGTTGCCGGAACCGATCGTCCACAGCTTTATCCTTGAGCCGACGACTGGACGGTAAGAGGTTGTGGCCATGATTGTAGAGATGAGAGCATGTTGAGACCCCCGGACCTGGTTTACGCTGGATGTCATTGGGAATCCCTGCCACGAGCTTGACCGTGCCTTGCTCGAAGACATGGGTGCCCTCCAATGTACATCGAGGATGGACACCTTAACTTTGCGGGTAAAATGCCAGCCACGACGAAGATCAGGAGTAGCAGAACCACATCCACACATGCACATGCCCGCCGTCCCCACCAAGCACCGCAAATCTTGTTGAGCCAAAGCATGATTCGCAGCATTTTCATCACGTAGCTCTCTAATTTGTCGTTAAACAGAGCTATACGCTATGTCTCAAGAACCCAAAGTGTTTGAGTATAGGTTCGTATCATCGACAGCACGTATTCCACGTGAAAAGATAGGAGGTGAATGCTCGATCGTAGATCATATGAAAATGGCACCTGTAAGCGCCATCACGGATCAGCACGCTTTCGATTCCCCTCGGTAACTCTGCCATAGAGACTATCATGGTGGTGTTATCCGTTGCTCCCAGGGCCGCAGCTCAGGGTCTGTACTCCAAGACCTCTCGCTCAACAATACGACACCAAGACATTGAAATCTCAATTGTTGGCATGCGGGGCAAGATCTCACATCCCCGTGGAGGTGAGCGATTCCCCAGATTCAGTATACTCGCCTGCGAGTCCCCGGACTCCATCTCCATTCAGTTCTTGCTGATTCAATGGAATGTCTTTGGCAGAACCCTCCTCGCTCGGGCCAATTCCTAGCCTAATTTTGGTTTTTCCAAACAGACTCGGAACCGGAGAAGATCTCGTATGAAGGGGCTGCCTTACCCCGAGCTAACGCTAAACTTAACTAGCTCAATCCGTTCTCGACTATGTCCCCCTAATCAGCAAAACCTAAGCAGATCTTCTCTCCACAAATAAGGTGCGAGGGTCTGAATACCCTGAGCGCATGACCCGATATTCAGGACAGAACCAAGCTGTCTGTCTCGTTCTCTGT
>AZGZ01000008.1:53132-71391 GCA_001636715.1 Ascosphaera apis ARSEF 7405 | reverse complement strand
GCCTTGCTCAAATGATGGCATGATTTCGGTCGTATTTCAACGTAGAAGATACGCCAGCGCAACACGCGCCATGTGTCATGCAAACGTGTTAACCGTGCCTGTCGGTCTAACAACGTTGACAATTGAGAGCATATTAGCTCAATATGTCTCGGGTAAGCCAGGGCCTCAAGCAGAACTGCTTGTAGGAAGGGCTGGGACGGAATTTTGTCTTGTGGGTTGAGCTCTCATGATGCCTTTCGCCTCGTACCCAAAAGCGGGGAGAAAAGGCGCCGTGACAAACCACCTTCCACATCGAGAGAGCTGCCAGGGTCCATTTCGACCCTTGAAGATGCCATTGAGCCTGCTGAAATGACCATTGTCGTGGTGGTGAGCAAGAACTGTCGTCGTTGAGATTGACTTCTTAGTGTGATTTGAGTGTGATTTACGAGGCGGATTAAAGTTCTGCCCCGAGAAGTGACATTTCACAGGTAATCTTAGCTTAGATCAGCGCCCGCCCGCAGTGGAGCATCACCACAACTACATCGCATCACATTGCATTGCATGGCTTCAAGAAAGAGATTATGTCTGTTTTACGAGTGCAATGAGGTCCGCAGAAATTGCTCTCACACAGAGACTGATTAGTTGTATTCCACATTCCAGATTGACAGCATCCGTCGTTGTCGAACATGGGGGAAATGACGACCTGTGTAGGTCGTTTCTGGCCTACTATACTGTGACGAAGGAATACATTGCCGATCTAGATCAATCAGAATGAAGCATCCTCTACGCATCAAAGAAGTGCATCGAGGAGCTCTGTCCATTGCATACTGCTGAAAGTCGTGGGAAACATCCCGTGTTTACAGTCCGGCTTTCTTGTCGTGTGGTCCAGTCTGAATTGGCTTTCTGGTATGAAGCTAGACCTTGATACTGATGGGAATGCTGGCAAGCAGTGGCGAGGCACCCATTAACGCCCATAATCCTTCTATCAACCGTGAGAATGAAGCAAAAGATATGAAGCCAGATATGACTGAAATGAAAAAGAAATAATTTTTTTGTTTATAACAAAAGGAAAAGAAAAAAGGGTCTGAAGAAAAGAATGAGAAAAAGAAAAAAAATAAAAAAAAACAAAGATTCGATCAAAATAAAATAAAGAAGGCCATATCGTCTGTATTCGATTGGCTTTCTCCTTTTTTAAAAAATCGCCTCTTCCCCCTTTTTTTTTTCTTTCTCTCTTCCATCCTTTCCTTCAATATATCGAGATCAAGCAACGATCCATTGTATGCAGCATGTGTCCACATACTTCAATTTCTCTAGAGCATCATATAGCTGCTATGAATTTATGCGCTACCGAGGCTAGGGAAGTTAGTCTCGTCGACAGCGGGGGCAGGAGCAGCACCGCCGCGGCCACCACGTGGGGCACCACCACGAGGAGCACCGCCACGGGGACCACCACGGCCCTCACCACGACCACGACCGCCGCGGGGACCACCACGGCCACCACGGGGACCATCACCGCGGCCACCGGCACGGGGGGGCTCGACGTAGCGCAAGTCAACGTCAAGGAGGTTCTTCTCCTTACGGGCGCGCTGGCGGGCGGCCTTAGCCTCCTTGCCCTTGATGTAAGCGTCCTCCTCGTCGCGAGCGATCGCCTTAGCGTTGGCGAAGGCCTCAGCGGTGGTGGTGGGCTGGCGGGCGGCCTTGATGCCGAGATCCTCGGTCTTGGAGGTGGCGCGCTCGGCCATGTAGTCTGCGTAGGACTTGACCTTGGGCTCGTCGTCGACGGCGGCTTCAGCGTTCTCTTCGGCGGCCTCGGCCTTGGCGATGTCCTCGCCGGCCTGCTCGTCCTTGAGCTCGGCCTGGGCGTCTTCGCTACCCCAGCCCTGAGCAACGTTCTTCCTGGAGTCACTGTTTTGGAGAAGTTTGTCGTTAACAACTGGTGTTCGCTGCCTTTTTTTCTTCAGTCGGATTGGGGCGTGAAGATGGCAAACTTACATTCTGCCAGAGTGAGGCTGACGGTCCTGGTTCATGGGGTTACCACGGAGGTCACGGCCCTCGTTGTGGTGGGCAGAGTGGCGCTTGTCACCACGAGCATCGAGGGGCTTCTGGCGGTTGGCGGAGCGGCCAGCGTCCCGGTCACGGAAAGCTGTAAATCACAAAGGACAAGCAAATGGTCAGTCTCGACATTGTCACTCTCTTTTGACTTATCATATCACACTCGCAACAACGAGCAAGATTGGAGGGGGGAAATTTTTGAACATACCTCCCTCATTGCCACCAGGGCGGGGCTTTGGTGCGCGTGCCTTCTCGGGGTTAGCGCGGCGAGGGGCCTGGGGCTCATTACGCTTGCCAGAGCGAGGAAGGGGAGCGGTTGTCGTCTTGACAGGGGCCGCGGTTTCCCGATCGGAATCCTCCTCAGGATCGTTGCCTATAGACGAAACGAGAACGATGACTCCCGGTTAGACATTTGGTATTCCTTATCATAACAACATCCCATCATGTATCCTTCATTTTTTGCGATCGTGCGCGACTGGCGTGTAGTGGGAACAGGCTGCGTGCTTAGTCGGATGTTGTGCTGTGCTGTACTGTATTCCGCAGTGTGCGTTTTTTTTCTCCCTTTTTTTGTGTGTAGATTGTCGCCGCATCTCCGGGAATTCCGCTCAACACAAGTGACAAGTGGACTGAACAAGAGAGAGAATTTTCTGCGCCTTTGCGTTTATTCGAGTATCCTTGCTCTTTCGCGACCTTATATGCGTTCACGCTTGCTGATTTCAGTCGCATTTGTATCCCAGTCCATCCATATTTGCAGCAATATTTTTTTGATGTGCGTTTCGCGCACAGCCTGTCCCGCCGCCAATGAATGATAGATGGTCGAGTAGAGGTGATATATGCATACCGAGAAGATCGAAACGGTTCTACACGCCCAGACAGAAGAAGAGTTAGCAAAAGAAAAGATAGAATAATATATGTGTATAACAAGATAATCTACATCATCATCATCAACAAGAACGACGACGCAGCGTCAAACAGGCCAGTAACGACCACATTTTTCTTCTCACTCGTCCCTCCCCCCATGGACAAAAACAACAGCAAGCAGCAACAGAATAAAAGAAAAGGAGATTCAAGTCAAGCGCACCCAACTATACACATACCTTGTTCGAGATAGCGTCCGACATGATGGCTGATGTGTGTGTTTTTGTATCTACCACAGGCCTAAGAGGTAGGATATAAAGAGGGCAATGCCTTCGCTAAGAAGGCTCTCTATTTACCGCGGCAATTCGGCAGGGTGTGGAACGGGGGGGGGAGAGAAAAAAAAAAGATAATCCTCTTTTTTTTCTTCAAGAGCGAAAGGACCCAAAAAGAAGGGAAGGGAGAAGAAGGCGAAAGATTTTTGTCTTGGGGGGAGAAAATCGACAAGGAAACTAGACACCGGGAAAGGTGAGTTGGGAAGAGGGTCTCGACAAGCAGAGAATGCAGTGAGGAATGCAGCGAGGAAGCAGAGGGAGAGAGAGAGAGGGAGTGGAGGGGGGAGTCACGGAGAGGCGGGGAGGGGGGAGAGCACAGCGAGTGAGGGGCCCAACCAGTCTCAGTCTAGTCAGTCCACTGAACACCCACATCCTTAGGGCGCCGGAACAGCGACAGGCTCAGTGAGAACCGGCCACTCAACCAACATAAGAGATGCCCACAGAGGGCTCTTCCTCCCCCCCAAGATGAGCTAAACAGCCTGAAGAGGTGGGGGACGAGCCATTACTGACGCCTGAGAGGGGAGACGGGGGGAAAGGCCGCAGGCTGTGTTAGGGTGTGTTAGGGGGCGTTGCGGGGAAGTGTTAGGGCATTAGGCCCCTGAACAGGCTTGTGTATGTACTTACTGTAAGCTATAGCTCAGGGCTTGTTAGGGGCCTTCCACAGCCTAACTCCAGGCTTTGCTTAGGCTTTGTTTAGGCTTGCTCAAGTCTAACTGGTTAAGCGAATTATGCAGCTGTCCGCGCGTTGTCGCGTTCCTCGGTTCGCACTAAGGGAAATTCTGAGTTTGGTCCAAAAGGGTAAGGTTTGGTTAGGGCTTAGGGTTGGCCGAAGGCAATTAGCAGTGTCAGAGTAATAGTTATGGGGCAGTAAATAGGCAGTGATAATAGTGATTATAGTGAAGAGTATACAAGTCAATACAACAAGGGGGTCTATCTAACAAGGATCATTCTCTATGTTCTTTGCTTTGTCGTGACGCCTACACAGACCTATATATGAAGCAAGCAGATTTGAAATGGTGCTGATGGTCGGGCTTGGTCCCTGATGCGCCATGATGGGCATGATGTACTGCCTATTCCATAAGAAACGCCCATCTTCGACGATGATGATGATGAGGCTATCCTCCTGCTACAACGCAATTCCTTTGACTGTATATACTAGTACGGAGTAGAACGAGAAAACGTCACTTTCCAGACATCAAGCGTCATCGTCAACTCTTCCTTCATCGCTGATCCATATATAGAAGTTCTTGGACGTGCCAGAGCTGTCTACATGGATATTACTCCGTACACGGTACTCAGTATAGGCAAATGGCGTATGTGTGTGTTTACCATCGGAGAGACTCACATAAGCCAAAGCACCCGGTAGTGAGCCAACCCGGAAGTGAGCCAGGATCACCACCACAATACAGACAGTAGATAACCACCTTCTTCAAGACAACCACTCAACCACACATCATCCAATTTCATCATCCGTCCCAATATGTCTTTTTTGGATAAAGAAAAGCAGATTCAGCTTGCTATAGAGTCATGGAAACAGGCGGAATACCCCTCTATAAGGCAAACCGCGGATGCTTATGGGGTAAACAGAACCACCCTTTCGAGACGATATAATGGGCAAACCATAGAACGTCGAAAGGCCCATGGGTTTCAGCAGAGACTGTCAAACACTCAAGAGCGGTTTTTAGTCAATTGGATCACGAATTTGGATCGTCAGGGTCTACCTCCCACATTTTCTCGGGTCCGCGAAATAGCTACCCGTATCCTTCTTGAAAACAACGATAAAGAACCGCTGGGTATCCGCTGGATATACTCATTTCTGGACCGAAATCCAAATATTCTTTCTTTAAGAAGTGTGAGAATTGATCATAAACGCATATCCGGAACGCAAGAAGAAATCTTAAAGGATTTTTATGACCGGTTTCGAGCTACCAAGATTCAATATAAGGTTGAACCATCGCATATTTGGAATATGGATGAGACCGGACTCCATATTGGCAAAGGAAAGAACGGACGTGTTTTGGGTGAGAACCGAGGAAAGATGAAGACCTTTGTACGTGATCCATTGAATAAAGAATGGGTAACCATCATTGAATGCGTTAATGCGGCTGGGTTTCGGATTCGTCCTTTGGTGATCTTCAAGGGACAAGACATTCAAAGCACATAGCTAGAAAAAGATAGCCCAAGATGGAGATACACCTCATCTGAGAATGGTTGGACCTCAAATGAACTCGGGTTAGACTGGCTGAAGAATTCTTTTCTCAAAGAAGCGATGCCTTCTACTCCAAACACCCACTCTATTCTCATCATGGACAATCATGGTTCTCATGCTTCTGTGGAAGGACAATTTTCATGTCAACAGCAAAATGTACACATTGTCTTTCTTCCACCACACTCATCGCATATGCTGCAGCCTTTGGACTTGTCTTATTTTGGTCCTTTGAAAGAAAGATGCAAAAACATACTCAACTCCTTGCATGAGCTCTCTGATGCTCTTCCTGTCAAGAAGCACAGGTTTCTGGAGGCTTTTGACAAAGCGAGAGAGGCAGTATCACCCACAATTATTCAAGCTGGATGGAAAGCAGCAGGCTTACACCCCTTTAATCCCAACAAAGGACTTTATTCTTCACAGATGAGAGATCTCAGATCAAAGTGCAGACAGCAGTCTCCTCCTCCTTCACACTCCCCTCTCTCTTCTCTCAAAAGAATCAGAGAAAGCGCCGAGACCGCCGAGAGCGATGTGATCACCGCCGAGAGATATCTACAAACACCCAAGAGTGACAGACAAGCGAGAGAGATCCTTCGGATCATGGAAAATGCAGGGCAAGCAGACCTCTATACAAAGCGCTACATCTATAGACAAGGGAAACAAAAAATCAGCAATGGACTCTCTGCATACCAAGCTGAAATTGCTATGCTGAAAGATGAACTGCATAAAAAGAACATTCAGCTGAAAGAGATGAAGGAAAAAAAGCGCAAAAGGGTGAGAACAACTGATGGAGGAAGGGTGATTGAGATGGAGGATCTAGAAAGGGTGACTGCAGAGCAGAAGGAGAAGGAGGACAGAGAGATGGCCAAAAAAGCGTCTGAAGAAACTCAGTATGCAGGCTTCTATATAGGTAGTTGGCATAAAGATGATTGATTGAAAAAGAGCGCTGTGAAGCATCTATCGTAGCATTGTAAACCACCTCTTGAAGCGGTGGTGATCCTGGCTCACTTCCGGGTTGGCTCACTACCGGGTGCTTTGGCTTATGGACCCGGACAGATCTGGGCTTCTGGTCTCTGGTCTCTGAGCTCTGAGCTCTGAAATCTAACAGATCTTGGAAGCAATCTGGATGAGCTCATGAATTGCGTTTTCATGTTATCATGACTTTCCATGGCAAGCAGCGACGGAAGTTCTCATGGTGCGAAGTAACTCAATCAATGATCTTGGGAGGAAGTTTGGGTTAATGCGATGCGACCAATTGAATCTGTTTAAAACATCCCTTTGTTGATGCATAGCAGGGCTCATTTATTTTGAAACATATAGCTTGAGCCTAGCCTAGCCTTACCTTCGCGTCGCATCGCAATTGTTCTGAATCCTCCTGGCCGAGAAACAAATCGTTGCGATGGGGTGTTTTGCCTCCTGT
Source organism: Ascosphaera apis ARSEF 7405 (assembly GCA_001636715.1). Classification (NCBI taxonomy): domain Eukaryota; kingdom Fungi; phylum Ascomycota; class Eurotiomycetes; order Onygenales; family Ascosphaeraceae; genus Ascosphaera; species Ascosphaera apis. Next base: position 64,544 of record AZGZ01000008.1, on the reverse strand, counting down.
CCCTTATCTTGCGGACCATCGCATCCTTTCTTCCATGCGTTAACTCGGTTTAACGCCGTGTATCAGGGAATCATGGACAATATGAACAGTCTCCAAAGAATAACCAACTGCTTCTCTTCTCTATCCTCATCTCCATCTTGTTTGCTAATCGGAGAGGAAGATGAGATATGGAAGGTGTAACCGCCTTAGCCCTATCTTTGCACCACAAGTGTCATCATACGTACTGTATCAACCCCCAAATCAGCTGAACAAAACGAATGACATCGTAGATATGCACTGTATAGTCAGTAGATAGCTCCATCATCGGAAGTATTGGGGAGACTTCAGTACTTCATTGCGGAGACTTCATTCTAAGTCACGCTAAGCCGAATTAGGCTTAGTCTACTCAAACAATTATGTAATTGCGAAGTGGGTCTCAATAATTATGTAATTACTACCGACTATACTGCATTAGGAATAGTGTGCTCGAACTCCACGGAGGAGCGCAAGTCAACATCTCACCCTGAATTCTACCCCTGAGCGTCGAACGTAGACGAATATAGACGATTACACGTCCCAAAGAGGAAATAAAATCTGTTTAAAGCTAGAATAGTGTTAATTAAGCGTATTGGCATCTTCTCTGTCTTTATCCCGGTTCAAAACGCTTGCGTGGTGGTGTAGTTGTAAAAAGTACGAATTCGACGAGTTCTTACTCTGCTCCGCGGAAAGGGTTAAACAAGACTACTAGAGAAAAGCAGCGAAATTTCACGATAAATGGCGCCCATCAACGTTGCCCCCCCAAAACACAATAAAACCCTCGAATAAGACTAGGGCCGTATTTATTGAGTCTCTCTGAGTAGTCCCTGTCGTTTTTACGTTCTCAAACACCTTATTCGTGGCGTTGTGGTGGCGATCGCAAAAATGGCCAAAATCGACGATTTTCTCATTTTTCCAAAGGGGTTAACCTTCCAAAATTGACAAAAACGGCCAATTTCGTCACTTTTTTTCTACGCCAAATAACAACGCCAATTCCAGCTCTATAACAATAAAAAATTGAGAGCATGTAAATTAGCCCTTCATCTACTTCTCATTGTTTTTATACGGTCGCAGTCCTAAAAATGAGATTGCTATAGGCGTTGGAAGTTCACCTACGAAGTCAACGAGATCGCCCTGGTTTCGCGGCAGAATCCGCTCATTCCCCCAGGGAGCGCCAGGTTTCGATGGTTTCAAAACAACGCAGAATACCAACGCCATAACGAATCGTAAACCCTGAAAAAATTGACCAAAGGCTTTATAGACCTTATTCTCCCCTCCCTGGTTTTTTGACGCTTTAGGAAGCGATATTCGTCATGTAAACAGCGTTTGAATTCACCCTGCAAAGCCCCTTTTGCGAGCGCTGAGCTCGTTCCCTTGCCCTGCGCTGTCTCCAGACTTCTGGGTACAGCGCTAGGCCAGAATAGGACTAGTGCCCTGTAAATTTGGACTTACCGCGTCGCATAAAGTCACTCCTCTTTGCGATCAATATTGCCATCAACGCAGCTCCTTCAAAAGAGGCGATAACGCCTATTCCAGCGAGTAAACCATTGAATGAGCTCTAATCTCCATATGTCTTTTTTTTTGCGGCGTTAGACAAGCTCTGTGACGGACAATAAGACTTTGAAGTTGCTAGCGAAAACCGGGTGACTTGTCGAACTCCGCTCCTCCGCAGCTCCGCTATGACAGTGACAATAACACTAACTACCTACAAACCACCATCGATCAGGAGAATAACATCGATCATTGCAATGAATTCATCACCAAAAGAGGGATAAAGCTCTCAATTATGGGTATCATTATGCTAAATGCTTTTATCAGGTCTCTATATGCTGTGCGAATGCTAACAATCGGGTATCATAGGGTATCATACGCGCTATAGGGGGTATTTCAAAGCAATGGACAAAAAAGAACACGAACACATCTATCTCTGCTGCTGCTGGGCCTTGTATTTAGGACATTTCGGAAGCTTATGAGGCCCTCTACAGATTGAGCATCTGTCTGGCGCCCTCTTCTTCTGGCTTGCAGACGCCTCTGCCACATCATCTTGCCCCTGAGCTGTCGCAGAAGCCAGGGGAGTTTGGCTAAACGCTGGTTGAATTGTGTGTAAGGGCCTTATTGCAGAGTATTGTGTTGTTGGCAAATATGATGAAATCAGCGGGGGAGGGAGAATCCTTGATGATGAAGACATCATTGAGAGACTTGACGCAGGGCGTGAGAGAGAGAGGGAAGGGGGAGGCATCGAATGTCGATCGGCGAGCATACGCTCGAGGTTATATGGGTTCAATGCTGGCGCTGTCGCCGGCGAAGGTGAGGGGGGAGCGAGGTGATGGGTGCAACACATCGACTTGAGCGCTGACTTGATCAATTGGAGTTTGGGCAGAGCTCTGGATGAAGAATTGGGACGAAGCATTGATATCACCCTGAATTGGCTGGCTTTCACCACCCATTCGGCGTTCAGTGCCCTGGGCAAATTCTCTGCTTTGCCCAGACTCCAAACTCTGGCGTACCCTTTCAGGCGCTGGCGTTGGAGTAGGTGTCATCTCAAGCTCGAATGTCATGACGCTCGAGCTCCTACTTCCACGGCCTCCTCCTCTGCCCCGTCTGCTTCTTCCTCGATCATGGGATGTAACGACCCTCGTGGTACCCTGATCATGTCGCCGTCTGCTGGGCTGATCTCGAGGCCTTCGAGGGAGGATTGATGGATCCTGAACGCGGCGTCGTCTCATACTCTCATTCTCCTCTCCCGAGTCAAGTCTAGTCCACCAGTGAGTATGAACCTTGCTCATTTCAATTTGAGCACCTCTTTCAAGGATTACCTTGATTCGATGACGACAGGGAAGTCCATACTGTCGGGGGAAAGAGCATGAACACTGAGAACCGACACTTTGCGCCGCTTGCTCCTCGGCATGTATAAGAAATAGAGCTTTTCGGCTGACGTTTTGCAGAAGCAGGTTATAAGGGTTTCTGATCAAGCTCATTGGCAGCTTCGTACAATCCTCATGGTGAGCGGTACCAAACAACTTTTTCTTCTTTTCAAGATATCGCTTAACACCTCGATAGAGCGTGAGGAAGCTGCCATTGCGAGACTTTAACTCCTTCTTCAAATCCTTATGCAGTCCCTCTACCCTCGACGTCACTCGCACACCGTAATTACGCTGCTGGCATGTGGAATACTCAACGAACTCTTCGTGAACACAGACGTAGGTATCTTCTAAATACTCAATGATACCTTGCTGACTCGAGAACTCATGCTGCAGGGCTTGCCATCGCTCCATGAACCGCTGCTCCGTCGATGCATAAACACAGTCTTTCCATGCTGCCAACACGCCATCCGCCGAGTCGACATATTGCCTGCCAGACGGATCATTCGAAGGTAGACGGCCAAAGCGCATCGCTTGGCCGAGTACGCGAATATCATCAGTGTCTGCACGCATATGCCTATCGCTGTCGACAAGCATGGAGTCGGCGATTCGAGAGAGTTCTATTTCCTCTCGTTCAAATGAGGTTCTAGAGCCCAGGGTATCAATATATCCAAGTCTCGTACCCTCTAAAGAACCTCTCCATTTCCTTTTCACATTGGCAGCTACATTCTTTTGAATATGCCATAAACACAGCTGAGTGGCTGTCTCATCGCTAGGATAGAGGGAGCGAATGGCGTTGCGCGCTGCCTCGTCTTTGTCTGTGATGATGACATAGGGTTTTTTCACTTCATAGCCCTCCATCATCTCCAAAAATGCTCCTAACACCCAGCGATAGGATTCCTCTGTTTCTGACAGCATAATAGCGGAAGCCACACAGAATGTGGTATGAGCAGAGGTTATGCCAGCGATCTGCATCAATGGTCTATCAAAACGATTCGTCTTGTATGTATTATCGATGATTAATACCTCAAAATTTCGTTTGACCATCTCTACTGACCAAAGGCTCATCCAGATGACATGCTCGACAGCTCCTGTGTTCCCCTCCTGCAATTTACTGCGGTAAATAACATCAGGATCGTCGATAAGTTCATTCAAGAACGCCTGGGTGTCTGTATAAACACCCACATTCAATTTCCGCCACTGCGCCGCTCGATTGCGAATATCTTGCTCATAAATTTTCAAGTCAGGATGAGCTTTGATTAGTCTTTCCACGACGTTACCTGCAGTCATCCGCGGGTGGTCTATATATTCATGGACAGCCTCCTTGACCGCAGCTTCATGTCGTTTAATGCTGTGCTTCCGATAAACGCTGAATCGCCATGCCTCGCTTGACATGTGTTTATGACGGGGCTCTTTCATCTTGAAACGCCATATACCGAGCGCCTTATTGAAGTTCAGGGAACACTGAAAAGGACAATTGTTGCGATGAGAATTGGTCTTCTTCCCCGTGGTGCCCCGCGATGGTCTCGCTTTACCCTGAGTGCAGACGTAGTCGACGCGCCTCAGAACCTTCGTGGGAAAGTAGTAGGTAGGTCTTCTTTCTGACACGCTGAACCCTTCACTGACTGCCTGATCCCGCACAGCCTTCTTCGCCAGCTCAATATCTGTCCACGAATAACCCTCGAGCACGCTCAGATTCCCACACGTACCCTCTGCATCGTCAGGGGTTGACGACGAATGAACCGCCAGCTCCGTCGGCGGTGATGAGGGAAGAGAGGGCTCTTGACTACTCACGTCGACGACGGGGGAGACTTCATACGTCTCCCCCGTTCCCTCAATGGGTGGCGGTTCATCGACAATGAACTCCTCTGCGTCATGGTTCTGTAGCTCTCTCTGCAGTGTCTCTGCCTCACGCTGAAGAGCTCGCAATCGTGCTTGAGCTTGTCTCCGTTTAAGTCGCTGTACGTGTGCTTGCGCTTCCAACAACTGCCGCTCTAAATCGCTATCTACAAAATATCACGTCAACGCCCGATCCCATAACGCAAGGGTCTATATTTTGAGGAGACATTGGCCTGTGTGGCTTCTCCTCTAGAAACACCATAAGGAGACAGCTTTTGGCATACAAAACAAGTCTTTTCAGCTCAATAAGCCAAATCGACTTCTGTGTGGGAAAAACAACACGCCTCACATACCGCGATCGTCAGTGAATATTGAATTTGACGTGAGGGGTGATGAAATTTGTGAAAAATCACTGGGTAGTGCATTTTGTACTAAATTCAGTTCAGAGTCCATGGTTTGTGGTTCTGATGTCTCGATTTGCATACAAATTTGTGTGTACACGGCGACGATTGAGTTATTTCTTCTTGATTACTTTCAGACGGAAAGACTTAGTGCAACCGCGGTTGAGTTTACGTGGTTTTTCCATCTCCCTGGGTTTGTGTGAGCCATCACGTGGCTGAACGACTGATCCATGACGTCGTGAAGTCCCCCCAATAGCACGGGACAGTCAAATTGAAGTCTCCGCAATGAAGGGGTGAAGTGCGCGCAATGCCACCCCTCGATCATGGTTTCTATGACATGAAAGCCAGGCCTAGCAGAAACCAAGGAGCTTGATTGTCCGCCTGCAGTGCTCTATCTCTTTACAATTACCTTATCCCCCACGGCGCCAAAGCCGATCAGGTTCCAACAGATAGATAGATATCTCCTGTACTGTAGATATCATCAATTTGGTCAGGGGTACATACATACATATCAGCGCCATCATCACCATCTTCTTCCTTGTCTCTCTCCCAGTCACCGAGAGCTACAATCACGAAAAGGCCGAGCAGTCTCATACTCGGTCAAGATATGAGGATCGGCTGAGATTTGCGGTTACATAGATTGAGGCTGAATTAGAATATGTAATTAGCTTGGATATGCGTTGTTTTTCTTTTTCTTTCTTCCCCTGGCGCATCGTATCGTAACTTGGACCATCATGACATTTTATGTCATCGCTTGCAATGCAGATGCCAATCATTAGGTGAAAATTGTATCATGAATGAGGACAAAAGATAATGACATCGTGAGATAGCAAGCAGTTTATCACAAGAGACTTAAGAAGAATATGTATGTATCATCAGAGAGAGGAGATAAGAGAAGGGTTCGTAAGGTATTGCATAACAAAAAAAAGAAGAATAGATAGGTGTATTATACAAAAAAAGGGGGGGATATACCATTCCCATATGTGCAAATTAAAACTGAAGGCTCTCCTCTATATTTTCCATCTTCTCTTTTCTCTTTTCTTCCTCTTCCAATTGGCATGTCGAGAGGAATATAAAATATAAAATATAATCCATCATCGCTGCTGAATGTTTCTCGAAATCGAAATCTTGTCTCGAACGACAAGTTGACATGAGTTGGTTCTTTTTTCATGTGTCGCTCCTTTATATCAGCACAACCCCGTGTCGTACCGCATATCAATTAAATCCGCCGACAACCTAACAACATCAAACAAAACCACCTTCTTCCTCAACGCCAACCTACCCAATTGAACATTGAAACAGACAAGCAAGCACGAATACAGACAGGCAGAACACAAGCTAGCGAAAGAAGACGAAGGCCACCATATATAGATATATACATATATATATGCAGAAACAAAAAGGAAAGAAGATATATACTGCGAAGCATATACAGGGAACAGAACCACCCACCGCAATATGTGTCGTGACACCGCAATGCATGTGAGGTCAATGGAGTTAGGGGAAATGGAAAGCAGAAAGGATGAAGCAAAGAGCTGAGAAGCAACGGAACTTAACCTACTGCCTCTGCTGCTGGACGCCGGAATTATGATGAGCGTGTCCATGAGCAGCAGATTCAGCATGGTGCTGCTGATGCTGTTGATGGTGATATCCAAACGGTGCTTGGAAATGCAAGTTACCGGTCAATCCAAAGGGATCAGAGTCAAGTACCGGATCGAAATGCTCGAAGAAAGGCCCATGTGCATGCCCGTTTGCATTTACGCGGAGGCCATGGTTGCCGCCGAAGGGCTCGCTAGTATGCGCACCACCACCACCACCTCCTCCTCCTCCGCCAGTCGCTGGATGTGATGTGTGTGGGAGTGGGAGGTGCAAGTGTTGCTGCTGTTGGGCATGAGGGTGATGCAGGTGTGGTGAATGCATTGCGCTACCTTCATATCTTGATCCTCCTAGCCCGTGGCCAGGACCTGACTCTGCGATTGGACTACTGTGCTGGCCGTCCGAATGTTGCTCTGTCGGAGGTTTCTGATGAGGGTGCTGCGGATGGCTCGCTTGGTAGGTATGATGGTGGTAATGGCTGTTGTTGCTGCCGTTGTTCGCGTCTGAAAGTCCATAATGATGAGTATCTTCGTCGACCATGTCATTATGGGCTGCATCATACTCCTGGTCTGTTGGTCGTGAAAGAGAGCAACAAAAAAAAGAAGCAAGAAAGAAGGTGTCAGTCTGTCAGTCTGTTTTTTTTTCATATTTCCTTTATACAAGAACAAGCTCGGCATTCTTCGTCCGGGCGAGGGATCAGTCCGCCTGACCTAATTGTGCATAGTGCTTCTGGAATGGAGGCAAATAATATTGCGCTGGCACTCGAGACTGGTTCATCGTGCTTGCTGGTGATGGTATTATTGGCTGAGCCTGTCCGACGTCGTCCATCATGTTCCCATTGCCTGTCATACCCATAAGGGTATGACCCGGCGCATTACCATATCCAGATGGATGAGGCAATAATGGCGGCCGTGAATGAGACATTGACGGATGGTGGCCATGCATTTCGACTCCCGCTGGAGATATTTCTGACTGCATACCGTACGCAGGCGATTTGGTCGTCGATGGCGAAGAGAGGCGCGATGGCGGCGTGGGCTGCAATTGAGGAGATCTCATGATATATCCGTTCTCGCGGTACGGTTCCCCCTTCGGCGCAATTGCGATCTTTCTTCGCCCTATCGCATGGGCAGGACCAATTGAACGAGCCATTGGCGGTTGGTTCATTTGAGCTGGGCCTGGTCGCTGATTGAAGCTCTTCATTCGCAACTCGGATTGGACGTCAATGCCTATCAACCAGTTAGCGTACACACTGGGCCCCTCGGCTTATTACTTCGTTCATGGGGGGGGCGATCCCATATCGATTCAATTTTCCCACCTTTCTCGAGGAGGATGCGTTCAAGAAGCGAATTCTTGTACCGAAGCATCAAGCATTCGTCTGCGGCGCTTCGGTGGCTTTGATGAAGAGTCTGTAGAGTCTCTTCATTTTGCTTGATCGTCGATTCAAGCTGTTTTATGTATTCGGTTCTTCGCTCGCGGAACGCTGCTTGAGCTTGCCGATTTCTCTGCTTGCGCTCTTCGGAAGTCGCATATATCTTTTCATTGAAGCAATTTCAAAAAAACGTCAGTTGAAGGCGAACTCATCAATTGATATACATATAGCGCAAGTTTTTGTCTAGGTGATACACACAGGTTTCCTGCCGCCCTTGCGCTTTGGTTTTGGGATTGGCACATCAGGACCAGCGAGCGGTTCTCCATCTGGGTCTGGAGTCGACAGCGAGGATTCATACGAAGCTTCAGGTTGCTGAGGTTCACTCTTTGGAATCATGTCATCGCCATTGATCCCATTCGTGTGCGTGGAAGGAGTCTCAGCCCTTGATCCCATAGCAACCAATTTTAGTTCTTTTATCTCTTCTGATCAAATTGTCTTTTCTGGAGACCTCTGTTATCTTGTTTAATTTCTTAGTTTCTTTTTTTTCTTCTTCCTTCTTTTCTTCAAGGCTGCGCAACCGCGGGGAAATAATTTCGCAGGCTTATTCCAAAGGCCGGTGAGGAGAAGACGGGTTGCTGATAGGTAAGGCTTAAGCGGGACCCGATGACAGAATTTACCCTTGCTTGCTATCGGACAGCCGTGACTCTTTTTTTGATCGGCAGCAGATGCAGAGACGGTGACCACCACAAAGCCAAAAAGAAAAATAAAATATGATGCAGATAAAAACGGCAATTCCCTCGTGGCCTAAACAATCGACGATTGGTGCGATGCTAAAAGAGCATAAGAACAGGAAAGGATTAGGTAGAAAAAATTCAACGCGGACGAGGCCATATGACGATAAAGTAAAAAAATTTGCTAATGTCAAGGGCCACGAAGGGGAAAAACAAATGTGTGAGAAGCAGGTGGAAGAGGAAGATTGCTGAAGGATTTCTTCTCTCGAATTGGACGGAGATTTAAGAACAAGAGAGGCTGCTGCTCCGCTCCTTGTACTTCTGTTGTCTGCGTTCCGGTTCTCCTTGCTTTGGTACTCAGGTCCCCTGGATTACGATCCTTTGGTTTCCGCGTCGTCCCAGTTCAATTGCCGGGCAAAGACTGGCCCAAACTGGCCGGCAAAAGAGGACTCTGTCTTCGAGTCCCATGGGATGTCGAAGCCCTTCCCTAATTGTGCGTTTCTGGAATAATTCTCGACCACCTTTATTTTATACATTCGTCTCGTCCTCTACGGGTTTGCCGTTTTCCATCACGGCTCTAGGTTCTCTGCAGGATGAATTGCTCTTGCAATCTTCTTGTCCACCTTCTATACGCTGGCGCATAAGCACTTGATATGCATACCCTCTTGTCTTTTTAACGAGTGCGCCTTGCATGCGAAGGCTGGTGACAGACTACCGGTGCGAATTGAGGAGTTTTATGCCAAGACCCTTACATGTTACCTCTGCCGCCTCATATGTGAAGGTTCCTCTCAATTTGAGACATGAGCCATGGAAATGATCTCTGATCAGACAGAGGTGCCTATACGATCTTTTATCGAGGGCCTCAACAATTTTGATAGCTTGATCGCCAACAATCTTATCTTCTGGGAAAGCAAGCAGCATTTCTTCACCGACCGTGAATAATTTTTTTTTCTGGGCCTTACAAAAAAGAACAGACGAAAAGATCAGGAAGGAAATGTTTCAGGCTCACGGAGATACTGATCAGAAATGATCCTGTCCACCAATGGCAAGTCCCAAACGAAATCATCGATGCCGGAGAAAAGGTTTTACGGTGCGGATTCGCTGAAGCCCGTTCAGATCAAAATGGTTCCTAGCGTGGGCTTACCGGTCAATGCGAGAACACGTTGATGACGTTCAAGCTAGCGGCATCCTCCGGTTTGGAGTTCCCATATGATCCTTCGGCAGACCGCCCAGAAAGGTTTCTTCACCGCGGCTGCCGAATCAGGTGACGCTCGGTGGAGTTTGCCGAGGAGGAGGAGGGGAAGAGAAAATTCAGGCATTCATGCGATGAGCTTGCTTTGATGAATTCTTACGGACAGTTCCAAGCAGTATAATAGTGTTCAGGGCTAAGAAAACAGAGACAAAGAGGTTAAAAATTTTTGTCTGTCAATGGGATCCATGTTTGGAAGGTATTCTTGTCAATTTGTGCGTTCAATGCATGGGAGCTTCGATGAAACTTTTCAGCCCAAAGCATTGGACGTGAAGGGGTTGTTGTCTGTTCCTGGTTATTCAGCAATTGTCCGTGATCAAAAGTTATGAGATAGCGATGCCTGCGAACAAAGCACAAAGAGCCCTGATGAGAATGCTCTCACTTTTGAGACAGCTTCCAGAAGTGCTAGAAAGAAAACGGTGGACGATGAGTAGCATCATGCTCTCGCTAAAATCACGCTACCATCCGCACGCCGGCGACTCAACTGAAATATCCTAGCGACAATCAGTGCAGATTATATGGCGCGAATTTAGACGGTCAGCTGGACACAAACTTACCAATTGACGAAATAAGGTCAAGCCCTACGCGCCAGGCTCAGAGGCGACATGGAAAGGATCTCGACCAAGACAAGGCCGCGAATTTTTGGTTTGTCTAGATGAGGCGCAGTCGGTGATATGTGGGATCGAGGCCGTTGAAAGTCCTACCCACACAAGGGCCAGGCACCAGAGCTGCGGCAGGCCCAAGGAGAAAGGACTGGCCCCCGCCCATAGGTTTGATATCAAAGGCTTCGAAAACATATCTACATACAGGCTCTCAACTGATTTTCGAGTGCTAGACATGTCGGTATGACGTGAAACAGATGGCACCGCTCGGTTTTCAATCAATGTTACATAGCCGGCGATATAACGAACACTAGCTATACAGGACCTTGGACATTGGCCTAAGTAGACTTGTGTCCTGAAGATCGAGATCAACTCGAACGAAAGTACACGCAATGCGAACGAGGACACGAGGAAGAGTCGCGGAACGCTTCATAAAATCCATTGGTTCGAAGCACTAAACGTACACAAGTTTGAATTAAGCCGGATATATCCTAGGAGAATGTATCCAACGACATCTTGATGATGATAAAACAATAACATCGTTGAAGTAAATCATATATCCCAAGGTTCGTATTTGCTAGTATTACCACAGGTCTACTTTACTTGCTTTTTGCTATTTTTCGATCTGGCCCCCTTTTCCATTCTAGAATGTCTCCCGCGGTGCACTTTTGAGTCCAGTCTGACCACAGAAAAGATCAAGAAACAAGAAAACACTTACTCTCATCTATCAACGTAATTCTTTTGTCTTT
>AZGZ01000007.1:749753-761853 GCA_001636715.1 Ascosphaera apis ARSEF 7405 | reverse complement strand
TGCATGATGCTCTGAATCAAGTTATCTTCATCTGGCATCGCCCGCCACTTCCTTTCCTTTCCGTCCTGTTGGATTATATCGGTGAAGATTGGAGATGCAAAAATGCCTGGCATCTACTCTGAGCGCTGGTCATGCACCTGACTATTCCACTTGAGCCCGAACCAACTACGCTGGGCTGCTGTCACTTAAGTTTCTGGTGACCCAAGATATGCGATCACGATGAGGAGGCAAACCATTCTGGATTGACTTGATGGCGACTGGCTCTGGATGCTTGGGTCGTGGAACTCTGCCCGGCCTGAAGGATGCTCGCGGGTCCGGCACGCCTATTCAGGTACACCTGGAAACCGTGCGAAACCCTTGTTGATATCGATGAGGCATCATCTTGACTTGTTGTCACGGCACTTTGTTTACGGTTTGCGATGCTTGAAGAAGTTTTACGCGAAGCAGATTCTATGCCGCAGTCGTCGTCGTCGTCAGTCAGGCACTATTCCTTGAGTTCCTTGAGTTCCACCTGGATCCGGCTGTCTTCTGTCTGCAGCCTCACCACATACGAGACATTTGTTCCAATCCTCAGTTAATTCTGCAGGGTCCAGGATACGCAACAACATTGCCGCTTTGCCATTTTGAATATTGTGCTAAATTCAAGGCTCTTACAACCAACTATCACCGTCACATCTCTTCATCCGGCTGGTTATGCGTCTATGAAAAGTGCCCATCGACTAAGTGGAGCACCCTCACTCTCATGTAAAGTCCTGCTGTGCTTCACGTTGAGCCTAGCTATTCTTTTTCTGTCAAAACCGTGCAACCAACTCTGGCCGGCCTGACGATAGTTGCGCAACAGATACATAACTTCCAGGCATACCGTCGGACATCAAAAGTTTTCCTCCTTATCTGTTGTTTGTTATCTTCTTCTCTGCATCCACCTCTGGACATACCAAGTTGCTCCAAACTTTTTTGCGACATAGCTTCGACTCTCACTCAACAGCACATATCTACATACCATCATGAATATGGACATCGATCAACCATTCTTCCGGCCTCCGGTGACCGTATCATCTCAAAAGAGAACAAGGGAAGACTCAGATAACTCGGATGTTATCTCGGTTAATAAGGTAAGTCGCTGTCTCATTGTCTTCGGATTCAAGTCTAGGCGTGTTCGGGCTTGATGAACTATCGGAAACTGCAATGCACGAACTTTATGTTTCTCGCTTCGCTCCGACATCCAACTGCCGATGCTTGAATATATGTTAATACTCAATTGCTCAACAGCGTGCAAGACCGCTCGCAGCTCACCAAGACGACACATCTGGGGAAGTTCCCGCTTATCAGAACCCCATGAACTTTTTGGGTCTGCACCATCAAATAATGACACCATTTGATTCGCCGAGTGGGACGGCAACTTTCTATGCCTCGCCACAAGCCCACCTTGAATCACAACGTCGGGAATTGTCGCCATTATCAATCAATGCACGTATGGATTCGCCCGAGATGGATTGCGACGTTGATGTGCCCGAGCAAGCTCCGCAGCATGCCCCTCCGCCCAACCAGGCCTTTGGACCTCCATGGGGTCCCGATTATGGTGTGCAACAAATTTTGAATATAAATGACGACGATGACGCGGGGGCAAACAATGCCAATCGAGCCGGCACGCCAATTTACGGACATCTTAACATGAACGAACATATCGAGACCGCGATACACAGCGTACAACCGCGAAGGAGTCTGGAAGGGCATAAACGGCTTCCTAGTCCTATCAGTGAAAGCGAAATCTCTCCAACAACTCGCATTTTTCAGGAACATTATGCACATACTGGTGCTGGAGTGGACATGGCAGAGATCCGCAACCACAATCTTCAAGAATTGGATGGGCACCAAAGACATCAAGAGGATGGACAAGGGCAATATTATTCCCTTTCAATGGGATATAGACAAGATTGCGAAAAGTGCCAAAGGCGAGTGCCGGGGCATTTTAGCCATATCGTCCGTTCGTGAGACGTCTCGTATGTAGTCAGTCAGCTCTTGTCAAACTTGCTAACAGCCGGGTGATATACTCTTTGTTCCGGAGACATGGGCAGATCCTTGCAAGGGTCTAGGCCCTGCTTCTGCTTATTGATGATTTGAGGGATGATGCACTCACATCAAGCATTGGTGAACATCATTTACCAGTATATTTCATGCTCACTTTTTTTGGGTATTATCGTTTGCTTCGAGACTATGAAAGGCATGCATGCATCGTTTATTCACCTATCCCTTCGTACACATGTGCCGCTGTTCGTCTACCCTTCATAGGTGGCAAAAGGAGAACAGACACGGCAATCGCCACCTACATACACTTCATGGCTGTTCGCGGCCAACGATTGAGACGATCGCCGAAGATGCCAGGCCCCATGTTCATGAAACTCTCGGTCCGTATTACTTGCACTGTGCTAGGGTAATGGCAACTTATCGTGGATATTCGAAGAGGAGAGTTGGCCTTCGCCGATCATTGCAGTGCTCTTTACTAGAAGTTTCAATCAATGCACATTCAGACACTTTAATGGACCGGTGTTAAACGATCTGACCGGGACCTCAGGCATCAAGCAGCAAGCCGGCATCGGCTGCTCAACCGGTAACAGAGATCATCGAATCCCATGCAGTCGTCTGAATATTATCGTACGTACTTACTGGGTGCCTCTGCAGAGTCAATCAACATTTCTTCGAATGGCAAGGCCGTGACGAGGTACACTATCTCTCTGAACTGCGAGTGACACGATTCATGTACAGTTCTCCATGGCAGTGGGAAACATCACCCTTGAAGCGGTGAATCGGTGCGTCAAAACTTGATTTTGACCCCGAATCTTACACTTGGCCTTGACTGGCTCATTCAACATCTCATGGACATCCGACCACTCTTTTTTTGCTGCCTCGCAGCTCTATTTCTTCCTCCACTATGTAGGAATCTGACGATTGAGCTGGCGCAATGTCATTAGTTGAAACATTTCGCCCTTCTGATGATCGCTCAGGCGCATTGCCTTTACAGCTTTTGTTGTCAACAAAACCTGATCAAACTCGTTTCCTAGTGTGTTTTTGAGGCACTCAGACATAAAGAGTTCATAATGGCATGCAGGGATGGCCTTTCATATCAGGTTTATCAAGGGAACCCTCAATGAGTATTCCTGGTGCCAAGTTTGCTGCGGTAAACTTGAAAATATATACTTATCAACCATAGCTCGACATGACACGTCTATGGTCTTTGTTCCTGGGATCTACATTGATGCCATCAAGAAATGTCTGAGCGTCTCAGGCCCAGCAATTCAAGGCATACTGATCGTGTGTCGAGTACTTCTTATCGTGAAATCTAGATGATCGTCCAGTTCAGAACTCCACAAGCAACCAACTTGAAGACCTCATCTCAGGGAATGAGCTGCATCCATGATGGAATTTAGGACTTGATAAGCCATGATGATGTCTACAGGGGCTCACTGCCAAGCTGTGAGACAAATAGCTTATTATTTAGAAACCTGATGCTGAGCCCCGCTTGGACGATCATCAAGTTTATGCAATACTTTAACAAGTTTGTTGTCTATTCTTGCTATATTTGATCCATCGGCCCAGTTCAGCCCTTGATGACGGGTCTTGATAGGGCTGCTTAGTTGCTCTAGCCAACCACGGCCTGGAAACTGTTCGTGCAGGATCACTACAAGGGACCTATATTGCTATATCCAACTTCAGTCGATGCTTCTCAACGACGGCTTTATAATGAGCTCTCTTTGCCGTTGTGCACACCAGGATGTCTCACGGTCATAGAAGCTGCCAAAGTCAGGTAGACATTCTAAGCCAATCGACCACTGCTGCACATTTTGGCTGATTTCAGAATAAGTAACATTCGGATCTTTATACACAGTGTGAGTTTCAAGCCGCCAGTCAATATATGGAGGGGATAACGAAGCGTTACGATTTTACCATTTGATGCAGCTTTCGGAAATTTACTCAAACGTTAGGTTTTGCTGATGATGTTCAACTGTTTGGCTAATTACCTACGATAGAAGACAGGAAATAAATCGAGCACGCTGGTGATAAGATGATAGGTCACATCCTTTCCCAGGTGTCGCTATCGACTGCAGCCTTGGTCGTTTTGGCCTTAGCAGTCATATATTGGGCACTGAGCTCCTGGCATATCGAGAAATGCATCAGGAAGTATGGCACGCATGCCTATATCAGGAAGACATACCTTCCATTGGGTGAGACCATCAAAACTTGGAAGTATAGGAAACAGCTTAAGCTAATTCAATCTAACGCCAGGCATTGAATTTCTGATTGAAACTATCCAGGCATCACGAACTCATGGTGACTTCAAGTTCTGGAGAAATTTGATGACCCGACCAGATGGTTCTCTCAGGTGGACGTTTGAAGTAAATCCATCCTCAAAATTCCGAGTCGTCGTGACTGCAGATCCAGAGAACGTTAAAGCAGTGCTCGCTACGCGCTTCAGTGACTTCGGTAAAGGGGCCGACTTCCACGACGTTTTTGAGAGTCTATTTGGCGAAGGTATATTCTCTGTCGATGGACAGGAGTGGCAAGCAGCGCGCAAGCTCATGCGTCCACTGTTCAGTAAAGACCGCCTGGTCGACACAACTGTTTTTGAGAAACATACGCAGAGGCTCATCTCGGCCCTTGGAGGGTCGCGTAACTTTCCTCCAGACAACAGAGTGGTTGATATCCAACCCATTCTGTACGATTTTACCCTTGATGCCTCGGTTGACTACCTAGTTGGCTATGATATGGCATCGATTGTCAAGGAGACTGAGTTCAGCGAAGCCTTTGATTATCTCAGGCACAGAGTTGGAGTCTTTATGCGCGCACAGTCAGTTTTCCCCTTATCTGAGATTGTGAGCCGCGTCACACAATTTGCTTACAAGTTGACAGGCATTTTTCGAGATTCATGTCCCATAAGATGTACAACCAATTCCTCCGAGTCGTGGAAGATTTCGCCCGGCCATTCATTCAGCAGACCCTGAGCACCGTGAAAGAAGGCAGCGACAAGAAGTTGGCCGACGGGGAAAGCTTCATTGATTCACTTGCACGCTTCACCAGAAATCCCAAAGAGATTCGCGACCAATTAGTGAGTATTCTTATTGCTGGACGAGACACCACAGCGGTGACTATCAGTTTCTGTCTCTTTGAGCTGTCACGAAGGCCCGATATCGTCAAGCGCCTCAGGGAGGAGATCAAAACCACATTCGGAAAGCGTTTGCCGACGTATAGGGAATTGAAGGATATGCGTTACTTGACGTGGGTACTAAACGAGACTCTACGTTTGTATCCCACAATTCCATTCAATGTTAGAAGTACATTGAGGGATTCCAGTCTTCCTCATGGTGGAGGGCCTGATGGCAACGAGCCGGTTGGCGTCCTTGCTGGGACTCGTATCATATACAGCGTGATGGACACACAACGCCGTGTCGATCTATATCCCACGCCCGAGGAATGCGAAGCTGAAAAGATGCCATACTATGATCCTCTACATTTCGTGCCTGAGCGCTGGGAACACTGGCATCCGAAGCCTTGGACGTTTTTCCCTTTCAGTGGTGGCCCAAGGATTTGCATTGGTCAGCAATTCGCCATGACAGAAGCTGCCTATACCGTTGTTAGGATTTTGCAACATTACTCCCAGATCAAAGGTTTGAATGCGCCTCCACCAGGTGTCGACCCAGATTTCACATTTGATATCACTCTAGGGACACAGCAACCCATGAATTGTCTGTTTATCGCAGAAGATGAGGACAGGGCCATAGATGATTCTTAGTTGATGACCTTACACTAATCTGATTAATCCGACTGTTTTTTCGCTTGAACGCAAGTTTTCCATGCTGTTCTCAATCTGTAAAACATATGATCCCAAGTGACATGTTTGTTGCTTGATTTGATTATATCTTTGAAGTCTTCAATATTGAGATATGAAGTTCCACCTTCGCCTTTTCCCTTTTCCCACACTCATCCCTATGTTCAATATACAGGCAGGTGAGTGCCGAGTAGGAGTTGATTTATGCACATTCATCAACAAGGATGCCCGAGTGACAGCCCGTGAGCAATGCAAGTTTCCGGCACTAGCTCTCCACGAACACGAAACTTTTTTGAGTAGCCAGCTGTCTCAAGTTCAATCCAACACCATTGCTGTCCATTCAAATGTATCATAGTGAATCTGGAGCAGCGGTCACATCCACAGCAGGGGAGACTGTTGACGCTGTCTTCTGCGATTTCTCTTGCTTGAGAGCAGGGGTGTCGTCTCTCCTGTTAACCTCTAGGAAGTGGTACAGAACAATGAGAAACATGGCGAAGACGCCGAGAAAGATGGCTATCGTGTAAAGATTGTCGTCTGTAATCATGATGGCGAAATATCTGAGCTTTCAAATCTTCTGATCTCAAACCTCACAAGATTGGACGACTGATGAAACAAGCTTCAGCTGAACTTCGACTTTCACTCTCCACGGGTTGAGAGGTACAGTACCTGTCGACGATTGTCAGTCAATGCGAACAGAGAAACTTTCACGAGACAATTTGAAATCAGGAGAATCATGAGAACGTACAGTAGTTTCTTCTCAATGTCGATTGTTAAAGATATGATGGATGTCTTGATATTGAACATGGACAGCTTGAAGCACTATTTGAAGCACTCTTAAGCAGCTTATCTGTCCATTGATGAGGTGAGGTTGATGGGTGCTGGAGATAAGAGAGGTCGTTCACTGGCAATAGTGTAATTACAAGGACGGTAATGATACCTCGATTACGTCATCTACACAGTATCTTCAGTATATTGTCTCCACACACGCACTTCGCCACGCTATTTCCAGCGCACTCACAATTCCTTTCTCTTCCGCGGGAATCAGCGTCATCGTCAATATCAATTCCATATACAACTTTTTACAACTTTTTTCATCATTTTTCATCACTCCTTGCTGTATATCAACTTCTTTTGAGCATATCGCTCTGTTTATCGATAATATCTGCTCTGTGATCCCTTGACTGGGCTGCCACACATCGATTTTACTGCTGCGCAACGTCACAAACCGCCAAAATGCCGCCCAAGAAGCAACAAAATGAGCCAAAGAAGAAGCAGGTCTCTGTCGCCGACAAGGTATGCTCGTCCCATTCTTATTCTATAGGTTTTACGGGTTCATGACATGGATGTTTGCTAACTCGATTGTTCTATATAGACCTTTGGCATGAAAAACGTATGTCCCTCGATCAAGCGTTTTCCCCGTTTGAATTACTTGCCTGTATCAAAGCATAGGTTTAGCTCGGGCTTTTACTGACGCAATATTCAAATCTCCAGCAAAAAGGTGGAAAGGCCAAGAGACAAATCGCACAACTCGAGGCTCAGGCCAAGCACAATAAGGGTTTAGATGAGAAGAAGAAGGAGGCCATGCGCATTCAGCGCGAGAAGGACAAGGCTGCTGCTGAGCAGGCACGAAGAGATGCCGCCGAGCTGTTCAAGCCCGTCCAAGTCCAGAAAGTTCCTTTCGGTGTCGATCCAAAGACTGTTCTTTGCGTGTTCTTCAAAAAGGGAAACTGTGAGAAGGGCAAGAAGTGCAAGTTCAGTCACGATCCTGCCGTTGAGCGGAAGGCAGAGAAGAAGGATCTTTATTCCGATTCGAGAGATGCAGACAAGAAGGCCGACACAATGGACGACTGGGACGAAGAGAAGCTGCGAAAGGTTGTCATGAGCAAGCATGGTAACCCTCGAACGACAACAGACAAAGTCTGCAAATACTTTATCGAGGCAGTCGAGAACCAGAAGTATGGTTGGTTCTGGGTGTGTCCAAATGGTGGTGATAAGTGCATGTACAAGCACAGCTTGCCTCCAGGGTATGTTATTCTCGTCCAGATGTTCAATCACATATTACCGTACTGACAACTCGGCCTATAGTTTCGTTCTGAAGACCAAGGAGCAGCGTGCCGCTGAGAAGGCCTTGATGGATAAATCGCCTCTCAAGACCCTCACCATCGAAGAATTCCTTGATTCTGAAAGGCACAAGCTTACCGGCCAGCTCACACCGGTCACGCCAGAGACATTCGCCAAATGGAAGCGAGAGCGCATGGACAAGAAGGCTGCTGAGGCAGAGGCCAGGAAAGCCAAGGACGCCTCCGGCCGTGCTATGTTCGAAAGCGGCAAGTGGAAGACTTCTGACGATGAAGAGAGCGATGAAGAAGAGGACGAGGGAGACGCATGGAATCTTGAAGCGCTGCGGAAGGAGACTGAGGCCCTCAACGCTAAGACAGAAGAAGAACGTATTGCCAAGTTGGGTGGTCCTGTGCTTGAGGTCTGAGGTGTCTGACGCTTATGTACGGGGCTTCTTCCCGTGCTCATTCAAGTCACGTTGACACAGACACAGGCCCGGCGGTGTCTTCCGCAGGCGGAATCTGTGAGGTCATGGTTGCTGCCAATGCTGCTTCCCAAATTCATCACACACCAACATCCCAGGAAAGAAGAGAAGAAAGGAGCTAGCATCTCCTTGCTATACACTCATACAACCATGGTCTGGTGAACGAAAAAATTGATTTCTTGTGTTTCGCGTTGGATTGGATTTTCAGCGACTTCCAAAGTTGAAGATGGATATACCAAGGTGTTCAGCTATTTTTCAGTGTAGATATAATCGTTTTTTCAATTTGCCATTGTTGTTCCTTTCGCTCCTGGTCCTCGTAGTATCCTCCCACCCGTCTAATCTTACCCTCCCATGCCTATTGAGCAGGCATAGCGCTTATTGTTCAAATTCCAATTAGATCGTACCGCCGTGTGTAATCATCGTTTCTGGAGAGAATCTTGACGCGGTCACCGAATTGGCAGAATGCCATCGCGAATCGTCGAGAAGCAATCCGATATGCTTGATGTATTCAAGCATTGATGTGTGCCGTCAGGTATATTGCGATTTGCTTCAATACCATGGAGCCTAATGATTAATCAAACCATCATGCGATGGTCATGCCTGTGTCTCCTCGAATGTTTCATACACAACCTCAAAGGCCGCAACAGTTTGCAGACGGTCGAAATTCATGAATGTACAGCCTTCTTTGGTCATCGAAATGCCGGAGCTCAATTTCTTCGCAGCAAGAGCATCAATGACAGCCTGGCACTTTTGCTGGCGTGAGGTGTTGTTGTGAAGAACGTTGAAATCGCGGACTGCCATGGGAGGCGCAGGGAAAATGAGTGCAGGAGTATCATCTGGATTTGGGCCAGCTTCAGGTGTGATCACACGTCCGCGCTTGTCAAGTAGGAATGATTTTGAGACAATTTTGTCTTTGATAGACTCGTAATGACCTGTTGACCAGAGAATAGATGAGTAAACGTGTTCTATTGTAGTCAATCGATCTGAAGGCCAAATTCGTACCGTGCCCTATACTGCTTGGGCCGTCCCCAAGCTCCATTGCATAGGGATAAGCATGCTCTTGCTCAAAATGAGATCTCAATTCGTCTAACTCCAGTGAATCTGCCTTCTGGCAATCTTTCCATCCACAGCGGCGCTTCGATGACTGCGGCTCATCATGCGCCAATGGATCTGTCTTTTGGCCGCCCTTCCACTTACAATGGCGCTTCACCCGCTCCATATGCACCTTATAGACATGCTTTTTCAAGGTCTCCAGGTTGTGCAGCTCAGCGCCGCAATCAACCCAGTCGCATCTGAACACGCGATAATGCGGTGGAGGTGGGCGCGCGTTCTCACCAGCAACGAGAGCTTTGGCTATGGTCGCTTGGGACCGCGTGGAGTGTTTTGTCCCGCCGCTCGCAGACGAGATGCGGGCTGAAGCAGCAGCACTCATCTCGAGATTGCTGGATGATACATGGATCAGCGGCGAGTGGTGTCTGCAAGGCACATATTCAACGCAGCGCGCGACGGATTAAAGGAAAAGCTGGCCTAGTTGACGGGCTTTGGCTGTCGCGGGTCGGTCGTGTATCCGTCATACGTAATGGATGTATGTACTGTAGCTTTGTCGTGATGTGCGATGACGGAGGGGGGTTGTTGAGGCCTGAGGCATCGAACAATTTTCGCCCCCGAATATCCACGGTGTATCAAAGTACGTAATTGTCGATTACTCAAGCCAACGCCCAGGCCAAGTACGCCAATTGATGGAGGATGCTGTGGATCAAAGGAGGCTTCAGTCTTCTTGTCTATGCAGCTTATGGGTGTGTGTATAGGACTTGAGAGGCCATCTTCCTTATCGGTTGAGCGATCGAGCAAAGCACGGGTTACTGGGACGAGATCGCTGGAAGGCTTGAACGGCTCTCCAGCTTATGATAGCCTACCTGTTACCGCCGGCCACCAAAGCTCCAAAGGTTCCAGCTGGCCCACAGCTCCCCGTTTATAATCCTTATATCTTCGGGGGAGGCGATTATGAACAGCCCTAGCGATGCCGGAGGTGGACGGGGAAAGTCATTCTGTGAGTCAAGCATATGGAGCAGGTCCATGGATTCTCGAGGGCTGTCGTCGTATAAGAGCCAGCAGTTATCGTCGACTTCCTGTCAACCTCGTTGACGCCACTTGCTTTTGGGATTCAGAGTTGAAACCCATTTGTTCGCCTATCTAACAGTTCTATCGGCAATCATGAGTGATGCAAGGACTTCTCAAAACTGCGCAGAGGCGCCGACAATAGTCGAGCATCTCTTAATTATGATGCCGCCAGGCTTGTTTGCGGATCTTGATATGCTCAAGAACGACTTTCCTGATATGAAGATCACTGTTATGGACCCTCGTCAGGGGCTACCGTCTAAAGGTGTGAATGAGATTGAGCCACTGTGATATGTTGGTGACTGTTCATTGACGAAAACCATGCATAGAGATATTGAAGACGGTCACAATCTACGCAACGGTCAGGCTCATGCCTGACATTGAAGATGTTCCAAAGTGAGTTGTTTGGCATCTCCATTCGATCAGTCCAAGTTTCCACACGAGTATCCGTTCACTAACTTTCAAATACAGTCTAAAAATGGTTCATATCCTGGCTGCCGGCTTTGATCCCGTTGTGAACCACCCTATATTCAAAGAATCTGATGCTATAATCACCTCTGTTGCTGGCATCCATGGCCCGTCTATGGCTGAATGGGTTATTATGAACTGGGTTAACCACTCACGCAAGTACCATCTCAGTTACGAGCAGCAAAAGAGTCATGTCTGGGGCTCTCATGCACAATGGGCTGATGCATACGACTATGCTGGAAAGACCGTTGGAATCGTCGGGTACGGTAGCATTGGACGACACAGTGAGTATAGTGAAGAGATGTTATGCTACTTCTATAGAGAAAATAAAGTTGCTAATAAGGAACGGCAGTTGGTCGTGTTGCAACGGCAATGGGTATGAAGGTGCTGGCTTATACCTTCTCCCCGCGTGATACCCCTGAATCGAAGAAAGACAGGGGCTATATCATTCCTCACACCGGCGATCCTGACGGAACCATTCCAGCTGCTTGGTTCTCCGGTAAAACGAAGGAAGAACTGCATCATTTCCTTGCTCAGGGATTAGACCAAGTTGTGGTCTCGGTTCCCCTGACTCCTGCAACGACAAAAATGTTCGGTGCAGAGGAGTTTAAGGTCCTTTCAAAATCAACAAAGCCCGGTCATTTGGCACCATACTTTTGCAACATTTCTCGGGGCCCTGTGATTGACCAGGACGCCCTGGCCAAGAGCCTTGAGGCTGGTGAACTCCGTGGTGCTGCCATTGATGTTGCGGTGCCCGAACCATTACCTTCTGACCACCCTCTTTGGGACACTCCAAACCTCGTTATCACTCCACATATAAGCAGCATAGGCAAGGAGTATATGGAGCGGTCACTTGACATCCTGAGAACCAACCTGCATCGGATGAAGACAGGAGAGCCCCTACTGAACCAGTATAATAGGGATAGGGGCTACTAAGCATAACTCACACATGTATATATTGCACCTTAGAATATTGAGCGAAATTTTGAAATAATCATTTTGTTATCCAGAAAACATATGTATTGGTGACCGCTTCTCCAAATCTTATGGTGGCATAGATATCTTGATATTTTTCATGTACATATCTAGAGGCTGGCGAAGAGATCCTTTTCATGACAACCCAGTCTGGCATAGCCGGCCATCTTCTCTCT
>AZGZ01000007.1:730781-749653 GCA_001636715.1 Ascosphaera apis ARSEF 7405 | reverse complement strand
GATTCCAACCCTCAGAACCAACACCTTTGAGAACCCAGAAAACATTATCCGGATCGTACTTCTGTTTGATGGCTTTCAATCTATCATAGTTCTTGCCAAAAAATGCTTTCTGGAAGTCAGGCTGGTTAAAATCTGCCTCATTCAAATATGCACCAGATGATGGCGCCAGCGCCTTCAATTTTGGTATGAATTCATTTGTCGTCCTTGCATGCAAAGCCGCCATATCAGATCTCGGAGCCTCAAAACTCCAAGGTGTCGTTACGACCAGGAGGAGTAACGCATCCCTCCATGCTGGTAAGACAGAGTTATCGGTCTTGTCAGTGGATGATTGGGAGACATCAAGTCCCACACCAATCACTGTGCCTCCATTGTCAGTAATATAGCGTCCTATATCCATGAGATTATCGTTTTTCTTGATTACTGTTGAGCGAGGGATCAACCAACTACCGTACTGTGCCACGCCAACAGGAATCTCGTTCATCATTTCGGTATGCTGATCATAGAAAGTGTTGAATTGACGGAATTGGGCAGTATATTTGATACCTCTCTCAGAGAGATAATTTGTATATGGTGACAAAAGCTTCTCAAGTTGGTCAACCGGTAAGTCTGGCCCTGTGATTGGCGAGATCGTGAAGCTTGTATTGGTGAAGTAGTAGATTGCTGTTGCACCTTTAGCAACCAGCGACGGAAGTGTCTCATGGAACTGCCCAATAGCCTTGAAGAAAACGTCTTGCGAGATGCCCTCGTTCGTAAAGGTCAAATTAGCCCCTGACACAGGTACAGACGGATACACCTTGACTGTCATTGACCAAACGACCCCAAAAGTACCCCCTCCACCACCACGGAGTGCCCAGAATAAGTCAGCATTGTGATACGGATTAGCGGCCTTGACTTCGCCGTTTGCATCAATGACCTCCAACGCAACAATCTGGTCAGCACCTAGCCCGTATTTCGAAGAAAGGGCAGAGTGGCCACCTCCAGTAGAAAAGCCGCCAGCTAGCCCAACTGTCGGACATTCGCCTCCAACGATGTGTAGGCCTGTCCGATTGGCCAACTCGAAAGCTTCCCGGGCCTGGACACCAGCTCCCAGTTTCATGACCTTCCCAGAATAGAAGCGGTTGCTATACTCCTGAACCTGGAGATCTTTCAAATGGTGGGTCCAAATTGCAATTGAACCTGCTCCAGTTGATCTGCCATTGTAGCTTCGAGAGTGTCAGCGCTACAATGTTACTTAAGTCGATAGAAGCTCGGATTTGATATACTTACTCATGCCCGGTGTTTCTGACAACGACACGGATATTGTTTCTCTTAGCAAATTCCAAAGTTCTCGAGATATGTGAAGGTTTGGAAACTTTCACAGCGAAGCTGACATGGTTTCCTAATGTGCACAGCTCAGACTGTGGTGAAAACGGGCTGCATGTGCCATTGGTGAACCACGGTGACATGATTGAAGAGGACGACTCGTAGCTGCGAATGATGAGTATCTATGCCACATAGACAGTCCAGTCTAAATTTCAGAATGAAACTAGCACTTACTGAGTATCTGGCAACAACCATTTATTGCGCAGTTTATCACATTCGACAGCATCGTAATGAGGGTCATGGCAAGGAGCAGCCAGCATATCAGTGGCTATCAATCTCCCATCAATTGTACGGTTGAAGAGCTGCCACTCCAGTGAGGACGGCCAGCACTCATCCCCTGGGAAGCATCGGCATCGAAGGATGGCAGGGGGTTGTGATAACCCTCTATATGACAGCCAGATGATTGCAATCAGCAATGCAGTAATCAGCCATACTCGCCGTGTAAGGCGCAATGACGGCAGGCGGACGTTCCTGATACGACCACCGCTGATACCAGCCAACGTCGCCTGTACCGAGCCCATGAATGGCGGTCAATTTCTGAGATTTGATCAGATGTCGTTCTCCATGAGACTCGTCAATTTGAGTGAAGATTGGAAAGCCATAGCGTTGTCAGTAGAGAACTCAGGGCTGAGGTACCAGCTAACCCGCATGGGCCACATAAGCGTACCCGTTGGTGTATTATCAGTTTGGTTCAGGCCAACGACCTCATGTGATGCTCCAGGCCAGTATATCAGGACGCAAAAAAGACCCCGTGTAGCTTCCGATGGGTTTGAACAAGCGTAGATTATTGCATCAAACAACGAGCTCTTATGGATTGGTACGAAGAGAACTGATACGCCGGCTGATACCTGCGCATGATAGTCAGACATCCCCTGGCGAGATGTATTGCCTAAAAGAGTTTAGCTTGCGGTAGACATAAAATAATGCCGCCGATGACTGATTCATTTATGCGCAATTTACCGCATTGAGCGGAACCTGAGTATTCTATGTCATACACTGTGTCGCATAACTGGAACTATGCAGCTCCATTACATATAGCGGTTTAAGCACACCTCTCAGTCCATATAGAAAGGGAGAGAGAATAAGAGATGCGCTAATTAGCTTATACGCTGCATGGTGTGCTTCACCCCTCACTATGTGATCTGTTTTCTACTTGGTTGGAAATTCAAGCAAGCTTGGCTTGTATGCGCTTCTCATACATTGTGAAATTGATTTGGTTTTCGGTAGATTACTGTTGGACTTCTGCTGTATGAATTGAATTAAGCCTGTTTCGGCAGTAGATTGCGACAAAGAAAGGGAGAGGGGATGTCTGACTATCTCGGGTGTCGGCTACCATACTGAATTATTGATGAGGCTATCTGCTGCTTCATCTCTCCTTACCAGGGACCGAGTACATACAGCCTTACGGAGCTTCCAGAAACCTTCCTACGACGACA
The DNA here is from genome assembly GCA_001636715.1 of Ascosphaera apis ARSEF 7405. NCBI lineage: Eukaryota > Fungi > Ascomycota > Eurotiomycetes > Onygenales > Ascosphaeraceae > Ascosphaera > Ascosphaera apis. Next base: position 746,855 of record AZGZ01000007.1, on the reverse strand, counting down.
GTCTATCAACCAGAGTTATCGTGACGGACATGGATGTCGCAGCTGCTTGGAGAGTGACTCCACGCACACGTAATTACTGAACAGTCACTGACAACGAACTCATGGTCATGATATACACAACATGTCTATCTTGGTTGTATCACTAATATACGGGCGTATTACCAGGCTATGGGAGCACATGGACCTAATTCAGGACACCATAGACCAGTGATTACTTCGGTGAATTTGAACGCACCACCTGTGTGGACTTGTATTGAATAAACTCATGTTTGTGATGATATTGTCTCCTACTCCACGCATAAGAACGACAGAAAACGCTCCAGGCCATCTGTCCAGTGCGAAGTGGGAAAGAGAAAGATGGAAATTGAGTATCACAGACCAGTGGTAAAAGGGGAGATGCCCGTATCACGCGATAGCGAAGGCACCATTCCGCGGCGCAAGCAAACTGTCGCCGTGATGAGTGAGAAGAAAAAAACATTAGACCCTGCCAGTATCAACCTCAGTCTTGTCCTCAACTTCATTGACGTGCTGAGCAGCGGTTTTCTCTGGCAGTATATCACCGTCCTTCTTCCAGCGCGAGAGATCGACGACACCGCCACCAAAGAGGGCGTCCATCTCTTCCAATGTTCTTCCCTTGGTTTCCAGGAAAAACAGGAAGATACAGGGGAAGGTGACGCAGATGTTGAACCCGACGAAGACAAAGTAGTACTTCCATCCAATCTTGCCAAGAGCCCTGGGGGAGACCTGTGCCCACATGGTCGCTACACCCCAGTTTGCGATACCAGTAGCCAAAGCGACACCAACGGCGCGGATCTGCTGAGGCATAATTTCGGACATGTAAGTCCATGATATTGGGCCGAAGGAGGCAGAGAAAATCACAGTGACCATCCAGATGAACAGGATTCCAAGACCGGAGAGTCCCTTCTTGCTTCCGTCCTCATTTTGTGAGGCGACAATGCCTTCACAGATAAGCATGAGGGTGATTCCCACAGTTCCAATGAGCAACGGCTTCCGGCGTCCAACCTTGTCGATGAAGAAAGTGATGAAGATGAAAATTGAGATGGCACCGACCATGTTATAGCAACATGCAAGCAAGGTGATGGTGTCGCCACTCAATCCAAGACTGCGGTACATGATCGTCTGATAATAGTTGATAGTATTGATTCCCGTGGTTTGAGTGAAAACCTGAATACCGCATGCAATTAGGAGACGCTTGCGCCATTGTGGGACAATGAACATTGCAGACCACCCAGGAACGGTAATCTCTTTCTCGTGCAGAACAGCAGCCTTGATTTCATTGAATTCTTGAAGAATCCAGTCATCGTTGTTGCCAGTAGCATGGAGCCTTTGCAAGACTGCTAACCCCTCATCGTACTTGTCGATTTGGCACAAATGACGGGGTGACTCGGGGAACAGCCACATTCCAGCGAACAAGAGGATAGAAGGAACCGCCTGAAAGGCCAGAGGGAACCGCCATTGGAAGGTACTGGTCTTTGGTGCATGGTTGCAACCGTAACCGATCCAACCAGCACACATGAAGCCAAGACCGATCATCTGTTGAGCGATACCGATGATCAAGCCACGACTAGCAGGATGTGCACACTCAGCCTGGTAAATCGGTACAGACATTGACAGAATACCAACGGCCCATCCATTGACGATGCGGCCAACTAGCATCATAGCAAGCTTCTGGGAACCCGCTTGAATAGCAGACCCGACAGTTGCGATACATGCACCGATGATGATGGAATATCTTCGACCGACATAGTCAGTGAAGAATCCCCCCATGAGCGCACCAACGGCAGCTATGATATGAGGTTAGCACATGCAAGTAGGGTTTGATACAAAGATTGAAACATACCTCCGCCATTGAAAGTTGAATTGATGGCTCCAATAATATTCGAGTCTGGGGTGGTATCGAAGTACTCCAGGAAGTTGGGTGAGGCGATGACATTGGTCATAACCCCTGAGTCATAACCAAATAAGAAAGACCCAACGGCAGCAAAACCTGCCAGCAGGATAACATAGCCTTTGCCCATGTTGATGTTTTTCTGGCTCGTTGTTGTAATGTGAGTGTTGTACAAGTGCCAGATGATGTTCGTCAAAAAAAATACAAACAGTCGCAATGGAAGCGATTGCAAGTCTTTTATGTACCTGATTCAAAGCAAAAGCTTCATGAATTCAGCCCTGCTGATAAGCATAGACATGGCGTTCTCGAGGCCAAATATCGAGCAATATGCCCGATTATTTACCCGGGGCAAGCTTCAAACCGTGGATTTGACGGGCTCGTGAGATGGAGACCCCAGAAGGTAATGATGTTTGGGTCAACACCCCCGGGGTCTGAGGCTGATGCGCGGGGGACAAATTCCACAACCCGGTACATCTCCAGTCGAACTACAGGAGAAAATGATCATGACAATCGAATATGACGATGCTGATGTCAGCCTGGTGAGACACATCAGGATATTGACTGCCCGATCATGTAGTCGTTGAATGAACAAAAATATGTGCATGAACAGTCTCATCAGTGGATTCATTCACCGCCGCATTGTCTGCATGATTCATGATTCCATAATATGAAACAATATGTGGCAGTCAGCGTGCGTGTCTCCCAACACAGTCTGCAAGAATATGCAACCCCGGAAGCCAAAGGCGGTTTGTCCACTGTGATGACCGGCACTACCCCTGGGTAAAATCAACGCTTGATCAGCCAGGAACAGTACTGAAGGACCGGCCAATCAGCACAGACTAAAATAGGGATACGATGTTTCCGAATCTCAAGACCGTCTTCAACGATGATAGAGATAATGCCACCACTCAGACCTCTCCCTCGGGAGGAAGTGGTAGGGAATCACTGACATTTTTTCGAAAAGCAAATGCACCTAATCCCTTGCACGATACATGCATATCGTCGAACTGAGGGCCGAAGTTACATGATAGAACCCTCCATGAGCGACTGAATTGCGCTGTAAAAGGCCGAGACAAACCACCTCTTCCATCAAATCACTCAGGGGAGTTGAGTATTTGTGGTCCCTCCTTTCTTGTGCCCTCGTCCGTAGACTCAATCGACACTTGCCTGCCCCCCCAAAGGCATGTCACCGGATATAGGGAGGAAATGAAGATCACAGCATCGCTTGTGGGTTTGGTATCTTCAAAATAGGCAATGAAAATATGGTAAAGCGCCGTCCTCTCTCGTCAGGGACAATAAGGGCGCATCTTCTGCAATAGTCTGCAGCCTGAATCTGCAAACTTCAGCCCCACCGCAAATCAAATATCCCATACGCTCAACAACCCCGGATTGATCACCTTATCTAGAATCGAAACGTACACGGTCTATTAAAGTGCTCTCAGATCACGGGTGGGCCATCCCAAAGTCAGGAACCAATCAGTAGAGTCGGTGATATGGGTACGGCTGCAAGATTACCTTTTCGTAGGGCGGAGTGAAAACCATGTTGCTTTGTCTATTCATGAGCCTTCATCTATTCAGGTCTAGACGAAGCAAATTGGGCCCATAGACACAGAGGAGGCAGTTGGTCCAAAGTTTGCCATCCATGGAATTAGTCATGCAAAGCAACGGTGATCCTGCAGAATTAAGGGAACTGTCTAACCATGGTCTGAGTGACAAACAGTTCTTCACCCTCAGATCATGCAGAAAGCCAAAACCTGCAGACCCTAGAAATAAAGCCAATCGACTCCAACTTCGGCACAAACGGGATATGACTGAAGACGCATTCAGCCTGAAATGGCAGAAGAAACAAGTCAACCGTACAAGGTTTACTTGCACAGTTCACCAGAAGTAGTTTAAATTGACTGACATCGTAGGATAGATGTCCTCCATGTATGTGTCCATAGCAAGGATATTCATGCTATTCACGACATACAACACTCGACGATTGATAAACAATCATGCGTATCAAAGTATGTCCTCAAACAGATTGCCATACAATTAGACAACCGAGCTTAGAGCTGGGAGTGTCTATCAGGCTCGCACCCTACCAGCGAACTGATGGCGCCCTAAGGATACCGCCCTGAGCTCGACCCAGTATGTAGTGCATTTAATCGGCCGTCTTTGCACCGATCGACCGGGTGAAGTTCATCATTGTAGCCTAGACTGTGATTTTCGAAAGGGGAAAGGACCGATACATTGGCGACAGTGATGGTGAGGGATGTTGTCGTGAGGTTGTCATATATCAATAGGTGATGCGCATCATACGAGGAGGCCAGATGGCCTATCCCCAAAAGGGTAATTTGATAATGAATGCGATTGGCATAAAAATGACATAAGCAGCAATTGGCATGCCTAATTTGAAGAGAGATATGCACATACCCACGTGAGCGTGCCAACTGCGAGTAAATTTCATATGCTGACATAATGAGGCGTCATTTGTGTACATTAAGCTTGGCTTATGGCGTTATGCACCGCACATCGCATCGCATTCGCATCGCATTCGCATCGCATCATATCATAATCGCGTACCTATACGGAAGCGGCTTCGTGTGAACCTGATACACTGCACTGGATAACAACCACAGACAAACGGACGACAATTTCATCTTTCAAGGTTGTTGCTGCTCATTAGCCTAATCATAAGCAAGTGGCCAGTTTCGGAGTTGGTATACTCTTCAAATAGTTCAGCTTTATTCATTTTTCCTGCCGGTTTTGGCCCTCTCTCATCATTATCTTTCCTGGTTTCTTAGGGCCTTTCGTCTGGCTCTCTCCTCGAAATTATTCTCTCAAGTGATCCCACGGCTACTATTTGTGGCTCATCGTTGCAGGCCATTCCTGGGATACTCCGTCAGCTTTTTCTGATATCTCAGTACCTGTGAATCCGTTTCACCCTCGCGACCTCCTCGAACGCATGATGGACTATACCTCGCACATGAACTCACCACCCATCGCATCAGCTATGCCCGTCCACGCAATGAGATCCCCTCAACAGCCTCCTGCACCTGTCTCAAAGCGTGACAAGCGACGCACTGCTCTGCAGGAGCGTTTACAGGACTTGAATGATGTTTTTGGCAATTCCAGAGATGCCATGTTCCGGCAACAAATTCATACTCTTCAGGTTGAAATGGCTCTTATTGCCAATGCAAGGCCTTATGGGTTGGAGCCACTCAATGATGCTCCCGAGGAGATTGCCCGTCTTGTTGAACAAGTGAGCTCCATGAATCAACTCACTCCAGACGCCGCTATTGCTGGGAAATGGTACAGCAGATTCTTGCAGGAAATCAATCAGACGAAGGAGGAGAAGGATGCTGAACTGGCTGCACTTATGGTAGGTTCTTTAACCGATGTTTATACTTGTTTCGTCGTTGCATCAGCTGATTGTTGTGAGCGCAGTTCCGTCATCAGCAAGAACTCAACCGTATTCATCGAGAATTCAACTTCCGTTCCCAGCTCGCTGCTGAGGAAGCTAAGATATTGAAATCCACTGTTAGAGAGCGGCTTCTACAAAACATAACCAACCGTAAGGCACGCCTCATGCGCGAAAAGGAACAATTAGATTTGCAAGACACCAATGCTCTACTACTCCACCCCAACCAGTTCACTGCTGGCCACCCTGCTAGTCCTGGTGGTCTCCATAGTAGCCGCAAAACCAGACACGCCACTCGTCATCACAGACCAGACATTGACGATATTGGTGGTCCCTTCCCGTTGGAGACAAACGGTCGAAAGAAGCGAAAGACACTACCGGATCATGATATCGGTACCCCATCTTACGACGGCCATCGGACTCCCGGAGAACGCATCAAACTACGACTCATCGAGCAGCAGCATGGACCTGCCTACGGTATAAATTCCATATTCACCGAAAAGGAGCTTGCGCTCGCTAGCAACCAGGCTCACGTTGCAGCAACCCACTTTCTCTCTGCTTCAAAGCGCCTCAAAGGTGCGACTCCTGCTGCTGATACCGAAGATACCTCAGCTCCTGCAGAGAAAGACGAGCATGCTGCGGCAAACACCGAAGCAGAGAAGAGCGCCAGTCAGACCGTTCACACCACCAGATCGACTCGAGCAACTGGCCCGGCACTAACTTTGCCTCTAATCAACGAGTCAGAAAGGACTAGGGATCGCCCTAATTCACCGTATTTCATTCTCGCGAACTTCCATGCAAAGCCCAACGGCTCTACAAACGCTCCGCCACTGACATCGCTCATGCCCGAGGAAATTGAAGATGATTTGGCAGAAATGGACAAGTTTGCTAGCAAACCTCCCGGAACTGTTGATGAACAACTTTTGAGCCAGCTTGTTGAGTCTATACAAGCCGAAGAGACTGTGGATGACGACACGGCCTTCAAGTTTAGTATGCTTCATCCCGATTTCCCTCCAGATATGGATGTTCATATGATTCGTGTGCGCTCGAAGCACGAGTGAACACTCCCATCCATTTTTGTTATATGCTGTGCAATAGCGAAAACTCTATCTACATACTTGGGCCATCACGGCTGCCTATCACGCTTTGAAAGCCTTGCTTGGCGTCGCCTAATTCTTTGCTTTCCCCTAAATGTCCGCATTTGTCTCCTTATGACTTCTCTGTCTATCAACATTCCTGGATTGTCAGCGAGCACGTTTCATCATATTCCACTTTTCTTGTTTCTAGTTACATGTTTCTTGTCGCCTCTTCTACGTCAATGGGACATATCCTCTCTCTTTAATTAACCTCTCCAAATTGGAAAAGTTCAAGAGCATTGAAACATTTGTCCGGTCCGACAGTTTTGATCACCTCAGCTGCTCTCTGTCTCTCTTCTCTGTCATAGACATCATGTTTGACCTTCCTCTGAACACCGTTATCAAAGACAGTTGCTGTGGACCTGTCCTCTGCCAACGCTCCGTAAGTGAACTCAATGATGTGCCGTGCTAGTAGTTCTGAAGTGGCTGCAACATCACTGTCGACTTCCGAGGAGTAGTTAAGCAAGAGCAGTGCTAGATCAAGTTCATGTGAAGCTAGACCTTTCGCGATGCCATCGAACGGGTTTGGCTGTTCAAATTGTCAGTCTCTAGGTCGGCTGTTCGGGAGAAAGACAGGACCATTCTTCTGAACGTACCTGGTGGAAGTGATACACATGAAGATTCGCATTCGCAGGTGCTGAATGGATAGTCCTTACGACTGGCCAGTAGAACCTAACGTCGGTGATAAATTGCACCAAACCTAGGTCAACTGGGTTCAGATCACTCTTTCTTTGGCCAATCTGCCATGTCTCCCACACCAATTGAGCTTCTTCAGGGGTAAGGTAATGCTTGAGCGCCTTGTCTAAGTTCTCTTCCCAAGGCTTGTCGATGAAGGCCTTCATATATAACGATCCCTGTAGAGTTGTCAAATTATCAATGTCTTTATGCTCAGGGGAAAGGGGTACACACGTCTTGGCTGCAATCACTGAATAACAGCTCTTTGCACCACGAAAAGTGAGTTTCACATTGTTGGCATTGAGCAGTTTTGTTCGATGTAATGTCCTGATAGCCACCGCTCATGGTTGGGAACGGCCTGAAATTTGCCGGATCTTTCACCAGAGTCTCCCATGATATTTTTCTCAACTCAGCAACACGATCATTGGCAGTAGCTCCTTCAATCCCCAAGCGCTTCAGAAGTTCCTCGTAGCGACGTTGCTGCTTGTCGATGGGCTGGATGGGGCGCACCGTCACGTCGCCCGATAGACATGCTGCACGAGTAAACAATTTCTCCCCGCGAAGCAAGTGAAGATGGGTTGAAATACCCCCTGCAGATTCACCGAAGCAGGTGATATTGTCTGGGTCCCCTCCAAATCCTGCAATATTCTCTTTCACCCATCGCATAGCATTTTGCTGGTCCACCAATCCGTAGTTTCCAGGGGCATCAGCTGGATTTAGCTCGCCCGACGACAAAAACCCTAGATGTCCCAACCGGTAATTGATGCTGACTGCAATGAAAGGCTTGCCGATTTTGGCACCTAGTTGAACCAATCTGCTTGTATCATACTGCGGCCAGGAGTTGGCGCCAATAAAGAAGGCACCTCCATGGATAACGAATAGGACAGGCAGCTTTTCTTGGGATTCAGTAGCTGGCTTTGTAACGTTGAGATTCAAACAATTGAACTCATCCATAGTCGCGTCTTCCGCAGAGTAGGCAAGCTCTTTTTGAATCAGGTTGAAATCGATATTAATTGAACCGGCTGGCTGAGGAGACATGGGCCCCCATTTGGTGGCATCGTACACCTCTTCGACAGATCTGCTCTCCCCTAAAGCTGATAAGACAACAGAGTTCTCCCATCGTCTAGGGATCTTTGCATAAGGGAGGCCTCTGTACTGATGTACTCCCTCCAATACTTCACAACCTTTGATGCCTCCCAGAGTTGGGTGCTTGAAGATCGGGAATTGATCAGTCATGGTGCGAAACTTTTGCCGTGTAACTCGGTTCAGATTTTGATCGCAGCACAATATTTTCAACCAGACACTCGTCTTCTAGATCTGCGAGCAACGCCATAATGTCATAGCCCCCTTGACTTGCTAGTTCAGTATCTTTATATGATAACCTGCACACCATGTGCGCCTTGCACACACAGCAGAGGCCCCAATCTGCGACTGCGAGATCCATTGCCGAAGGAGCGGGGTCATTACGGGCAAGCCGTTGCCGACGGCTGAAGCACAGCACTGGAAGCTGATTTCGGGTTGCGCATTGAAAGTGAACTCGCGCAGACATCAAAACTCGCTGTAGAGACCTCGAATGTCATGGTCGAGCAGTTTGAGCGTCGCCAACACCGTATATCCGCACCGTGCGATCTGCCCTTGGTGTGATTGTCCCTACGTCATGGCAAGCAGACCATTAGACTGTGTCGAGGGAGTGCTCCACTTCTTAAGCATAACCAGTATCATGTCATGAGATGCCCGGAAAACTTTTCGCACAGGTAAGGTGATGCCGTGGTCTGCAGGCAAACGCTGAAGAGTTTTCCTCGTCGAGGTTTTTTTTGTTGCTTTGCGGTTTTGTGTTCATCGCAGGTCGAGACAGCAATATACCTACATATCGACGCAAGCATATAGCACATCATGAAGAGAAAGACAGAAAACGAGTCTGCAACTGAGGCTGAGGCCGGCAATGCCCCAGATCTGAAGAGAAGACAGCTAGATGATGCGACTGTGACAGCTCGGTTCCATGCGGGACTGCTTGAACGAGACAATCTCGAGAAGTACAAGAAATACTATGCCGAGTCTGAACCGTGAGTGTTTTTGTAGCTGAGCGTTGAAAGTTGAATATGGGGCTCAGACGAGCTGACAGAGATGGTGTTCAGATACAAGCATGCCGTCATCAACAACCTAATCGACGACACGCTGCTTCGTGGTGTCCGGAGCGAAGTTGAAGAGCAAGTGTCCTTCACCGAGAAGGAGACTGACATCTACAGGATCTTCCAATCCGGTGATCTTGCTAATCTGGATGGGTTGGACGACTCTTCTCTGTCCAAACTTCCTTCATTGCTGAAGCTACGGGATGCTCTCTACTCGAAGCAATTCCGAGCCTATCTTTCGGAGGTCACAGGCTCTGGTCCCCTGAGTGGGAAGAAGACCGATATGGCTATCAACGTGTATACTGGAGGCTGCCATCTTCTCTGCCATGACGATGTTATTGGCACGAGAAGAATTAGTTATATCCTCTACCTTACACATCCCGATATCCCTTGGAAGCCAGAATGGGGTGGAGCGTTGCGCATGTTCCCTACCAGCGCAAAGAAGGATGACGATGGTAGCATTGTGCATGTTCCGGGTCCTGACACTTGTTTGTCAATTCCACCCGCGTTCAATCAGCTGAGCTTTTTCGTTGTTCAGCCGGGTTTCAGTTTCCACGACGTCGAAGAGGTCTATTACCAGGAGGATGATTTAAAGGACGAGAAGAAGCAGCGTGTTCGTATGGCTATCAGTGGCTGGTTCCACATCCCACAAGAAGGCGAGGATGGCTTCGACCCGGAGATGGAGGAGAAACTCGCTCAAAGGAGCAGTCTTTCACAGCTAGAAGGTCGCCTCGATAAATTTGACCTACCGCAGCCTCAGGCTACCCCGTGGGTCAGCGACGAAAGCAAGGCCGAAAAGGACGATGGCGAATCGCCATTCACCGAGGAAGATCTTGATTTCTTGATCAAGTATCTTAACCCTCATTTCCTTACACCCGATACAATGGAAGATTTGGCTGAGACTTTCGGTAATGAGTCATCGATAAGCATTGATCGCTTCCTCCACGACAAGTTCTCGGCAAGGCTCAGGAGCTATATTGAGGAACAGGAGAAGCCGGGCAATGCACTTCCTCCTTCTGCTACAGAAATTGAGAGCAATACTGACTGGAAGGTCAGTCGGCCACCCCACAAGCATCGCTATCTATACCAGCAGGTCCAGAAAGAATGGCCGGCGGATAAGGCGAAGACCCCATTGCAGGAATTGCTTGAGGATCTGCTCCCCTCACAGCCGTTCAAGAAGTGGCTGTCCATCGCTACTGGCATTGACACTATCACCACCCACAACTTCTTAGCCCGTCGGTTCAGACGTGGTAGCGATTATACTCTCGCCAATGGCTTCGATGGTGAGCAGCCGCAACTCGAATTTACTCTTAACTTGACACCGTCTCCTGGCTGGGACAAAGAGGAGGAGGAAGAGGATGAGGAGGAAGGCAATAGCGAGGACGACAACGAGGAATCTCCCGCAAAGGAGACCAAGGGCAAGGCAACCGTCAAGAAAGCGGAAAAGCCTGCAGAGGAGGAACTGTCCCTTGGTGGCTACGAAATCTACATGGCCGGTGATGATGATACCCCAGCGAACGCCAATGAAGCGGAGGACGAATCCTCCGATGGAAAGTCCAAGGCCCCCAAACTTGATCCTGCTGTATATCGTGCCAGCTCTGATGAGGATGACGGAATTCTTTTCAGCATGCCTGCTAGCTGGAATCGCATGAGCATTGTTCTTCGCGACCAGGGCACTTTGAAGTTCGTCAAATATGTCAGCCGTTCTGCGAAGGGCGATCGTTGGGATATCACCGGCGAAGTGGGCGTTGAGTTTGATGACAGTGATGATGAGGATGGTGAAGAGGCTATGGACGTTGATAACAATGAGTCATGAGGGCAGGTGGTGGGATAACTCACCACGTCTTTTTGACTCTGTATTATACCAGAACTCTTTCGAAGATCTTGATGTGTATTAAGCCGATCAATTTTCCTATCCCAAGGAAACAAGAAATAAATCAGCAAATAAATCAAAGACCAGATACTTTTTTTTTTTCGCAATTAAAGTCGCTATGGGCCGAATCTTGGTCACCTTGTGCCATCCGATCTCTGGGAGAATCCGGCTTACCTTGGGTCTGGGCCTTGCACTAGTGCGCGGGCCGTCCCGTAACCTAATGTTATGCTAATGTGGACCGTTGCGCACTCTGCATCGCGTAGAATTCGCCGATTAAGACATAGATTATAGCGATGAATTGCTCTACATTTAAATTATGATGGTAACTGATCACTGATCGGATTTTATTTTATAATGCTAGAGGAGAATAGAGGTCTATTCATTTCTTGCTGGTCTCCTTCAAGATCTTCTCGACCTCTTCAGTGTGCTTGCTGAAGTTATCGACGAGGTTGTCCCACATCTTGGGATCATGCTCATGCTTCTTGGTGCTGTTCCATGCGTAATCTGTGATGGTGAACGCACGAGAGCTTTCAAACATAAAAGCAATGGCACCTTCACTGATCTTCATGACTGGTGGAGGTGTCTCAGAAGCAGCCTTGAATTCCTATTGTGTCATCGTTAGTTTGCGGCAGCGATCATGACCGATGCATTTGAAAACTTACCTCATAAGCAACACCGTGTGGAACCATGCCACATTCATAGGAGATACCGCCAGGCTGGAACTCATCCGACCGACCAGCATATTCACCGTAAATTAAACCCATCAACTCAGAGGCAACATTGCGGTGGTAATACGGTGGTCGGTATGTGTTAGAAGCAACATCCCAACGTGGTGAGAAGATAAGCACATCCGCCAGAGGTGCAGTTGGGTCTCTAGATTTTGCAGTCAAAACACAAAAGATTGACGGATCCATATGATCGACAGAGATTGAACCGACATTGACGAATTTGGTCAGATCATATTTGTATGGCACGTAATTACCGTGCCATGCAACAACATCATATGGGCAATGCTTCTGGGTACATTCGAAGAACCTGCCGCAGACCTTGTAGCGAATCTTCCAATCACCAGAAAGGTCCTTGTTGTACTTGGCAACAGGATGCAAAAAATCACGAGCATTAGCAAGGCCATTGGCACCCAAGGGGCCCAATTCAGGAAGCTCAAAGTTAGATCCCCAAATTTCTAGAATGTAACCCCTAGAAGGACCTTCGAGGTTGATGCTGAACTTCGAGTCACGTTGAATGACACAGATCTCGCCAGGCTGCACGTATAGCATACCAAACTCGGTCTGAATGTCAAGATTCCCTTGCTGGGGCACAATGAGAAAGTCACCGTCGGAGTTGACGAAGGCTTCGTTGGCCATCGATTTGTTGGCAAGGTAGATATGAGTTGCGATACCCTCCCTCAAAGAAGGGTCACCCGAGCCAGCGATAGTGTGCAACCCCTCTGCAAAGGTAGTGGGCTCTGTTGGAATGTCGAATGGCAACCAAGCAAGCTGAGTTGGAGAGACATGGACCTTGGGATTGATGGGAAGGAATGTATTCTCAAAGTCCTTCTCATCAGGCAGATCTGTCTGTTCATTTGTAAGCCTATGTCAATCTTCATACCATGGGGTGGTCAACATACGAATCCCTGATGAGCGACAGACGGTCTGGCACGGTAAAGCCATGCCTTCTTGTTGGTATGCCGGGGAGCGACAAAGGCAGATGCCGTCATCTGCTCTGCATACAGGCCAAAGCGAACACATCTCGGGCTGTTCTGCCCCTGAGGGATGGTGCCGGGGATTGCTTCTGAAGCGAAGCTGTTTCCAAACCCGGCCTGATACTCATAAGGATCATTCTTGCGGGTAGCAAACGATGGAACCGTTCCATCCTTTTGAGTCTCAGCCCAGTGGAAAATGTTTTGGTAGTCTTCGGTAGCCATTCTTGAAGTCCTGATGAATGTCTTTGATGGTTTTGGAAAACTTGGCCATCCTTCACCACTTGCAACCCTTCAGGTTTATATAGACGATGGGTCGTGCCGAGCGTGAGACATTATGGCCACTTGTGAAGGATAGCTCAATTTCCCCGCTCGAAAAGTCTAGTACACATCGGTCTGCATTGTATCATTGAGCTCCCATCGATAAATTTAAGCCGAAGATGTTCTCATGATAGCGGTAATGATCATGAATCGGCCTGCTGTATGTCACCGCTTATGTAATGTGACGCCTTCAGAGCAAGTTGCTACGGTTAAGATTTTCGGATAAAGGGGTGGTGCACTTGACCGTAGAATTCGTGGACTTTCTTTATCAGAACTTCCCTCCTTTCGTCTTGGAATGGTTTACATGCATCAGGGGGTATCAGGCCTTGGATATTTGAATGCAAAAAGAACACGAATATTGTATTTGAATAGCTGGTTGATGTCACCCATGTATGATTTAGAAATCGGCTCGAGCAGGTTCGCCAGCGTAGCAACGACGGATAAGTTCACGTATGGCCTCCTTTTCAATCGGCCTTGGGTTCCAATATGGTTTCTCTAATGCAATGGAAGTGGCCTTGTCAATATCCTCTTCACGGAACCCGAAATCCTTTAGGCCCCTCTTGACTTTGAGTTTGCCCAATAAGATGTTTAACCCCTGAATAGCATCCCCGTTGCTCTCGGGGAGCACCTCCGCGAGCTTTTTCATGGCCTCTGAAACATTTGGAGCATTGTAAGATAAAGCATGGGGAAGCACGATTGTATGCGTCTCAGCATGGGGGAGGCCAAAGGAGCCACCAAAGGTATGACACAGTTTGTGATGGAGGGACATCCCCACATTCCCCAGGCATACTCCACAGAGCCACGCTCCATATAGAGCTGATGAACGGGCTGTCATGTCCTGAGTATCGTTGACGATTTTGGGGAGGCTTTCAGCCAGGGCCTTTATTCCATCAGCCGCCAAAAGATTGATGACAGGATTGGTGTTCTTAGCGTATAATGCCTCAACTATTCGATTTCAGTCATTCATCCTGAATCGCATTGGAAAACCCGTGTTTTCTTACCTGCATGAGCAATGGCATTGACACCGCTCGTTGCCGAAATTGAGGCCGGCAAAGTTAGTGTTAAATCAACATCGTAGATGACGGTGCCAGGAAGAATCTTTGGGTCTGATCGGGTGACTTTGCGGCCATCAGCCGATTCCCCCAGAATAGGGGTCATTTCACTGCCTGCATAGGTCGTGGGAATGCAGATATGTGGCAAGCCGGTTCTGATGCTCAATGCTTTGCCGAGTCCAATGGTACTTCCTCCACCGACAGAAATAACGGAATCGGCACCGTTCAGTGAGTTCAAGGCATCCTCCGTTACGTCTGTTGGCGTGTGCATTGCGGCTTTGGTGTAGACGCCCGCAATCTTGCCTTGCAGGATGTCCCTTACCATCTCAGCCTGAGCGATTTGGTGAGGGGTAGACAAAACGAGGGGTAGTTTGAGAGAGAGCCTCTCAAGCTCCTCTGGCAGTTTCTTAACATAACCACTGCCAAAAATGACCCTTGCGGGCTGAGAATTGTACTTGAAAGAATCCATAACCAGTAAAGTGCTCAGACCGGAAATCCGTCGAGTTGATGTGCTTGCTTGTAGTCCAATAGCCTGAAGGCGTTTCGCTGCTGTTGAACTTGATCTTGTCATAAAAGCGGACATTTGCAAGATAGGGATTCAATTGAAATGGAACAACATGAGCGTACAAGCGGCTACTTGTAGCATCGTGGAGGTCAATGCCATCGCTAAGTGATTACACATGACGTGCTAAGCAGGACCACTTTTGTAGATAATCCTTACGTGAGAACTCATCGAACCGCTGCGGCAATGGAAATCGGAGTAGACAAGCATTGTCAGGCATATAACCGCTCGCATGAGGGTTGGTTGCTTGGGGTTCGTCGAAATCCAGGCGTCCTCGACATGATTGCCCACCTGGCTGTGATATCCCGTAAATACTGTACGCAGCGCCATGGAGAGATGCGCTCGGTCAGGCATATGAACCGTTTAAGCCGTAACTCCGCTCCAATTGCTTCTCTTCATCAGAAGCAGAGTACTGTAGCTGTGGTCATTTAGGGCCAATTGGAGGGGGTTTAAAGCCATCTCTTTTGGCTTTCGTTGGCCTCCAAGCTCTCACATCTGCCCTGACAGCTTTGAAAATGAAATTCTGTACGGATTAAGGCTCTGCTGCCGCTTGTTCAGGGTAAATCTGTCAGTTTGACCAGGAATCACCAAAGGAGGCATTCTCATGCCCGTGTTGAGCAGCAGGATGCCTCAGACTGAATGATACTCGAATGGTGTATCTAATATGCCACACAAAGGTAGTGAGGGGATCATTAAGCACACATGGCTTGCTTGTCGACAAGTTTGACCGTTGAATCGTCAATTATCAAAGTTGCTCTTCCATGATACCATGAACTGACCAAAAGTTGCTGCATTTAAGGACACAGCTGAGCTAAACCTGTCTGCTGGTTGCCTCTCTCTTCGCTGCTTGATAATCTTGATGATCTGTCGATCCCCCATGCATATTCTCACCCCCAGGTCACAACTCGGGCACTCCCCTCCATGCAACCCTTGATTGATAATCACAGCTATTGCTAATCAGAGGCGATTAGAACGAACGCCAGGTAGCCAGCGAAGTTAGCTGAAATATGATTATCATGCATTTGGCACTGCTTCGATAGAGCTTAATATTGCGCAATATGGCGTATATTCGAGTTGCGTCAACATTGTCCGGCTCCAAGGCGTGAACATCTCGTTCATTGATTTCAAAGAGATCGATGATGCACCTTATCAATTGGGTATTATACTGGCATTGAGTATCCTCTGTGAGACCTCAATGTGAATCAGCATGGCAAAATGGGAGATATAAAAGTGCAGAAGAGCCGCCATAGGATGTGTATCGAAATGAAAACATCACCAACTCATCAGACACACCCAGCAATATCAACTATTT
>AZGZ01000007.1:710754-730681 GCA_001636715.1 Ascosphaera apis ARSEF 7405 | reverse complement strand
AATTACATTCCTCGTGGCCCAGTTACCGCTGAGCTGAACTTCTTCGGTGGTTCCGTCGATGGCTCAATCCCATATCACTATGTTGAGGAGCCACCCGCTGGTAAATTGAAAGAGAACTTCAAATCACATTCTCAAAATGTCACTATCGAAGATATTCGTGGAAGGGAGCATGGATTTGATCTCGACACCCATGCCTTTTTGCCATTGCAAGACGTGCCTACCAAAGTGACCCCTGGCTTCAACGATGAAGAGGAGATCAAACAAGTCTATTATCCGGAGATTGAGAAGCTCATTCTCGAAAATGTCCCCGGTGTCAAAAAGGCGTTCATATTTGACCATACAATTCGTCGTTCAAAGCCTGACTCCCACCGATCTCCCGTCTTTCGAGTCCATATCGATCAAAGCATCGAGTCGACGCAGCAGAGGATCAAACTTCACCTTCCGGATGAAGCGGCAGATCTCCTGAAAGATCGTTACCGCATCATCAACGTCTGGAGACCACTCAACGGGCCTGTCCAAGCAACTCCGCTGGCACTCGCCTCAGGTGCTTCAGTCAAACCCCAAGTTTTGACTCCCATTGAGCATAGATACCCAACAAGAACAGGACAAACTGTCGCCGTTGATTATGATCCAGACCTCAAATGGCACTATTGGTCCGGTATGAAGAATGACGAGGCCCTGCTCATCAAATGCAGCGATTCTGCGGACGTGCCCGGTAGGGGTACTCCCCATTCGGCTTTCATCGATCCGCGGACGCCGGCTGGAGCTCCTGGCAGAGAGAGCATTGAAGTTCGCGTCCTTGTTCTTGGTTAAACGACCGATTTTAGAAGTATGAAACTTCACACGAGGCCATGAATTTCGGCCCCCTTGATGCCTTAAATGCCGTGACGAGAATTGAGTCTTTTTTGTTTTTTCCTTGCCGCTTGGTCATGTATGATTGCCGGAATGTCAGATTCTCGTATCGAACTGAACTTCAAATATAGCCGAGCCTAAATTGGATAGTGGTCTTCTTTTCCAAAACACGAGGCTGATCATGTTTTCTGAGTGAGAGTAAATATTGTAAAACTCGACGCGTACTGAAAATTTGATGCCTTAATTCACCGAAGTTAGACAGATCTTTCAGCCGCCACGGGTCAAAGGAGTCTGACCGTCCGTTGACAGTGTAGTGCTTGATTGAGATATCATTCGGAGCTAGAAATTCAATGACTTAAACAAGGAACCGAAATGTGAAGCGATGCAAACCTGCTCAATGGAGCAGAATGTATCATATAGTATGCAGTTATTTGAGGTATAGACAAGATAGTATGCAGATGAGTGAGTCAGATGTTTGAAAAGACAGATAGACGACATGATATGCTCGGATAAAAATCATTAAAATTTAACATGAATGACGACAGGGACAGCATAGACGGGTATAAAGCGAATGACGAAGCTCACTGTACAAAAGGTTCGAATTAAAGACCTCAGTTTAGGTTCCAACATCTTTTGGATGATGATTTATGGTTTGGTCGTGGTACGACCCTGGCGTGATCGCTTGATGACAAAAATTGCGAGTTCAATGCCTGAGTCCGGCTCCGGCCCATTTGGGGCATGTAATCCCTCAGAAATCTCTTGATAGATCATTGCCGAGTTGATGTCCACTTTTGCTTGTTGCGCACGCGCAGAACTGCCGGGCCCCTTATGTGCAGCTGAGCGATTCCTCATGTTCATGTAATGGCTCAATGTGGCTTTCGCTCGCGATGCTCCTTGATAAAGGTACCAATCAACCCACACACTGCGGTTGATGTGAATGGTCTCCGTAGCGCTGTACACAACTGATAATCGGTCGCCTTCCAATGGTGACTGTGATGTATTCTCATTGACTCCATCACATATTTGATGAATTTTGGTTCTCATCTCATCGAAATCACCCATACGCTTAACCGGGGGCATACTCTGTAGATGCGCAGCAACGTCAGAGGAGATATTTTTGGTCACGATAAGGCGTCTTATGACAGGATCAAGTATTGGCCCGAGATGATCCCTCTTGAACGTGTTGACACCCTTTTTAGTAGGATATATCAATGTCAAAGTGCCATTATCGGACGAAAGTTCCTGAAATCGGTCCACTAAAACAGACCTGTTGCCCGCCGAAAAGATATTATCGTATTCGTGCTCCGAACTAGGTGGAATATAGCGTTCAATAACGGCAGTGTGCACGCTTTTGGGGGGTACTACTGGATTTTTCGGTAATGACGTATGAGAGTTGGTGGAATCGTAGCCTGGAGCAGGGGTTGCTGAAGAGAAAACTTTGAAGTTGAAGTAATCACAGTCATTCCCGAAATGTGGCGTTGTAGGAGGGGATGTTGGAAGACTCGACAGCGATGCTTTGGGCGGCATTGCATGTGTGATAGTGACGTAAGGGCACTGTCCTTCTGTTGCTGCAGAACATATTTTTGACAGGACATGAGGCAAAGCTGCTGGAGGATTCGCCGAGGGTTTATCGGCGGGACCTGGACAAGGTAAGGTTTGTGAAAGGATATGCAAAGTGGGACAATTTATGGTCTTGACATTCAATTGTGACACTAAATTTTTGTCAAGTGTCAGCAAATGAAAATTTCAGGTCAAAAATGTTTGCGGTGGCTGTCCATAGTGTTTCATGTCAAAACCAGACTGCACATACCTGCGAGAGAAACACCGTTTAACAAAGCATTATGCCCGTCAACGTTCACGCACTCCGTCTCTTCAACACCGGGCGAGGACTCCGAAGCCAATGGGCTACCCTGCATGCTTTCAGGCGTCTCATCTCTTAATCGCGAAGATGCTTGGGACTTGTGCGTCGAGTCGTCCATGCACGGAGATTTTGGGGTCAGAGGCTCAGGACTCGTGGTGTATCGATCTACGATCTTTGGTTTCGAGGCAGTGTCCCAGTGAACATTTTTACCCTCAATGGGAGGAGTAATGGGCGATGTCTTGAAGGACGTGAAAATTAATGGAAGTGTGCGCACATCGCCTTGAGACTTGACTTGACTGTCGCCGCTGGCGGTGGTCGAAGGTGTATTGATGGCAGTGGTTGTGGCGGTGGTAGTGACTGATGACGACGGATTGGAGGATAAGAGGGCAGAAGACGATGTTGAGGAGAATGAAGAATGTCGCGCAAAGGAGCCTGGGAGTGGACATAGAAGTCGGGAAGTTCTTCCAGACTTCTTTGTATCTGGTTTGCATGACAGGACCGAGTCTGTGGCAGACTGCTTAGAAGTCTGTATCTTTGATTCTGGCAGAGTACTTCGGATCGTCGACCATTGAGATGGAGGAAGTGTCAGATCGTTCAGTGCAGACATGGTGAGAACCGGCTGCACGAGGCTCACGCCGGCTGAATTTGTGACCCTGGGCTGAGCAATGGATGTGTCTAGAACACTATCTGGAAAGAGGGAAAGACAGGCGCCCTCTGATGGGCTCGTTTATCTCAACTTCGGACGCTTTCTCGCTGATAAGAACTGCGCACACGCACTCAATGCTTCGATAAAAAGTTGATGAATGGCAAAGAACGAGCAACAAAGGGTCGCAAGAGGTTAATGAAGGGGTCTCCCTGTTTATTTTCCTTTTTATGTTTGCTTTGGTTGACCAAGACGGAGCAGGGAAGAGAAGACGGACAGGCTCTTGACAACATATTAAATGGAATTCGAATCCAAAGGGCGGATCTACCAAAGGGTCCAGGCAAGGCAGAGTAGGGCGCTTAACCGCAAGTTCCAGGGAACCACCGTAAAGATGGAGAGCACCTCGATATTGCAAATTAGGTATGGCCATCGACTGGGGTCACCCCTACATGGACATTCCTAGTATCAAGGACGGAAAGGCCTGATGTTCAACCTTATAATTCTCGCCCATCGCCATGGTATCCAGATATATAGCGGAGGGCTTTTTTCGATTTGTCCAGTCCAGTGCTCAGTCAATTTGCAGGTGATGAATTTGCAATGTCTGCCTCATTGCCTCGCTTCTGGTCTCGCCTTCCGCCTATCTCCGTCTTGCTGAGAGTCCGTATTTTGTTCTTGTCCCTGTTTTTAAGTTGTTTGGTTCCCATCCTCCCCGCGCGTGGATTCCGCCCTCTTCATCTCTGTTATCCTTAATAACCATTAGTAGATGAAACTTGCATCCTTGCAGGTAGATGGAGAACCGCTTTCACAGATGCTCAGGGAATCCCAGATGATGACTCTGATCGTGTGTATTTACATGAGCAAAGAGATGGACGACGGGGGTTTTTTCCATCCAAGTATTCCAGTCTAGGTCCAGTATGACGATAAATGGAGATCTTGGTGTTTCATGCATCGTGCATCGTGCTCCTTTTTCGCATTGAAGGAGTGAGCGAACCAGGGATGGTGTGTAAGGACACAGGCAAGGCCTAGACCTTTGCTTACCCATTTATCTTTCTTGTCCTCTCACATTTCCTCTGCATCTGACCTTCTTATCTTCTTCACCTTAATTCCTTTCCACCGTGTATCGAAGTATAGGCGTAGTTCTCAACCTGACTTGTCATTGTCATGTTGAAGCTTGGACGCCATCACCAAGAAAGAGAAAAAAAATTCCCACACGTTCCATATACGTTCTCGACTTTCCTGCTCCACACTTCTACGGGCAGCACAGACAGCCCCAGGTAGCCTCGAATAGCCCACGGTCGATTCACGAAGGACAAAAGGAAAAGACTCGTTCAAATAGGTGTGTGCATGACATGTCCCACAGCGAGAGGAGCGAACACAAGAGCAGATGACCAAATTCAAGGACAAATCACCTTTCAACTTCAATCTATCCGGGCTTGAATTGATCCGCCGCTGACAGTAGACACCTCGTAGAGGGAAAACACGGTAGAAACCACTCTCAGAACGGTCGGCGAAAAGTCAATTGACCGGTTAAGATGCCGAAATTCCAGGGAATCCGCCGATTAGAGAACGGACCATAGGGAGGGAGAGAGAGTAAACATCAAACACCGGCGGTTGTCGCCTGCTTAAATTGTCAGATTTTGAGAAGCCGTTGCCGGTGTCTGTAGAGATGTTCAAAGCCTATCTGAATGCATCGTACAAAACCCATGCTCTGCCCGTCATGTCATGTCATGTCATGTCCATGTCAGTCAGACAGATGGTTTCGTGCCTGGGCTCCAGTTGCGAGCTCGGGCCTTGAGGGAATATAAGCCTGGACTTCGAGCATGCATTCCGGAAATAAGGAATCTGCCTATGCGCTACCAAGACTGCCAGTCTCAGGCACATACGGCAGTTAATTGCGACAAACAAGCAGATAGACAGCAGACAAACTCGCAAAGTCCTGATGATAGTTCATTCACGATTCAGTTGCACTGCGGATCTCCCCTTTTCCTGCGTCGTTCTGCATCCGTTTGGTCGTTTCAATTTTGTTCTCCTCGGAGATCAAATCAGTAAACGTAGTGCAGTACGTATTGCTACAGAATCCAAGTTCAGCTTCAGCTGTCATTTCACACACTGTGAAGATTTTCTCCGTGGCGTCGATGAGGTACTTTCTTGGCTTTGGAAAGGGGTAAACGGAGATGGAAATGGGGCTGGAGACGGGGATGTCAGATAGCGGCGCCCTGCCTGACTCGAGATGCAAATTATTCCCTCAATCGGTTCTTTTCTCTGGGTTTGCGATGATTTGTTGAAACTGGTCGAACATTGAGAATCAGATTGGACGAAAGTCTCTTTCTACAGTTCGAGACTCGAAGTTGTCCGTGAGCATTTAGAGACGATCGGGACATGGTTGCAGCGATATTAGAGTAAATAGAGGTCAAGACGCTTATTATTATGCATCATTGCCCAGTCCCTCTTCACTCCTCGCATGTCCTTCTTCTCCAAAGCTGCTGAATGCTGAATGTTGCACCAACGTCGTCTGTCTGTACTACGGCTGTAGGTGTAAGATGGACGAAATATCGTATCTTGATGTGATCTCAACCAGGCTCTGTGATGACAAGCACAAGGGTGATGCGCTTTTCTGTTGATGACAGACGACACGACGTAAAGGGTGAAATATGCCCTTAGTCCAGGAAACTGACACCACTGGCATCACTGGCATCACTGACTGCTGCAGCTTTATGGCTCAGGGTGATCAATCGAGACGTGATAATCTCCGATTCAAACCCATCCAAACCCCACTGTTCATCCCCTTTTTTCTCGTTTCATTTAACTTGGCCACCACTCGAGCAAGCAGGACGAGTCGAGACAAGACGAGACAAGACAAGACAAGACAAAAGAATGTCTTCAGTTGCGCTGATTGATCCAGTCAGTTGAAATGGATTGATGCGTAGATCCTGTAGAATAGTCCATCCTGCCGTCTTCAGCGTGTGTCTTCATGAAAAATCCATGGCTGATCGTCTACTTCCTGCGCATGAGATGTATTCAGCATGTACAGTGTGTGCAGTACTGCACATATCTCTTTTCGTCTTGCGTCTCCTTCCAAGCAGCTTTCACAAGACAAATTCGGAGCAATTTGTGTCATCTTTATTCCAGGGTGTTATCAAGGCCATGTCAGGTCATTTCTGATACAGCTGATACTCTGGTGTCCTGGATACTTCGACAGAGAGGTGTGAAGAATCACCAAATCCACCCCCTTTATCTCGTCTACCGCTTGCATCCTTGTCTTCACCTTTCATTATCATCTTTAACATTCTATTCTCTCTAACATCTCTATCATTTCTCCCATCTTCACCTCTTCATCACCTTTTTTCATGTGTCAGATCTGAACGCCGGTTCAGGAGGTCACCCGAATAACGTTGGCTGGGCTGGATACTACACTGCGCTGCCTGCTATCACGCATACAAAACGGCACACCGCAAGAAGAAGACGAAGAAGAAAAGGTCTAAAAAAAAAGCAAAGCAAAAGCAAAAGCAGAAGCATTACGAAAACAAAGCTCAGAAAGAGATACAATTCACAAAGCGATTGGCATATTACACTTTCTTATCCCTTTAGTACTCTATCTCTTGCTCTCCCTGTGTTCTCTTTCTCCTCCCTTACTCAACTGGAACTTCCGTTGGTTATCCCTACCGGAGATGTCGTCCTCGTCGTCTTCCGCTACCGTGAAACAATCCGCCTCCAGGCCACTATCCATCTTCTCGCACACCACGAAGCAGAAGCCAAAGGATCCTCTTCTACCGCCCCCGGCCGAGGACGAGCTTCTTTCATTCGACATTCATGCTGCGCTTTTCCCCGCTGGCAGCAGCGATTTGCCCACTCCAGAGGCTATCAAGGCCCTACAGAACAATGCCGAATCGGTTATCAACAAGCTGCTCTCCGCATACAAGGTCCGCACGTTTGCTCTGCACGATGCCCTGAGGGAGAAGGATAGTCAGGATGTCGAGCTTGAGGAGATGGAGATGCGGCTGCAGCATGTCCGCACGCAATTGGACGGCATGGCGGAGCGCGTGCTTGAGCAGGAAGGCCAGATGAAGGCTCTTGCGGATGAGCTTCGCATCGAGCGGCTCAAGAAACAGAAACTCGAGGCCGCTGCTTCGGCTGCTTTCGCTGCTGCTGGACGAGCCAATGCCATGAACAACGCCAACCCCAATGCCAACACCCACGGCAATGGCAATGGTAGCAGCAGCGACACCGAGATTGATGATCTGCAGAAGCAACTACAGGCCAAGCGAGCCAGCAGCAGTACGATGTTTACTACCGATTCTGGTTTCGAGTCTGGAGATGATGTCAGCGTAGCTGACACACAGAGCATCTTCTCTCGTAACAATGATGCCATCTCTTCAGCTTCGACCATCACTTCTCCCTCCATTGCTGCCTCTACGACGTCGACAATAACTACCCGCGGTGGTCGTGAACGTGATTCACAGCCTACACGATCTACCTCCCCCGTGCCCTCTATTTCGTCAAACAGAATGTCACTCACCACTCCGCGCGCAAACAACAAGCTTTCGACATACGACAGGGTCCTCAAAGGGTTCGCATCAAGTGGATTCGGCAGTGCTTTCAAGACTTCACGCTGTACAAACTGTAGTGGAGTTTCTGCTTCTGATGCCTGGAGCATCATCAATATCATGAGAGACGAGAACCGTGGCTTGAAGAGTCGCATCGGCGATTTAGAGTGCGCGATGGAAGATGTTATCGCTTTGGTTGGTGGCTAAAACGAACGATCTTCTCTGATTCTCTTTTCGTTTTGTTAAAAAATTTTCAATGGAACGATCACAAAATACGACGAACAACACCTAAAACGAGGACGCTCGCACATACACACACATGCACATGCGCACATGCCTTTGGATACGGTATTCTCAAACCCACGCATATTTGCGGCAGACGACTGAACCATACGCCCCCTTTCAACTGCAATTTCTCGAATTTCCTTTGTTATACTCTTTTTTTCTTTGTCATATCTTTTTCCTAAACTCCTTGTTTTTTATCTACCGGCTCAATCCCAAGTTCGGCAAACGTCTCCTCCCCCCTTTGCGGCCACATCTCTCGAAATGTCCCATTTTCTCCGATCTATCTAACCTGATGACCTCGTTATTTGATTATTTTGTTTTTGCTTCAATTCCTCTTCTATACCCAATATGCCAATAGGCTGCAGTTTACAACCAAGGCGACCAAATGATACGGCGTCGGCCATTGCATAATTCATAAAGAAAATCATTTTCTTTTTCTCGTCTCCCTTATTTGTTTCGACGACTTTGAAGCCTTTTGTATATAACAAAGAGAGTATGCACCCGTTTAGCTCGGGAATTTTGACGTCTTTTGTCTGTATATTCCTTTGCTTTTTTTTTTCTCATTCTCCTCACCACATGGCTCGATTCACATAGATGTTCTGGAATATAAGAAAATAAAAAAGAGAGATAGAAACCTCGGCTTCAAGATAGCCATTGAGTAGACCACCGATCGAACATTGCAACTTGGGAACATGATGCGCGCATTGGGTGTTTCCCTTCAACAACATAAGTCCGTAATCCCCCCTTGATATAAAATCAACCCTGTATATTCATCAGAAAAAAGCAATGAGAATAAACGGTAAAATAATAACGGGTCAATGCATCAACTCATCAAGATCTCTCCTTTTTTTTTCCTCTTCCCATACTAAAAACACCCCCAATCAATCCTTCTCCGCAACTTCAAACTCCTTTTGGACGTCAACATATCTTACTCCCCTAGACTCGGCTATCAGGCCGAGTAGACCCTGTCCGACATCCTTGATTTCGTTATATTCATGTAGTAAACGTATATGCCTGTTAACAATAGCAGTAGGGTCTTTGGCCGCTTCCTCGGACAGTGTGCTGTTGGCATTGATTGTGGAAGTCAGCATGCGATCAACTAGGGTCTTGGACGTTAAACTCGGCTCCCAGACTATCCACCCAATGTGATGATAGTAGGATCAGCAAGCAGACTTTGATCTTTCAAGATTACCTCAACTCTTGACGAGCTTCAACCATCTGAGCTTCTACAGAGGACAGCTCCGACGAGAGCCTATCGATCTTTTCCTGCAAGCTAGCCTTATGCATTTACCGAAAGACCAGCTAGTCAGCGGGGGGTCCGGTTTGGAGCTTCTGGAAGAATCCTCATACTTACAATTGCTTTTTCTTCTTTGCTCAACTCTGGTAACTTGGGTTCCGGGGTGTCAGCAGCGACGGTAGTGGGGGCTGACGGGTTGTTGTTCTTGGGTGCATCTCTTGGAGCAGCAACCTCTTCCTTCGTTTGCTCAGGCATGGCGATGGAAGGATAGAGATGGATGGAGCAGCTGATAGAAGAGAAGCTAACCTTCGTCAATGACCTTTTAGTAAGAAATGAGACGGCTCAGGGGGTATCAAGCGTTAAGAGGAGGATAATCTTTCGCTACCTACCAGCGTAGAATCTGATACTTCGCGCCTGTGAGTACACACTTGAAGTCATTCAACGGCGACACTCGTGAAGGATAAATAAGACACTGCTCTTGATGAACAAGCAGAAGCGGCTCTGAGCAGTTATAGAGTGAATGTCTGTCTTATCTTACTATATACGCCTTTGTTGATAAGTGGTGGTAGATACACAATGCAATACAGTGTAGGTAGTACTATATTACTATAAGTGGTTCTACTAGCAAAGGAAACTTCTCTGGAGTCCGGCCTTAACAACAGCAACAAACCCCCCTTTTCACCCTCACAAAAGAAGACAATAAGCATTGATTGAAGTGCTGCTAATGGCGAAAGACTATGACTGTGGCTTGTCTCCTCCTACACAGCAAGCAAATTGAATCACCCTTAATGCTCATCTAGAGAGAATTGTCGACATTCTGTATGACATAGTGACACACACAGTAGAACGTACATTGACGGGTTACACTGCACTGCAAATCCAGCCTGTCCAGATTTACATACGGCTCATCGGCCATACACAGACTAGACACAGCCAGCCTCTTGTCCATCAATAGCAGCAGCAGCTATATTGACAGAAATCAGCAACTCTGAAATCTCTCGTGTCACCGGTACGCTCTCCGAATAGTGGCGTCTCGAGAGCTTCCCTCCATGCTCTCTTCGCCCCTCTCTGAGTTACTTTCTTGCTTGTAATCGGGTTCGGGCGGTCCGATATATACGAAGACAAGAAGTGGATGCTAATGCACTCCCGCTTATCTGAAATTATATACCTTTTTGAAACGGAACGTTGGCATTGGAAGAAAAAAAAGCATTGAAAACGGGCCAGCTAAAAGGATCTCCCTTTCTTACTGCGTAGGCCATCAATCGAGCTTTTCGCATGGTGTACGACGCTCGCAACAATGTCGATATCTACGCTCAATAAGGCACTGCTTGTGCCGTTGCTGCTGGTGCTTGCCGATCCGGCACTGGCCCATGGCGACCACTCTCACATCGAGGATGGTCAAGCTACCTCTCCAGAGCCCATAGTATGTTGAATATTGAGGGAAACGCATACACATTGCCAGTGCATCCGTGCTAATCATGCAATTGCTACTTCCAGGATGGCATACTGTGGGCACATATTATGATGATGGGCCTGGCCTTCGGCATCATCTTCCCGCTCGGTATGGTGCTAGGGGTAAGGCAACTTTCCAATTGCATTTTCCAATGGCAATTGTATGGGCAATCTTGCTAATAGAAACTGCCGCCAATTCTGGATCATATAGATGATTCGGTCAAAATGGCATGTTCCCGTTCAAATCGCCGGTTCCGTTATTGCGTTCGTTGCGTATTTCCTCGGACATGCGCATAAGGGTAGACAATTCGCGAAGAACGTTCACGCATCGTTCGCCAATGTCTTGATGCTCCTATTGATTGTGCAAATCGCATTGGGTGTCTACCTGAAATTACACATCGAGAAGGGCTTCCAAGGCAGAATCAGAAGATGGTTCGTTTTAGCCCATGGTATCATTGGCAAGATTATGCCTGTTTTATCGTGGATGCAGATAGTCTTTGGCTCAATCACAGCTTGGGGTTTCTGTCGTGGAAGCCATTTGGGCCAATGCCTCGCCCATTTCATTATGGGTAGCGCCTTCATTGCCTATGGCATCCTCCTCACAATTCTTCTTCTCGTCGGACAATTTTGGCTTCGCCGTACGGGTCGTAGCCAGGAGTTCTTCGATTCTACAGTCATTGCCGTCTGGGGTTGTTTCAATACATTTACAGAGCATCGTTGGGGCACGGATTGGGTCAAGAATGACCTGCAGCATACCACCATGGGCATCATTTGGTGGGCTGCCGGATTACTAGGCATGTTCTTGAGTCGCAAGAGAAACGGTCAACCGAAGCGGAATTTAATCCCGGCTATTGTGATTGGCGTTACTGGATGGGCCATGGGTGGTCACCCTCAAGCCCTTCACATCAGTGAAGCCGTTCACACTGTTTTTGGATATTGCTTGATGGCAGCTGGTGCTGCACGTATCATTGAGATTTCATTCGTTCTCAATGATCGTGCTACTATCAGTCCGGATGGAAGTGATCCTCATAGCTTCCAATATGTCACCCCATTTGTGAGTTGTTTCCTATATGCCCCTTTTGAAAAATGTGTGTGGTTGCTAACACTTCCCTAACTAGATGCTATGCGCTTCTGGATTTATGTTTATGGGCGCAACGGAAGAACAGATGATTTTCCTAGCGGACCACCATATCACGCACGTTGCCTACATCCTCATTTTATTCAGTTGCGCTTTCGTACTATTCCTATGTGAGTATATCCTCAGTCCAATTCCAATTCAGCATGACTCCCCAGCCATTCACTAACTCGCATTCAAGTTGTCAACATCCTCCTCCATATATATGCCGTCCACTCCTGGCCCAGGAGCGCAAACTACGACCCCACCCACGCCACCCATACCCGCACCGACGACTCCCTTGACTTTGATAACGCAATTGCGATGCATGGGCTAAGTGGCCATAGAAATACTACGGCTCCGTCTCTAGAGAATAGCCAACAAGTCCGTGACGCCCAGGAGTTTGAGCTTGAGGGTCTGATAGGTTCAGACGATGGAGGCCGCGATGATGAGGAAATTGGAGAGCCCGGTCCAACGCAGAGACAGAAGGATCTTGAGGCGGCACGTGGATTGTCGTCTGCTAGATAGGGGATTGGTCCCATCCCACCACTCTTTACTGTACAGCCATGTGGTGGGAAAGATAGGATGGTGGTTTATGTTTATATGCCAACATAGGAGAGCCTTGGTTGTTCATTTTGGTTTCATTGGTGATGTCGCTGAGGTTATGTTTTGCTTTTTGCCTTTTTCTTTTTTTTCTTTTTGGATCGTTTCTATACATATTCATATTCCCATCTAAATTTACCGGTACCACTCATAGTCTCATCCTTTCCATCGTCGTCGCCTACCCCGGAATATTCTCCGCTGCAAGCATCGCTTGTTGTCTACTGGTTTTGGTCATACTGTCCGACAAAAGAGCGGTGTCGATGTGGTTTCGTTGAGTTCCACGTCAGAAAATCCCCACTTCGTGGGTATTTGAATTCCTAGAAACGATGATAGACAAAGAATGTAACAAGAGAAATGATAGCAGAGACTCCATGTATGTAGGTGAGAAAAAAGATTTGTCATTTGCAGGCATGAGAAGGTATGAAAAAAAGATCTTCAACATCGTTGCGCGTCTAAATTGCATTTGTGGGGAGGAAGAAAATAAAAAAATGAACACATAAAGAGAAGGGTATTGAAGTAAACATAGCAGGTTCATGCGGTGCTAACATTTGAAACAGGAGGGAAAAAGGGGTGCAGGGGATATATAGGCGCCGCATTTCTTTCTCCGTCAAAGACTAAGAAGTTCTGCAATGGCTGCTCTCTACCACTCAACACATTGATTACATCTTGCGCGAGACTCCCACCTAGGAAAGCAGCCACTGGAGAGATCTCACTTCCCAAATTCTGTATGAAACTCCGCAAAAATTCAGAGGTGAGCGTATCTGGATCAAGACGAAGTTCAAGATGTCGCTCATTGGCCAGTTGCGTGAAACTTGTGATACTCTCCCGTGAAAAATCAGGGTAAGCACCGTCATGAGATCGTTCGTACTCCCACAGTGCCCGTAGGCAAGTCAGGAGAGGCGACACTTGTTTTCGTTTGCGAGTGGTTTGCGTGAACTCTTCGGGCAGAGGTGACGTGTTGGCAAGAAGCAGTGGATGGTATACCTCTCGCTTCGTCACGACTTCCATGATCTTATTGTCATCCTGTTTCTTTTCCGTGACTGAGAGGATGCGCCGTGTTTTGGTTTCAATCAAAGATTGGTTTTTAACATTCGACTTCTGTCTCTCGATGACAAAGTCATGGGAGATTAGATCTGAGAAGATGAAGCCGTGGAAACCATGGACGCCTGCGACATATGAAGGTCTGTTGGCTACTCGGCATGCGGCATTGATGTTTGTCATAGAAGTGAAATCCAGATCTGTGCCAATAATTATGTCGAAAGTAGCAAAGAAATCTGGGCCCTTGAATCTGACGTCTTCAGTGATAGCCTTGACATCAACTCTCGGGTTCATCTCCTTAATTTGCGGTACAGCTGCCTCTGCTCTCTGTCCACCCAAATTAACGTCAGCCAAGAGTATAACAACTTGAAGAATCACGTTTCAAATGCATACATTGTGACCAATGTGTTGCTCTGATAAAAAGAACTGGGCACCGAGGTCTTCCTCCTTGACAAGCTCAGTGTCGGCAACAGTAACGGAACCAACACCAGCAAGGACAAGGTTCTTCACGATTTCGCCCGCCAAAGCTCTGAAAGTGATAACCAAGATATTTGCTGTTCGAATCCTACAGACAATGTTATTAGAGGTTCAAACAAGCGATATAGATCAACGCCAAGCAGGTTCCGGGAATATAAATCGCAAGAACCTGGCTTAGACGTACTTTTCTTGCGCCTTGACGCCCCATAATCTGATTTGGCGATCATATAGCGCGATCTCATCTGGTGAACAGTTAGCGGCCTGCAAAAGACAAATATTTCAAAAATAAGGGACATGATTGTCGTATAGCTCACCGGCAGTGATCTCGTCTCTAGCTTGAGGCTCCATCTTGAATTCAGACTCCGTGACCGGAATGACTAGAACACAAGGAATCTGGGCAATGAATAGGTGTCTCGAATACGAGTGCCCGTATATATGATGAACCTCTGAGATCCTGAAGTTTCAAAGATCTGAGATCGATCGGAACAAGCTGACAGACGCTTCTCTTTATCAAAGGAAGCTAAAGGAAGGCAGTTTGCGATATGCGCTGGTTTGCTTCTATTCTAATTGAAGCTCTCGAGGCTTCGTTGCGCCAATGAGAAGGTGGGACTGCGAGAAGAGGTCTCCACCGTAGCAGAGTCAAGTCCGAGCTGCTGCCGTATGCACATGCACTAGGGAGACAGCTCAACGGATTCAAGAGGAGTAGCAACTAGCAGCACCTGACGCCAGCCTCGACCTGTCTAAACCTCCAATTCTTCTTTACTTCTTCCTTTTGCGCAATGTAATCCGTCTGATTCAATCACCAACACGCATCGATTCCGTATACAAAAGAGCGATTGACGTTGGAAGATCGGCTATACCCGCGTTAGACGCCATTAAGCGCCATTAACCAAGCCACCAAACTATAAACGCGCGGCTATATAATTAATCTGGGGAAGCCGAAATATGACGTCATCATCAGAATACTGTACGTACTCTCGTCGTATATTATATGGGCATATCACCGTAACCGTACGACTTGTCATTCAATTGCCAGTCAATTGAGTCAATTGTACAGCGAAGAAGAGCAGAAAATAGGGTAGAAGAAGGTGAGAAGATTGCCGTGGATTGAGACGAATATTCATCAGACTCAAGGGGTGGATGTGCCCGCCGTGCACACGTTAAATGCATTTTGCCTGCTCTTTCCACATCAATTGTACGGGACTCGCCAGGGCTTTGAAGACGCCCTGACTGGGGGCAGACCTACGGATACAATTCCAATGTCACTCTGTGATGGGATTGAATGCTTCCTGAGGCTCTGAAGCTTATCACATCCCGTCATCTTTCTCGATTCTCGTCGATCATTTACCTCTGTCTGTCGCTGCTGCTGTTGCTGCTGCTGTTGCTGCTACTGCTACTGCTGCCACTCTGCCGGTTGTGACGCACAGATTATCGTGTCCCTTCTTTTCATGAAGAATTAGGCACAGCGCCATTGTTACACTACACTTGGTCTTGCAAATTTGTCCGCGATTACTCTGCTTTTGTTTGCAGCTGAAAGCGTCGGCCAACGACTCGGAAATCCCAATCAGCTCACCTTCGAGTTGTTCTGTCAACTCATTCTGTACGTCTGTTGTTCAACTCAACTGGCTTCTGCTGCCCTTTCGTGTACGCATTCGCGCACCTCATGGCATCTCATTCAGATCTAACTACACAATTTCCTGCCCTGACTGATGCAATCAACGCTCGGGTGGCTGCAGGCGATGGTCTTGACGAGGGAAACCAAGCTTTTGACCTGCTACAGAGAGAGCTTGCCCTGGCTGGCATCAACCTGAACGCAGAAACCCAAGTCCTCGAAAATCCTTTCCACACTTCTACCTCTGAAGCACCACGCAGGCGAATCCCAACAGCAACCACGGAACCGACAACAGTAGCATCGCCACTTGAAGACGTTCGGTGGCGGCAATTGTTACAAGCGGATATAGATACAGGGGCGGCTTCAACCGAAGCTCGTCATTTTCAAGCCCGTCATTCTGAGATCGTTTCAAATCAGGACATCAGTGACGAGCATCTCGCTAAAAGACGACGACTGGAAGCCGAGACAAAAATGAAGGATACACCAGAGGTCGTACGGCACGGGCAGGTTTTCGCTCAGCAGCTTCCCCTGGCTTTAATCAATCACGACGGGCTGAACAGCAGAGGACGACTTGGATCACCAAATGATATTCTGAATGAGCATGCTGGGATTTACACCACAGATACCAATCCCTGTAATTTTCTACTGAAGCAGGAGCATGATGATACTTTTGCATGCGCGCAGATTGGGGTCAAGCTTTCCCTCAGATTATCACAAATTTCTGCGTATGTCTGAGCTCCTACAGATTTACCGATCGACGGAGACTTAGTTGCTGACTGTCAACTCTAGATCACGCAGGCAGCGTTTCAAGGATATGTACAAAGTTGAAGGGCTCGTGTGGATTTCATTAGAGGAAGAACCTCTTTCAGCACTCATCAGCCATAAGATGGCATACATCAATTACGGCTCTGAATATCTGCAAGACCACGAAAGGAGGATTTGTTTTTACCCCCCTGGTGTGGATGGAAACAACCCAGCATACAGCATTGAGGCGACAGGACACCCAAGCTTTCAAGTCAAGACACATTACGGCAACAAAAAACCACCTCAATCACTAGCCGAATACTTCAGTCCATTCGAATCGGAGCACGAGCATGAAAAGGAGACAGACGAGGACGACTCATCCTCAATTGAGAGTGACAGCGATAATGACGATGACGACGACGATGACAATAATGATGATGAAGACGATGAGGTTGAGGATGATCTTGATGTTGATAGTGATGATTTGTCTTCAGACAATACCTCGACACCAGTTCCAGTGTCTGGACCGAACGATTCCACGACTCCTGGTTTTAGACCCGCTCGTGCAAGTGAGGCGAGACCCCTGATGACCCATAGCAACGCGAGCAGCACCAACATCAACTCTCGACGACGGACAATCCCTGCATATAAGCCCAGGGACGATGTTCCCCAACCCTACGCTCGTTTCACTCTTAATGTGGATAAACCTGAAGTACAGATCAATCTCGAGCCCGAAGTGTATGTGGAACCCATATATGGTTCTGTCAAAACATTTATGAAACGGGTTAGTTTTCGAGAAGAAAGTATAGCTAACCTTTATCTTAACATCTAGTGCTGCTAAACGAATACTCATCAAACTCTGGAATCCTTACGAGACGGATAGCATTTATGTTGACTCGATAACAGCATATGGATTTGATGGGCCGAGATGCTTCCCGTCAATGAAAGTGCGATGAACATGAGTCCCTCGCCCTGAATATGTACTGTCTTGCGCGACAACCACTTCGCAGGCTCGAAAGTATGACGCATAGTGTACATCCATTCAATACTCGCTTCTCCTCCACATAAGTATCGATTTCTTCACGCATGGATGATGTTCATATCGCCCTTCTTTGTTCGTTTGTTCGGATGTTTTAGATGATGGTTATGTTGAGCATCCTGTCACTTTATTATGCCTATCCATTTGTACCTGCACTCTCATTCAATTCGCCCACCTCCTTTGAAGATGAGTGCGATTATGCTTTGTATGTTTAATGAATATCACTCATGGGTGTGTAATAGTTTTTAGTACAGCGAAATTGGAGGAAGACATACTCTATATTGTGCCTCCATACCTCTCGAGAAATTGCGTGCCGTCATTTGACAAGCCATAAGGCAATGCGCACTGTTTGGATTGCCAGGTATGCGATCCAGATCAAAGAGGCAATTGATGATCACATCGTATCTATCTGATTGACTTCTGCAGAACAGACTGACAAAATAACACGACCACAGCGAACGAACGACAGGTGCCAGCTCAAGAAAACTTCTCGCCCGGGATCGGGGCGATCAAAGCTCAAGCATATCCCGGCCACCAAGGAATAAAAGCCTTTTTCTGAGCCTGTGTGGGGTTAAGCTCTCGAACCTGAGCGGCCCGTGTGGGGAAATAAGCTGTAGCCGACCAACAGTCATGATTAAACCCAGGAGTAAAAAAGCCACAGCCGGTCACAGGCCCAGGCAAGCTCATGATTCATTTCCAGAGTTGGTGTGAAAGAGAGCCGAGATCGGTTGGTTGGTATTTTTCATGTATTCACGAAGGAGCTGATCTGTTGCTTTTGTCTAAGTCTATATACCTACATGGTCACACTTGCAATGACTGACCGCCATATCTTCTTGCTAGATCATGTCCATCAATTGTATCTGTGACATGGAGCTACAACGTCTCTGCCCTTCTCATTAGGCTTCCCCAATTGCCTTATGGGCAGGAACAGACCCATGTTGCATTGACTATCGAGATATGGCCGTGTGCCGCTTACAGTCATACATGGAAGAAGAAAAAATGAAGTAAGAGAATGGAAGCTGTCAGTCAATTTGCAAGGATCCAGTCATTTAGGCTGTGCTCCCACCAGCAGGCTTGCTCTTCTCTGATGGGTCAAGCGGCGATATCGCAGCGTGCTTGGTTCATTCAAATAAAGGCACCTTTCCTCCTGGAAGTGTTTCCTCGAAGGATTTCCTTTCCCTAGCTCTATACCTTCAGAAAAAATTTTCTCGGGCGTTGTTGGACTAGACAGCATGGGTGAGCTTTTGCCTTGATGTTTGAAGCTACCATATTACCCAAATCAGTTCTAACATATTGCCTAGCCGAACCAATTGAGAAGCATGCTGTTGAAGAGGGCATCACTGATGATGCTGCTCCAATTCTCACATCAACGACTGAGAGAAAGCTCATGCTGAAGGTGGACGCTCACATTTTGCCTCCCCTCGTCGTGCTTTATCTACTTGCATTTTTAGACCGGTTCGTGCATATTCATCCATTATCTATCACCACATCGTCAGTTCTATTTTTCAGATTACGGCAAATCTAACTTCTACACCGTCACACAAACAACAGAGTCAATATCAGTAATGCCGCAGTCTTCAAATTGAAGCAAGATCTACATATTGAATCCGGCACGAAATATAATACGGCGTTGACAATTTTCTTCGTGCCTTATATCATTGCCGAGGTGTGTATTGCAAAATTCCCAGAGATCGCCGGTTACGATGGGGGGAACCCCTGATTGTGTTTTCTGCGGTTCAGGAAGTTAACTTTGCCGGCATATCAACCTAGATCCCATCAAATATTCTCTTGAAGAAATTTAATCCAAATGTTTGGTGTACGTTTAATTGACGTGCCAACAATCTTGGTGAAAGGAAAAAGAAAAAGAACTAACATACAGATTTAACCATCACAGTGTCGGCATGCATGTTCTTTTTCGGTCTTGTCACTCTATGTCAGGGCTTAGTTCAGAATTGGGGCGGTCTAATGACAACTCGATTCTTTCTCGGCCTATGCGAATCAGGCATGTTCCCAGGGTGTAAGTAAACCCCGCATAATTAGGTCAAGCAAAATGCGGAGAGAGAGAGGCGGGGGAGGTGGCCGGTTGTTATATCCCTGTCAAACACATTCATCGGCTAACTTGAGCTTCTGCATGAATAAGGTTTCTACCTCATGGGTTCATGGTACAGCCGAGCGGAGGCCCAAAAACGGTTCTCGTTCTTCTTCTGCAGTACAACGCTAGCAGGTGCCTTTGGAGGGTTGATCGCGAGTGGTATTGGAAATTTGCAGGGTGATAGGGGGTATAATGGCTGGAGATGGGTCTTCATTATTGAGGGATCTTGCACGGCTTTCATTGGACTTTTATGGTATTTCGTCATCCCTGGATTCCCCGAGAATTCCAAGTGGCTGAAGGAGGATGAGAGGCTTTTCTTGAAAGACAAGTTGCA
>AZGZ01000007.1:695993-706308 GCA_001636715.1 Ascosphaera apis ARSEF 7405 | reverse complement strand
ATCAAATCTCGAGAGATCGACATGCATGATGGAAACTGACGCTACCAAAGCAAGCGCCAAGTTATCCTTACTTGGAACCAAGCCCTCAATTTTGTCGAGATGAGGAGCTGGGGTTCAAGATATGGGTACAGTACATTTTGTCCGGACATGCAATATACAGTCAAACCTCGATAAGGGATACCCACTGTAAGGGAAACCCTCGCTACTGGAGACCAATCTGCCTGGCTGAATTGATTTTGTATGGGAAGTTTCCAAGTCCTCTCTAAGGGAAAGTTTCTGGGAATCTCCCTGCCTGGGTTGCTCTTAGCCCTTATAAAACAGTGATTTATTGGTATACAACGGTATATACATATATTACCGTTTTGGGACTCACAGACAGAATCTGGAGACTCCCTCTCTGGACACCCACGACAGGGGATAACCACCACTGAGAGCACCACTACCACCACAACAAGACAGCTGAGGAGGATAAAAGCACTCTAGCCGCTTTAGGGGACTTCAATAACCCATCAATTGTCCTTGAGGACAATCAATCACTCTTTTGACCCCTCTAGAGAACTTCCTTGGTAGGAGAAACAGGGGTTAGTAGCAACCACCTTATCCTGGCTGATATAGTTTCCCTTATCGAGGTTTGACTGTACACTGTACTGTAAAATCTGAGGGTGGAGGCCGTACCTACTCACGCCACTCCCCAGCTTGGTGGAATTGGCAGAGTGCAAAAAGGAGCGTCAAC
This sequence comes from Ascosphaera apis ARSEF 7405, assembly GCA_001636715.1. Classification (NCBI taxonomy): domain Eukaryota; kingdom Fungi; phylum Ascomycota; class Eurotiomycetes; order Onygenales; family Ascosphaeraceae; genus Ascosphaera; species Ascosphaera apis. Next base: position 705,575 of record AZGZ01000007.1, on the reverse strand, counting down.
CGCTTCAATTTTTCATCTCAAGGGGTAATAAGATCTGTTGACCGACAAGCGATAGCCGGTTAAGAATAGCAATGGGCCAGCCATGGCCTCCACAGGCATTGCTAACATGCAAGCAAACGAATCGCTATATATGTATACCCGACCAAACGAGTGCTTGATGATCTGATAACAACCCTTAAGACTAGAAGTTGTCATCAAGGGCAAGTACAAACCCCGTATCACCATACACAAGCAGTCCATTCAGACATATGTAAGTGATATTTGCTCTGAGGGCCGAGGATGAAGTCAAGATCCTCGACGAAAAACTGTGCGATAAAAGTGCCTATTCAGAGGGCGTTCTTGCGTTCTTCCTTATGCAGGCCATGCAGAGTTGATAAGCCCATCAAAAATTTCCTGCTGCCAGAGCACTCTGCATGCCCAGTATTGTATCGTTCCCCTAATATCAGGAGATATATTAACGGGGCGCAGAGCACTGGCAAATCTGCCCCCTATCAGGAGCCTTGCGAGAATTGCTGGGCGTCCAGGTAACACTTATCTATCACTCTATCATGCGCATACCTTTGATGTTGGTCTGTCTCCTCACTCATTAGCTTGCGAGCAGCCAAACATCCCATCCAGTGATCTCAAATCCATAGGTATTGTACATAAGGAAAGCAGTAGAGACGAAGGCCAGGAATTTTACTGCATGTCAATGTACAATGCACAGAGTACTCCGTACAGGTGGCTCAATTAACTCCAGATTTCAATAACGTGCAGCCAGTCCCTTCGATGCCTGGAGCCATTCCGGTAAATAGCAAACGAGTCAGAAGATCCAAGTCCGTTCGGGTTTTCTCAAATCAGAGCCAGCGATTTATTCAGCACGAGAAGTCTAGCCAGGTCGTCAAGCTCATGTTATTTTCGCTCGCCGGCTTCGGTAGCAGGCTAACCGGTAGCTGACCTCAAGACGGCCGCCAAACCATAGCTACATACATAGCTAGCGAGGTGAGGCAGGAAGACGATGGATGACAGACTATGTATTCGTATGTCTGGTTGATATTTCTAATAAGAGGCCGAATCCACGGGAAGCTTATATTGCTTAACCGTGTTGCCGTTTTGCTCCTCGAGCGAACAGTTTCTGGCTGCTTTTTTACCTTGAGAGGTAACTCCTAGCCCAGGCTCCAGTGGCGACACACACAGGGGCTGCATCTGAAGCTTGCAAGCTACGTACTATTACATGTACTGCGACGACAGGATGACTGCCATCTTGCGCTTGGATACTGATGACAACCGTCAAATGCTTCATTCACACAAGGAATTGCGGAGCGCAAAGCGTTCGAATACCGTGATTACCTATCGGCTTTCCTTAAATCTGGATTGCCGTGGACGCTGCATCTCGATCCCTGGCTGATGAGGCCGACCAGTGCCGGCCTTTAGGATTAGGCTTCTTCCACTTCGACTTCTACCGGTTTTGCTGCCTCTTTTACCCCTTATTTTCTTGAGTCCAGCAGCGGCGGATTTCGGGGCAGCGAAAAGACTCTGCCTGTCTCAAGATATACGAGAACTCTGATTCGTGGTCTGACGAGCCCCTGCCGGGTTGCAGCAGTGGGCTCCAGCTTCCTCCACTTCCTCCACGGAAAGCCAATTTTTTTTTTTTTTTCTTTTGAATGTCACGGCATTGACATCCGCTAGCTGCATGACACTTATCAACTCGCAATCTGGTCTGATCTTTTTTTCTTTTTGACGGACGAAATCCAAGCTCACAGAGTTGAATTGTGGTTTTTTGAGCTCTTTGCATTTCTGCATTACGTTTGAGTTGCTCGTTTGTCGTTGTTGCCGGCTTTAACTCCATTTATAGTGGTTGCCCGTTTGATCTCACGAGAGATAGCGTTGAGAAAAACGTTCACCGTTCAAATAATCAGCGATCATGACTACGAAGCTCAAGATGTTCACCTACGATGAGGTTGAGAAGCACAAGCTGATGAACTCGTGCTGGGTCTTGAAGGGGAAGTATGTTTACGACATCACAGACTTCTTGGATGACCATCCAGGTGGTGCTGAGTTGATTCTGGAATATGGCGGCAAGGATATCACAGAGATCATGGCCGATGAGGAGTCCCACGTTCACAGCGACGCTGCATACGAAATGCTTGAGGAGTACCTCATAGGCACCGTCACATCTGATGCCGCCGAAGCTGCCCTGCACGATGCTGCAGAGGATGAGCCGATCTACAAGAATACTGGCATGTCGACCGCAGAAGATCTCAACAAGGAAACCGACCTCGAGGCAGACTTCAAGAAGCACCATTTCCTAGACCTCAACCGTCCTCTTATTCCACAAATGTGGACTGGTGGATTCAGCAAGGCATTCTACCTAGATCAAGTTCACCGTCCCCGGCACTACAAGGGTGGTGCATCAGCACCACTATTTGGCAATTTCCTGGAGCCATTGACCAAGACAGCATGGTGGGTGATTCCGCTTGTCTGGCTGCCAGCAATCACCTGCGGTGTTCTCATTGGAATGGGTGGAATGCCGAATAAGCTTGTCGGAGCAGCCTACTTCAGTTTGGGCTATTCTCTGTGGTCGTTGATCGAGTACAGTATGCACAGATTTTTGTTCCACATTGATGAGTAAGTCGTCTTTTCCTTGGTAAATATACTCTGATATGCGCTAACTATTGCAAAAGCTACCTTCCTGATAACCGCGTCTTTTTGATGCTTCACTTTTTGATGCACGGCATTCATCATTATCTCCCAATGGACAGATACCGCCTGGTCATGCCACCCACGCTTTTCATCATTCTCGCTGCTCCATTCTACCGCTTCGCTCACTTTGTTCTCTTCTACAATTGGCATGCGGCTGTGCTCGCATACTGTGGTGGTGTCCTCGGCTACGTCGTCTACGACTTGACACACTACTTCCTTCATCATAAACAGTAAGTTTAAACTTGCGCAATTTTTGACGACTCTATATATTTGATGCTAATTAGTATATCTGCATAGGCTCCCTAAGAACTACCAAGAACTTAAGAAGTGGCATCTTGCACACCACTTTGCAGACTACCAAAACGGCTTTGGCGTTACAACTCCCTTCTGGGATAAGGTCTTCGGAACTGAATTGAGACTCCAGTCCTACCCGCCCAAGCCTAAGACGCAGTAAATCATTTGCATGCTTTGGGTGGTTTTGATTGCCTTCGCCCAGAGTCACCAGCGGCCAGCTCTTGAATTAACCTTCGAATCAACCTCTTAACGACATATTTTTATATATTCTACCAGCTATAATCGCCATATATCATTTTTCATTAAATAGTTTAGATCATTCTCTATCTTTATCTTTCATGGAAACGAATATGCTATTCGCGGCCACTGTGTTAGCAATGATAACTACAAACTTTTGCCATGTTCAATATCAATGTTTTTCCTTGATCTCCAGCTAAAGAAAGGTGGGTAGAGTTTCTTTGCGTCTCTAGTTCAGTGATCATACAACTCCACATACGTAGTTCATAAATTTGACTCTCCAAGTGCATTACTTCGTCAGCCAGCAAAACCCTGACAATGCGATAATCGAGGTATTCTTGCCTCCCTACCACAGTCCAACCTTGACGTCAAAGCGTTTTTCATGACCGTAACTACACCGTGTTCACCTGCCGTATCAATGTGACAATGATGAACATGTTTCATCACGAACCGATCTGCATTCGGAAGATGATGTGCAGCAACTGCACTGCTGATCATGATAAGAACAAAATCGCATTATTTGCAAGTTGTATTACAAAATCAAGAATTAAACGGTGCTTCGAAAAGAAGAAAAGAAAATATAAAGTTCCTCATCACTCACATATCAGTTCCAACGTCTGTGCTTTGAGTTCTCCTGACTCGCTCGTATTCGACAACGACAGTGCCGTCAGCAAGACGGGAGTGTTTGGGTTCCAGGTTGTATTGGCCAAACCACGGTAGCAAAACGCGCCAGAACAGCCAGTACGATAGACCTCCAGTCAACATGCTGAGCCCGACGAGAGGATATAGCCAGTAAGGTAACGTTGTATCACCAATGCCATTGGGTGGAGGTATCCAGGGGGTCACGATGAGGAAAACTTGTCCCAGGATGAAGAATATTGGAACTGGGAGCCATACTTTGAAAGGTCTTTCAACATCTGGCAGGACCCAGCGGAGGTAGAATAGCCCTATGACAACTAGACAACTAATGATCGTATCTGGATACACCTCGACATCGATGATGAAGTTGTATATATCGCCCATCGGTACAGCTAGAAGGATGATAAACGTTGGCAGAAGATGGAGAATAAGACCTGCCATCGGGGTTCCAAAAGGCCAATTGGAAGCCCAAACTCGAGAGAAAGGAAACAAGCCTTCCTTGGCCAATTCCTGGTTTAGTCGCCCTTGTGCAAAAGAGATGGCCATCGTGTTTCCCAAAGCCGAAAGAGCAACAAAAACACTGCGAATTGTCTAGTCAACTTCCATATCCTTGTTTGTTGTATTTCCTTATACTGTGAAATACCTTATAGAGCGCATTCCAGCCTCTCCGAACAATTTGTCTGCGAACACAGCAACTACCGTGACGCCTCCTTGCGCAACCTCGCTAGGACTTAAGGCTGAGAAATAGGTGATGATAGCAGAAGTATTGAGGAAGCCGCATATCACCAGGGCAGTTGGTCCAGCAATCTTCAGAGTACGCACAGGATCTTTGACCTCATTGAGGACGTACGTTGCGTTTGCCCATCTGGAAGACCATACGCGTCAGCAGAGTCGACCAAACCGAAGATGGCAGTATAAAGATACAAACCCCGAATAACAGCCTATAGCTTTGAAAAGAGCAGTGGCATAAACGCTGACGGAAGTAGCACTTCCACGAAATGCGTTGCGGAAGCTTGCGTGTGGATCTGGTACGCTATCAACTTTGCCAGAAAGCACAACCCATCCGCTTACCACAACGAACGTTAACAGCGAGAATTTCAAGGCTCCGATGATGTTCATTAATTGAACACCTATCATGGGGAAGAAAGTATGCAGTGCAGTGACGCATAGTCCTGCTGCCACCGCAATTCCCCGATTGAGCCATTCTGGCGACTCGTAGATACCTGCTGCGAACAGAACATTGGAAGCGAAGACAATAAGCCCGCTAGCGGTAAAGCACATTAGGGTAGCCTGGACGCTGAACAGAGCTGTAGTGAGAAGCTTTGGTTTCGGGAAGGCAGCTTCAAGATAGACCTTGGTCCCTCCACTACGAGGGAACATGCATGCCAATTCCAACCAGATCGCCATTCCCGCAAAGGATAGCAAGAAAGCAAGAGTGAACACCATCAACGTTGCGCCAGTGCTCCCCACTGCAGCAGTGACAGAGCTAGGGATCGCAAAGATTCCTGAACCGACCATTCGTCCAAATCTGCGAACGACAGTAAGATAGAGGCCAATGCCGTGAACACACCCAGAATACTGACATGAGGAATATTGTCGAGATGACACCCAAGTGACGACCTAGTCCACCAGCTGTCGACTCCTCCAATGTAAGCTCGCTTCTTGGAAGCCTGTCATTTCTCATGATTCTGGCTCTCGAAAATTGTGAGTCGTTGGCACAGTAGGCTCCTCCAGTTGATGACTCGGTGGAGTGTACCTCATGATCTCCAGCCATAGCTTGTCCCAGAAGCGGTTGCAGATGGTCTTCATCAAAATCAAGCATGGCAAGGGGCGAGTTTGCTAAAGATCATGGCGGACTCAAGTATGCCCTGTCTCTCTTAAGAGGGCGTTATGAAGAACATATCTGTTCGTCTGAATTATCATGGATAGTTGCCAGCATCCCTCAAGCATTGTTCGATCAGGTTGAACAGCACTTTCAAGCAGCATATTGAATGTAAGACTTCAATATAAGCTTTTTATATGAAGGCCAGTCTTCTGATATCATATCGAGCTCCTCCAATTGCTGTGATGACGGGAGATGTCACCAATATCTTTCTTGGACCCAAAACGCGCCTAACCACCTCCTCAAAGCACGCTGCAAGGCAGTCTCACACCAATATCAGCTGTCATGCCCATCATACCTGATACCTAGATAACCTGCCCTGACCGTGGCACTCATGGCTGTCTTGTGTGACGAACGATGCATTCTTCGCTTCACCCAGTACTTTGCCTGCGCGACTCTCTAACCCGTCGAGATATCATCATTAGGTATGGTTTACTCGCCACAGGCACATACGGTACACGGTACACGGTACACTACATTACACTACACTACACTACATATATTTTGTACTCCGTGATATCTTGCAAGCGCCAACGACCACAACGACATCCTCACAACCTCATCTCTTCACCTCAACCTCATCTCATCTCGTTTCTTCTTCCTCTTCTTCTTTATAGTCTATCAAGACAGATATATCCCTGCAAATACTCGAACTGACGCCCCAGTAGCCAACCTACCGCTCCCATTCACTAGCAGACTACTTTCGACGGCGCAATCCGCGAGGTCTAGCAAGGCGAACACGGACTGAGAGCAAACTCGGTATCAGTGATCCGCTCACTTTCACACTCGCAAATCAGAAGGGTTCGCGCAAATCAACCTATAACATTGTCATCACGACTTGTTTTTCCCTGTCACATCACCTCTAACCGGTCTCCAAAGTGATCAATCTTTCTTTTCCACATCACGAGCCCGTCGTCCTTTATTGGATTCTTGCGTCATACGTTATACAAGTGCTCTGATCAACATATTCATCATTTCGGCATGTCAGGTCTAGACGTTGAGGCTCTTCTTGAGTCGACTGCTGATCCTGGTCCTCAGGAATCTCGCAACGCATCTGCTTCATCAGGCACCCCCCGTCACCACGACGAGGACTACGACGGCAGTCGGCGTCCCTCCCGAAGCGACCGTCGTCGGGATGACTCCCGCGACCGTGACCATGACCGTGACCGTGATCGCCGTCGCCGTGACCGCAGCCGCGAGCACAGGTTGAAGGATGCTGATGATGACGACATTAGAAGCCTGAAAAGCGACCATGCAAGTACTAACGGAAGCCACAGAAGCAGCCGCCGACGAAGCCACAGCAGAGAAAGTGACACCCATTCACGCCGCGGGAGCCGCGGCTATCGCTCTCGACGTGGTCGTGAGCGTGATAGGTACGGTGGCGGTGATTATTACCGTGGCGATGGAGGTCACACGCGGTCTCGTTCACCCTTGCCTCCCCGCAGTAGGTCTCGATCTCCCTATGATGATCGCTACTATAGACCTTCCGGTCGTTCTAGGCGTGATTCTGGCGATGATGATCGTGATCGACGCAGTAGGAGACACCGAAGACGATCTCCTAGTCCTGGACACAGGGGCAAGACTCCCGAAAACCAGCTTACGGAAGATGAGCGCGATAAGCGCACCGTATTCGTTCAGCAACTTGCCGCTAGGCTGAGAACTAAAGAACTTATCGCCTTCTTCGAAAAGGTTGGGCCCGTCAAGGAGGCTCAGATCGTCAAGGATCGTGTCAGCGGCAGATCTAAGGGGTAAGTGCATCTTTTTTCATTCATTGTTTCGTTCATTTCATAACATTTTGAAACATTTCGCTAATCTATCGCAGTGTCGGTTATGTCGAATTTAAAAATGAAGAATCTGTTCCCCTTGCGATTCAGCTCACCGGCCAAAAACTTTTAGGAATACCTATCATCGCACAGTTGACTGAGGCTGAGAAGAACCGACAGGCTCGGAACCCTGAAGGGAACCCTCAACCCCATTCTGTGCCATTCCATCGCTTATACGTCGGCAATATTCATTTCAATATCACTGAGCATGATATCAAGAATGTCTTTGAGCCATTTGGCGAACTTGACTTTGTGCAGTTGCAGAAAGACGAGCACGGAAGGAGTCGGGGATACGGCTTCGTACAGTAAGTGCATCATCCATTAACGGAGGAAACATGCTTCCGTATGGAATAGCGGCTAACTTCATGTGTTCAGGTTCCGTGATCCTAATCAGGCCCGTGAGGCTCTTGAAAAGATGAATGGGTTCGATCTCGCCGGTCGTCCTATTCGCGTTGGACTTGGCAACGATAAGTTCACCCCAGAATCTACAGCGAACTTAATACATCGTTTCCAGGGCCAAAATTCCTATCAAGGCTCTGCCTTTTCGGGTCAGGGTGGACGAGGTTCCCATGCTGGCGGTTCAGGCGGTAATTTCGACCGTGCCGGAGGGCGCGACGACAAAGCAGCTTCCGGTGCTAGTGCACTTGACGACACTGACGTTGCTGGTGTGAACTTCAATAACTTTAGTAGAGACGCTTTGATGCGCAAGTTGGCGAGGACTGATGAGCCTATTATCGCTTCTGATCCGCGTGCAGATATCAAGCAAGCTATACTCAAGCCAAAGTCGGAGCAAAAGCCACCTTTACCGGTGACTGTCAACATGGCCAGCCGGTGTGTCTTGCTGAAAAATTGCTTCAACCCCGCTGAGTATGTTCCTTTTATGCCCCTTTTATATGTCTACATCACTAACAAGATCGCTTTTTGTAGGGAAACCGGTGAAGATTGGATCAAAGAACTCGAGGATGACGTCCGTGCTGAATGTGAGGACAAGTATGGTCACGTCGTTCACATTGCTCTCGATCCTAATACACAGGGCGATATCTACCTCAAATTCGATCGCGTCACCGGTGGCGAAAACGCCATCAAGGGGCTCAATGGCCGGTTCTTCGGCGGAAGACAGATTACTGCTCAACCTGTTGTTGACGCAGTGTACAGCAGTCTGTTTTCTCGAACAAAGGCTATATGATACATTATCCTGAGGATACTATTCCCCTTTTCGTCGGTGCTTGTAACAGTGTAGGTGATCCTACTCACAGGTTCAGAAGATTAATTGCTTTTCCGCGTGTCCAACTCTAGGCTTTTTATCTGCCGTTCTTGTAGGGCCCCAGAGAAGCGAGTCACTCTACCGGGCCCGTATGGTATGCTCCTGTGCTTTGCAACGGTGCGTGAAGTCGGACCATTTGGGTCGCAAGTTTAAGAAAGCATTGCACTAGTACGTGACTTTCTATCATCGATTTTCTTTCCTTGAATCTTTTGGGTTGGTTTAAAGCGCTACAATTCTCCCTGCTGTTTTGTTATCATGTCTACATTTTGCTTCATCACTATGTTAAACAGTTTACTAGATGTCTTTAACAGCTTTCTTCAAAATCAAAACAGTTCTATTGCTATAAAGTCATCATGACTGCACTCATCTTCAGAACACTCCTCTTGTCAAATCCAATTCTGGCGACTCCAGGGTGTTTGGTTTCGATAATTATGGCGTCATTTTGTCGACATTTATGATTGTGTTGTACACCCACACAACTCGCACTTTTTTTCCCAAAAAATTTGAGAATGTCTCCTTTAGCTCTTCAGCATCGGCTTTTGGCCTGAAACATTGCCTGGCCCATGTCATCAGTCTATTGCCCCTGAGGTGCTCTGAAGCCAGGCCTGATCAGATGGAGAATTTGCAATACTCGGTAGGATATACTACTGGGCGCACAACTGCAAATAATATGCATCAACCTCGATCAAGATACGCAAATAACCACAGCCAGGTCATCCAAGCAGCTAAAAACCTACAATCCGTTCAAAGCAAGGCCTTCC
>AZGZ01000007.1:648877-691154 GCA_001636715.1 Ascosphaera apis ARSEF 7405 | reverse complement strand
TTATGAACGAACACGGTATATATAAGGAACAAGTGACAGAAAAGGTTGATCCAAAGGATGGTTTTATGAGCGGGCGAATTGTCAAGACGTGCATGCCATCTCTTTGGGCAAACACCACGAGACTTTTCAAATCCAAAAGCCGTAATCAAAAAAAAAAAATAATAATGAAGCACACCATCATATCAAGTTTATTTTTTTCTTTTTCTTATCCTTTGATGGCATTTCTTTCAAAATGGTATCAAAGCTGGCATTAGGGTTGTATGTACTGACCCTGCTAGGTGCAGTGTCGATGGGGACAACGCCTTGTGGTAGGGGTAGTTGCTCAATACCGACATAGACGCTCGACCGCGGAGGAGCACTAGTGCGGCTTGCAGTGGATTGGCGTGGTCGGAGACGAGGGGTCACGCCATATGCAGGAGCTCCGGCCATCGTAGGGGACTGTGGACGGGAGCTCATAGGAGATAATGGGCTCGGATAAGGGTATTGCTGTGTCTGCGGGTACTGTATGGGTGACATTGGCGTTCCATTCTCCCCCTGTGGAAGTATAGGGCTTGCCACTGATAAGGGTGCGGGGGGGAATGGCATCTGAGAAGGGGGCCTTCCTCCACCGACACTACCATTCTGGCCACTTCCAGTCGTATTCGACGAGGATGATGTTGTGCTTTGCTGGCTGCTCATGGGCGGCTTCTGAAGTGACTGGCCATAGGGGGCAATGGAGCCGGTGGAAGATCCTGTCTTTCCCAGCGGCGGAGACTGCATCGTACTGAACTCATCTGTTGATGCCGTGTACGGTTGATACTGGCTAGGCTGTGAGTTCGAGAATTGCTGTGCCGGTAATGGCATATAGGCGCCTGTAGCATTTGTTGAATAGGCCAACGAAGCAGGCCTATAAGCTTGATGATAAGGAACATAACCCTGCTCGTCGCCACCAACATTTGATGCTATATCACTTTGTTGGGAATAGTCCATGCTCTGGTTGTACGAGTGGTGCATGTATGGCTGGGAGTCATCTTCATAGTCCTCCGGTGATTCTTGATCCAGCTCATCCCGGGGATTCCTCAAGCCTTGCTCTTCTGCCCACTTTTGACCATTTATGAAGCAGCGACTCCGGTGATAGATACCTTCAACGCTGTGGGCGAGAGTATCGGCAGGTAAACTGACAACTCCGCCACCACCAGCGACGCCAAACCAAGCTTTGCCTTTAGGATCATGCTTTACCCAGGGGGCACCCCCACGAGGATGGAAACACAGGAAGTAATCAACCCCTTCAGTGAAGCCGATACCGGGTGCATCGACGACTAGCAACGGAAGCGACTGTAGAATAGCGTACATGAAGAGCCATTGCCCGCAGCGATAGTCAGCAAGTTCGTTAATTGACTTGCCGTGACCTTGCCGCCGTTCAAAGTCCAAGAAGGAGGTCAGCCAAGGTGTTGACTTCATGCTGGATGTATTATATGATGAGAATAGAACTTCGTTCACCTCCCCATTGCTCAGTCGCCTTGCAAGCTCCTTGGCCTCCTGCTTTTTGGTAAGTGGCTTGCTCTTAACGTGCTTTTGGCCGTCAATGCTGGGAAGAAGAGGAATATCGAATGGGATAGCAGGTGGCACTGGTAGGTCACTGCGATCAAATTCGCTCATGCATTGTCGAAGAGCCTTTGCCGTAGCCTCATGTGGGTCATCGTCATTCAACACAGTATTCATATCCACTTTTCTGTCTGTCAGGGATGTGCGATCCACGAAAATATCATAGAGATCACACATGTCGTTGTATAACTGCTGAGTGACCAGACGATTCAACGGAGGATCCGTCTTCGATTTAGGCTTAGGTGGCCACGTTCCGTACACGGTCTTCAGGTAGTGCATGAGATGCTTGCGCATGGCAACTGTTGCACTTTTCCAGTTCTTGAAACGGACAAGACCAGCTTCATTTGACATAGAAGAATTCCCAATGCCAGAGAACAAACTGGGGAACTCGAAATCTTTCAGTCGCAGGAAGGCTGGCTCAATTCTCCTGCTAAGCTGCATAGCAGCCTTCTCAAGGCGTGCTCGGGTCAAGCTCGAAAGGAGCTTGTAGTCTTTCAAACTATGAACATCTTCAAATTTGCCAACGGCATGAGTGAAGCCCTCGTGATACAAAGGATAGAATTTCAATCGCTCCCCAAGAATCATAGACTGCAGTATCTTTTGAGGATTGTGTCGAACATCCCACAAAAATAATTCCGAGCAGTAACTCTTGAAACTACTTTCAACGGTTTCACCGAGGGTAGACCCGTCAGAGTTGGAGAATTCGAAGCGCTGAAGTAATCCAGAAACCTCCATAAAAATCTCAAAGATATCCGGGAATCTTGGGGTTGCAACGAGAGCCTGCCCGCTCAGAAATGCGAAAAGGTTTCGGAAGAGAACCAGCATATCAATATCCTCATCGTTCGTGATAGGGCCTGATGGCAGGCCCCCAATAAGGGGGACCGGGAGAAATAGATGGAACTCCCTCTGGGGAATATCATCTGGCACCTCATCGCGGGTGTGTCGGCTTGATTGGCTGCGAGCATCATCATCAATTTCCCCGCTACCGAATCCAAATGGCGTTTCCGCCCCATGAGCAAGATAGTTGAGAGATGGTGATGCCGTATACAGCGCAGATTCGACTCGGAAGGAGGGTCCTCGTCCGCTACTCTGAGGGAAAAGATAGACAAGCGTGTCACCGTCTTTGACCCACAGGTCATTGATTTCGTCACCTGACAATAACGGCGTGAGGTCATACGGGTGAGCTGCAGCCCCTCCTGCAATCCAGGCCCGCAAGCCATGTCCAACATTCGACTTCTTATCAGATTTGGTACCTAATCCAATCAGGCTCCGCGTCTTCGAATTTCGATCTTCACTTCCATGTGAGGCAGCTGAGGACCTGGGGACAACGGGGCAATTGGAACCAGACGACGAACGACGATTCTCAATTGCCGCGGGTATTGGCGGCGGCGGACTCACAACCAGACTAGTGCGAGAACCAGCCTGGTGAGCCATTCCAGGATTTGTAAGCTCTCCAAACCGTGGTGCCTCATTATCTGGAGGATCCATAGTAATCGTGGGCGCACGCATCTGGCGAGTCGCAGAATGCTGATTACTTTCAACGCTGGTTACGTCATTTGGACTGGTCTCGTTACTGTCTCTGATATCTGGAGTACGCTCCACGGCCGGAATGTCAGCATCAGGCGAGATACTGACATTTCCCACCCCATTGGTGATGTTCGTGAGGTCGTTATTGCTTGCGGGGCTTTGGCCTTTGCTGCTTGATAGCAATGGCGCGGAAACGTTTCTTGAGGAAGGCGAGGTAGTGTCTTCCGTCAATTTGGCTTGGGACGCGGATGAAGATGGAGGTTGTATAGAGGGTGTCGATACATGGCGATGTGTCAACTCTGCAGTTTCATGAACGTGAGGTCCAGGCGCAGCGGCAGTCTGAGGAGCTGATGAAGGCGGATTGGCAGATGCGTTCGTCTGCTTGTGATTTGGGCTTTTGTGTTTCGTATCTGAGGAGGCACTTTTGTCCTTAGAGCCGAAAAGGAAAGATGAAAGCCGGCGAGAAGTCTTGGGCTTGGACGGCGCAAGCATTTTGGTGGATTCCCCCATGATTCGTGAACTTCTCCAGAGAAGGAATTTCAGTCGAACAGGAGTATAAAGAGCGTCTAAACAAACTTATATAGATCCAAAATTTGTTTCAAATATAGAATCGCACGTTCTGGTAATTATAGACGGTTTCTTCCACTCGTGCAAAAATCAAGTCCGCGGTCAAACGCAGATAGGATTACCGTGGTCCCTATGGGGTTCCTCAGGGTCTTCAAAAACTGGTAGCGTCCGGGGAATACCCCTCAAGATGCGGAAAATTGAGGTCGCAACGAGGTTTAGAAAGTAGTGATGCGTAAAACGTAGAGTACCAGCATGTCAGGTCTCCGAGTCTTATTGCAGAATTGAGACGGCACGGGCGGCGGCCACTTTAGCGGACTCGAATGTCAGTCCAATGAGAGTCAGGCAGGGAGAGCCACGGCTTCCTCAGGGTCTGCAGCTAGGCAATGATAATTCCAGGGAAGAAAATTGCGATAAAAAGATGAAGAGGAAAAAAGGGGAAAGAAAAGGAAAAAGAGAAGAAGAGGAAGAGAAGTAATATGTTGGAGAAAATCCCGGGACTCAAAACTTGGTGGCTTATAGTGGAAAGTCGGCGTACACTGCCCTTCGACCTTATACAAACAGATCCATTCCGCACGCTAGGTGATTGCCTTAAAGGTGATACGATCCTGTCTTATTTCATCATCACTGTAGTCATCGTTGCCATCGGCACCAGCATCAGCAATGTCTCGTTTTGGGCCAGGCGCATTGATGATTGGTTGTGGATTGGATGCCCAGGGTACACAGCATGATTGGCGCTCTGCCTCCAGCTGCGCATCTCTCTGGCCGTTTTCCTCTGTCTCCTTCACATAGGAACTCCCGCATAAACAGCAACAGGAGGACGACAGGTAGCATCAGCATGGGGCTGAGCGTAGGCTGTGTCTTGTCGAGATGTGTCTGTACGTACATACAGTATGTGGTGTTTGTGCGAACAGCACCGCTGTGTCTTTCCCTGAACAGATGATTATTGGACAGCAGGAGACATCGTGGTCCCCTGTGTCGTCATTGACGGTCGATACAAGCACCGACACCAGTTCTGGAGCCTGGAAAGATCTCTTGCAACCAGCAATTGATGGAGTGCGTATGGGTCCTGGCCGTCCCTGTATGGGTACTCCGTGATCAAAACGGTGGATCAAATTCCAGTGCCGAAACGCTGATTTTGTCAAGCGTTCAGATCTCTTCTCGCCTAGTGATCGGACACATGTTTCATCTCCTTGGCTTGCCATCAAAGGTCGAGCACAGGGAAGGTTGGGTGGAAGAGTGTTTTGCTGCCATTTGGTGACCTTCCGTGCCTCCTTGATTCTCTCGTCCTGTGCGCCCTTTTGGCAACTTCATGAGCTGCTTCTGGCGTGCTTCTCAGGCGCGCTCCCCACGACCCCCCTGAGAAGACAAGTCTATCACTCAGGAGCACATCGTAAGATCTTATTTTCTCGACCTCGAGTGTTTAGACCGTGACGATCATGCGTTACAAAGTGCTACTAATCGCACTGTATCCCTGACTTCAATTCAGCCGGGTTTGTCCATATCCTCGTTCATGAAGCCAGAAGCCAAGAGTGTCATTGAAACAGAATCCACAATCATGCTCTCGATAGCGCATAGTATGTCTAACAATAATCTTCCCTGGCGGGCGTATGAATTCGGCCCTGTTTGTGACTTGTTTCTGTGCCTGCTTGAAGCTTTTCAACTTCTCCACTGCTAGTAATATTGCAATATCTGGACAGGCACCTTGGACAGGACAGACAAGCGCATGTTATTATGGCAAGCTGCATAAGATATTCAACCCCCATGGCCTCCTCAGCAGCCTTCAGTGGTGATTTTGGGGCAATGAGATCGCGCAATTGTTGAACGTGTCCGTCAGCGCAGTGCCCGCCACCTTTTTCAAAAAAATGACTTTTCATGGCCCAAGTCAGGGGAGGGAATGTCTCTTGCCCCTGTCCGTTCACTTATCCCAGAACGAGTCAAGACCTCTTTTCTCGCCTTGCCTTGGCTTTGGGCTCGTCCATTGATGTTGTCACGATTGTCATGAATCCTGGCATCCAAATTCAATTGCTTGTTTACTTTTCTTTTTCATGCACTTTTGCAGGATCACCGCCACGCTGTTGATCTTGAACCCGGTTCAGATGACCGTGATGGAAGACTTAGCTAGCTGTCACTGCAAAGCAAGTTCTACCCTGGCCTGCGGTGACCCCAGATTCATGCCCGTCAACCCCCATATTAGTTCTTACCCCATGCATGTATACGGATACTGTACATGCAGAACAAAACATAATGATGGGCATTTGTATGTACTGTACTGTGTGTACGGATGCTGATCGGAATCTCCCTGTCGATATCTTACGGTTGACATGTGTCAAAAGACCTCTGAGGACTGTAATAATCTACCTGCAAGAATAAGGTGATCCTACATTTCATTATCATCAGGCCTGACTTCTCAACTGCTTCATTCGATCTCCCGGCGGCCAGTACCAATACAATTATGCAGACATGCAGACATGCATGCTGCAATATCTGCGTATGGACAAAGCCGCAACGGCTGACTTGTTCAGTTGAGTGCACCTCTCCAGGCCGCAGTATCTTAAATTAGGAGATCGCGCGTCCGGAAACGTTTATGTCTAGAAATCTTGCAAATCTTACAAGGGGCGGGGCGGGGGATGGTGAGATCGCGGGAGGAATGTGCAGTGTATGCATGGCTTCAGGCGCTCTGCTTGTGCCTTCACGTTCCATGCTAAGTCAAGAGGGCAAATCTCACGCTGGAAAATCTCACGCTGAAGACATTGTACACGCACCCCCCTCCGCCATTCTGTAGCGGAGCCCTTTGTAAGCTCGTAAACTCTCTTATTACGTCCATCCTGTTGAAATGGGGTCCCAAAAGTGTCCCGGCTGTTCAATTCTATAGACGGTCAAATTGGGAATTATGACAACGGAGCATATCACGTATCTATGGATGATTGTCGTTCATTTTGGAAGACTTGCTAGAAGTCACATCTATGAAGCTGCCGAAGTACTCAGCCCCTGACATTATATGCCGAGTGCAGGAAGCAGGAAAAGTCGCAAAAACCGAATCCATTGAACGGATCTGAATCAACAGTTTTCAGTGAATTAAGGATGCTCCTGCTTATGCCCCGGCGGGACGTTACAAGCAGATTCGGCCCCGCAAACCGCACAGGGGTCTACAGGGTGTGAAATGGTGAGATTGTGCATAGTGTGACAGCACATCGTGATGACGTTCACCACCGATGATATGAAAGGTTTTGAAGCACGCCTCTGAGATGAAACATGAGTACAATTAATTCATTGCTTAGAAACAAGTATGAGTATGTGCACTACATGTATAAAGAAGGCTATTTTGACAATCCACGAACAAGGAGATTTCAGTGCCATATACGGGCCAAATTTTGGGGACGGGCGATCACGGCATCATTTCCGTAATTCAAGAAAAAAAAGCTGACAATTGGGATCGAAAGACCTCGCTTAGAGCGTATGACGAGTGCAGAGTACCTGAAATTCCAAGGTTGCGGTGACCAGACCTGCTTACATGATGTATATCATGCGTGGTACAGTCTCAGGGGGACACCACTTGGAAGATCACGGTTCGCCAACATTCCTCGCTTAGACAGCGTTGTCCAGCGACTTGTTGAAGTCAAATTGCTCGGATATCTTCGTCATCGTGTGATCCTTGCCACACTTCTCTTCGACAACGTCAGCATCACCTTCGACGAAGGAGAGTAACGCCAAGCGCCTCTGGTGCACCCGACGCAGCGTCGCCAATTTCTTCGCGTCAACAATGTTGTCTCCGGTGATGAGCATGATCATCAGGAAAGCTTCGATCAAGTTGGGAGGCACATTGCTGACCAATTGCCCGGCCTTTGTCCACTTCATGGCACTAGAAGCAGCGATGAGGCCGCAAATGAGTACGACATTGGCGATGACAGTGAGCTCGTGGCCGCACGCACGGCCAACCTTGGAGGAGATGCGGGTGATCAGGGAATTGTCCTCCACAGACTCGAGTTCTGGGAGGGGAAGACCAATTTTCTCAAACAGTAGATCATCCATTTTGTCAATGCGCTCAAGCTGCTCGTCGACATAACCGTTGAGCCTGGCCTGCATATTGCGAAGGACAAAGGCGTCGTTCATGCCAATGAGACCAGCATATGTTCCGATGAGCAACCACCAATTGTCGTTGAAGTGCATAGCTGGGCCGACAGCAATCCAGGCGATCATGACCGTGATGAGAAAGCAAATGCCAACAAGCGTACCGACAAAATCTGCGTAGTAGAAGATACCGCGCTGAATGCGGTTCATCTTTGGCGCCGGGAGAACGACGGTATCGTTCTCAAGGTCATCATCAGTCAACGAGCGAAGCTTCAGCTCCAAAACCGAGTCGACAACAAAGATTGAGTCGAAGCACTTCTTGGAGTAGGCAGAACGACGCTCGCGCATGTTTGCAAGGAAGCCAAAGGTGAAGACCATCAAACATGCGGATGCAGTGTTCATGCATAATTGCCAATGATCGCTCCAATTTTCATGAGGGCCATTTGCGAGCCAGACAAGTACACCAATCCAAAAAATTATGATAGTGTAAAGGTGCCCGAAAATTGAAGCAATAAACTCAATAAAGCGACCAAACAAGGTTTCCTTGGGCATGGGAGTCTTCATGGCAGCCACATCAATATGGAAATCGTCCGATATATCATGACCAGCTTGACGCCATTCACCAAGAGTTAGCAGCATGCGCTCGTGGCTTAATAGACGTGACTGCACCTGGGCAGCTGCAACCATCTCATCCATATAGGCATTGAGTTGCTGCCGAACCAACAAGGAATCATAGATGTAATTGACGATAGCTTGGATGTCAGATATGACAACCTGCCATTTGTCTTCACCATGCCACTTGATACCAAGCAAAGCCCAGGCAACAAGCGCGGAAAGAGTAATGAAGAGTGCCACTTCAGAACCAGAGGCTGCAACAACAGCGTCCAACCATCGGTCGAGAAGCCGTTGCTTTGGCATAACAACATACCCAACGACGCTATCAACGGCTTGGTCATGGACTCTCTGGGTCGGAGCAGCAGATCTGATCTCAGGCTTCCGACCAGGGGCCTTCAAGGCTTCCGCGATGCGTCCCATGGTGTGCTTTCTGGGATACTGTTCACTTTCTTCTTGCAGAAGGAGTTCGCTTTCACTTGACAATTGATCAGGTGGGCTGTCAATCACGCTGAGACGGTAGAATGGTCTAACCATTTAATTCGCCAGTTTTGCAATGGTTTATGAAGCAAGGAAAGAGAAAAAGAAAAAAAAAGAGAAATTTCGTCGTCGTCGTCGTTGTCGTCCTTCAGTCAGAGACTTCTCCCTTGGGCGAGAACTAATATCACCATTGAAGCAATCAATATTTGAGATCCTCACTCTCTAGTAAACGAGAGTATGGGCCATACACACATTCTTTACGGCAGAGTAACTGGACCTGCCGCTGCCGCGAAGAGCAAGGAACTGCTTCCCATCGAGGTGGTCCTCAGGAGAGAAATTGTGTGAGAAGCAGGAGAATCGAACCGCTCGGGATTTCACCGTCGGAGTTAATGCGTTTAAAAATCGTCCAGAGTTCACCATTGATCGTAGATCAAAAGTCTTTGCGTTGTTATGCAAAATAATAAAGAAATCAAGAGAAAAAGGAGATAGATTAATCTATACCAGATCTCGAGTTTTCTTTGGGGTGCGCAGACTTATATGGCTCGGGATGTGTCGCTCCAGAAATTGTCTGGCCACCCATCCCTTTCCTCCGCCGCCCTCTGGAAACACGAGTCCTTCTACTCTAGAAGAATAGAAGGATGCAATGGAATGAAAATTTTCATTCAGACAAGCCTGATGTTCTGTGAAGGTCAGGTAGGTTACGGGTGGACGACTACCAACCAGGGAAGTAGCCCAAGATGTCTTAGGCGTACGTCCGGAATATAGGGAGTCAACCACCACTAAAGTAGCTCCCCATGCAAGAACGGGCCCCTATAGACAAGGCGAGGCGAGAGTATTTTGCACGCCAAGGTAAGCAACAAGCTGAAAAGGATTGAAATGCCCTTGGCACTAATTCGTGAAGAGTGGCAAATCGTCGATGTCGACGCTGGTGTGGCCCACAGGGAACATCAAGCATCAAGCGGTGTTGGGCGATGAAGTATTCCTTCCTTTCTTCGGCTTCACAATGCTTTACCGTCATGTCTGAGTTTCCTAGTACTCTGCATGTGTGCGTGTGTCTATGTGTGAGAAGAGTTGAGACGGAAGGAGTTCCCAGCATGATAGGTATTCACAGTAAATCAGACGCAGATTTGCCTCCCTTTTGCCATCGACCAAGACGCTATACTCGAAGGAGTTTAGGCTGCACCCTACCCCATGACGTCCAACGGTTATCACCGCTCCTTAGCACCTGGGTCATAGTATCAATGAGTGGGTACAGAGGTGCGTTATTATTAATGAGCATCGAAACTTGGGCACGTAGTTTTAGATGTGTCGGTATCGGTATCTTCTGTAAAAACTACCTGTTTGAGAAATGGAGTGGAATGACAAGTCTTTCGACCGAACCAATCTCGCGCTTCATCTCTATCATGGAAGGGTTTGGTGAATCGTGCATAAAAGGAAGTATACAGTACCATATACAGAAGTCAGCTAGGCTAATTCCCTGTCTTTAAATTTGTCGTTTGGGTGGCCCTCTGAATTAATTGGGCGAGTCTTTGCGCCCCCTCCTCAAACAATTCCTCATCCTCGTATGAGAAGCACAGTCTGATGTACCTTTCGAGATCCTGCCCATGGCAAATAGTCTCATTCCCACCAGCCCCGTCAACTTTGCAGGATTCTCCGGGAGTGAATAATAAATTTTCCTCTCTTTGCGCCAATTCTGCAAGTGCGCTGGCTGAAAGGGCAAGTCCGTCAGGAAGCCTCAGCCAGATGAAATAACCCCCCATTAATTGACTTGGGGTTGGGTTGTTATCTTGCTGCCAAGGGATGGTGAACTGGACACCAACAGGAAGCAAATACGTGCGGATCGCATGCAACAGCCTTGTTGATCTTCGCTGATACGTCGGTCTCAGTGTCTCTGAGATGTGCTTTTCCAACCAGCCTGTAGTGAGGAGGTCGCACACTAGGGTCGAAGTCCATTGACTCGGTGCCCCGCCTGATCTAGACGAGCCAGCTTGACTTACCCCCCAAGCAAGTCTGGGCATTGCCTCACAATAACCCACTCGCAATCCGGGGGCCACGATCTTACTAAAGGACCCATTGCAGAGCGTGTTTCCGAACTCATCTGAGGGGCCCCCGTCAAGGTCACGGTCAATGTCGACTAGCCGAGGCACACATTTATCGACTTGAGACCCTTCTGGAGTAGCTGGAGACCAGCACAGCATATCATAGACATCGTCCGTGATAATCAGAGCATTGTACTTTCGAGCAAGCCTGATCAGCCGTTCCCTATGACCGATGGACATGATCTTTCCCGACGGATTAGCGAAAGTAGGAACGCCGTATATGATGTGAGAGAAAATTTTTCGCCAGGGACGAGCAGTCTTGGTCCCATTGGTTGAACTATCTGTCGCCTGGGACTCATTCGCTGCCTCTGCCGCTGCCAGACCTTCTTCCAATTGATCCAGATCGATACCCTCAGCGTCCTCCGGCACAGCTTTGAGCTTTCCCGCAAAACCAGCATCGTCAAAGATACGGCAGGCAAGGTAGTATGTTGGACTGATCATCCATACCGCCCTTGTCAAGTTTGGGTCTGTGAAGACACCCAGTGTCGCAGCTAGATTCTGGCTTGCGCCTCCAGTAATGGCAATGCGATCTGCCGTAATTGGTTTCGCAGGCGATGTGTAGGCTTTTGTCAACCATTCGCCGATAGCCGTTCGTAGAGGTCTACATGAATAGCGCAGTTCAGCAGATGTAACGAGCAGTTATATATTCCAGCCGGGTCGAACTCACCCATATCCTTCGTCTGGACCGTAGCTAAGCCCAGGCACTGATATCTCGCGGTCATTAAGTACAGTAAGTGCCGCAGCCTTCAGTGCCTCGTTTGGGTGAAGCGATGGGCTTGGATAGCCCTTGAACAAATTGATTAGGGGCTTAGAGGACGCCATGATGCATCAACTCTACAACGTCTTTGAAGTGTCTATTCATCTAGAGCGATTGTCATGGCCCATAGCCGGCCTTTATCAATCTCGGCAAACGACAATACAAGCGATAACTACTGAATTGGCACAGCTGATAAGCGGGTGAGAGGGTCAATGGCGTGCGACTGCGGAGTGTCTATTAGGTGGTCTGTGATGTATTACCTAACTGTACATATTAACGTGTGTATTTGATGAAAAATATCAGATACCTGAGGCATGCATATATATATATACCGTATGTACAGTAGGTGTCCCTTATTACCGAGCATCTCTCACCCCTGAACTCCTGAAAACGAGAAGATCCCTGCATTAGATGACGAACTGCGTCTTCTACGAGCAGAAACGGGCTCATGTCGTGCAGGAAACTATATGCGCATCATCATATTGATGCTTCAGCATGAGTGGTCTGCTTTAATTGAAAACACGGCTACCGTGTATCGAGTCGACCGAAAACCTGAGGAATCATCTCCAAGCAGCGCAGCAGCGCACTCTTGTGGTTAAGACTATGGCACTTGGTGTAGCATCTACACAACAAGCCTTATCGCGGACATGTCGACTTCCCTCTTTCTTGCTATCGTCTTGACAGGGCGATATCTGCTTGCATAGCAAATTCGATCACTTGAAAGCTTGCATCTGGCATGCCGCCGAATATCGGTGCCTTATGGCCTCTCTTATCTTTGCTTTCACGCGCTCTATCCTCGTACCTCTGGCTCGGTTTGATTAGCTTCTGGTTTACGGTTACCCCAGTGCTAGCTTGGCGCGTGTTTTCGCGATTCCCAGGGCATGCGTGTTCTCGATTTACTGCTGACTGGCGATTTCTGGCGTCTTTTCTTTTCGCGTGGCTCTAATTTTTTCTTATCCTCTCTTGATGCCAGCCAACTGATTTTCAAGCTGTGGTGACCTTGCATCAATTTGAGAGTTTTTTCAAGAGCTTTGTAATGCTATAAGTTCCGAATTTTTGTCTTCATTTTTTTGAATTTCTGCCTTACAATACCCAAGACGAAATGAACTCACGATATCCGCACATCTATATCGTCGGTGCTCACAGCACCGGCAAGACAACATTATTCCAGAGCCTTTCTTTGATGGTCAGCAATTACATCAAAGCTGCGAATCTGCCATTAAACCTATATACGATTGAGGAGCGTGCTCGCATAGTGCATCAAAGCGGAATCTTCTCCCGACAAGATCTAGAAAATAAGCAGATGCGTTCACACGATCTACAGCATCTCGTGCAGAAACTGCAGTTTGAAGCCGAGGACCAGGCTCTTGCTGCTGCGGACAAGGCTGCGGGCGAGCCTTTGCTGCTATGTGACCGGTCCGGTCTTGATCCTATCGCGTACGACCTTCTATACGCGCCCTCTTACGCCGAGACCAAGAAACGACTGATAGCCACGCCCGCGTGGAAGATAATGAGAGAGAGAATGAGGCAGTCGCTCGTGGTTGTATGTCCCATACAGCCCAGCTTCATCAAGGACGACGGGCTACGGCTGATTGAGAAGGATCTAAAGGCATGGGACATCCTGCATGCGAAGTTTTGTGAGCTGTTGGAGGAGCACGGCATCCCGTTCCATATCGTGCCAGTAAATCTACTGGACGCTGGTGAACGGGCACAATACGTTTTCAGGCTATGGAAATCCCATATCAGTCCGAGAATCGATGAGATTCAGACTCAAAGCCGAGAAGCAAACGAGATTTTGTTGGAGGCATGAGGTGCGGGTGTCACCACATATCGGTCGGGTCGCATCGCATCGCACCGTATCGCAATTCACTGAGCAGCATACATGAACACGACCACAATGAGGAAGCTGAGACGATTAGAAGCATCAGCATCCTTGCATCAATACCTTTTCTTTTCTCTCTTTTTGTTTTACATGGGTTGCATTTGATTTCAAAAGTTACTATAGCATGTCTGTCGCATAAAATTATTGAAATAATGGCCTGGGGAGATCAATCAAATGACGTTTGAAACTTCTTCGCTGAGCCCTGCCATCTGTAACAGTCGTAGTGAGCAGAGCACATGTATGTGTGTATGAGGTTGGCTGAACTCCTTGCCACATACGATGCGAGTCGCACTCATTTTCCTGTTCTATGGCAAGCAGATTACATTCGAAGATTTGATCATTCATCAGAATCTCAGGACTCTCACTCACACTCACACTCAAACCCCTTAGATCCATCCAGTTCTTTATCCACAGGCATGTACCGGGCAGTACAGCGTAGTTATCGTATACGTCAGTGGCGGGCGTGCAGTAGAAGAAGCAAAAGAGCTTCATACAGTACAAGATCTCTCTACCTAAACCCCTTCTTCAACTTGCACACGATGAAACGATGCATTTATATAGAGATTAGAGGACTGTGCACACAGCCTGGATCGTGAACAGTAGAGATGAAACCGATCCTCCGAGCTCCATCAAGGCTGTCAATATACTTGCAATCTATCCAATACTCAATTCTACCCATCGTCCAGCGGACAGTACATTTGATAGGTACACAGCTTCCCCTAGGCAGTAAAGCGATCCGTTATCCGGCGGTCCTTCAGAAGCTTCGTCCACGCCTGTGGATTGGATTGGAGGGGAGAGAGTGAGAGCGCAACTTTGCTGCTTGACATGATAGAACGATTATTTTGTACACACTTTCTATCCTGATATCAACAACTACTGCTTCGACATTGCTAGATAGTATCATTCTTACTTGTTCGTGGCCGACTATCCCATCCGTTTCTTCTAAGTCCTAATATATATCTTTTTTTCTGCGTGCTCTTGTCTGCAGCTTGCTGATACCTCTAGGTTAGATCCATAACTGCGACCTGGAGCACCCGCGGAAAACTGCAATCTAGTCGGCGCTCTCTTCCCTGTCATCTATCTATCACTAGAGCCAACCCCTCCTTCGACCTTTGTTCATCTTTGGTGCTTGATCTGCCTTGAAGAGCTAGCAGAGCAGCGGGTGCAGCTATTTTATATGACAATTGCGACTTTCACCATCATCCGTTGAAAAAGAGAAAAGAGACAAGATCAAAACGATAACATGAGCGTTGATATCCAAAAACCTTCTCAGGCCAAGCTGGCTACTCCCTCGGACATTCGCATGGCGCCTAAGGAGAATGTCTTCTTGTTCTGGCCTAATATCATCGGTATGTTGTTGCTTCTGTGCGGTTTCTGGTGCTGTCAAGCATCTCCATCTGGCCCTGTCCTGAGTCTCAAATCGAAGAAGCGCATTACTGATCATTGTTTTTGTGTATCTTTAGGATACACCCGTGTCCTCCTGACGGTCGTCTCCCTCTACTATATGCCCTTGCACCCAAGGACATGTTCCCTTCTATACAGCATCTCCTGCCTGCTCGATGCCCTCGATGGCTATGCCGCCCGCCACTTTAACCAATCGACTACGTTCGGTGCAGTCCTCGACATGGTCACAGATCGATGCACGACAGCTTGTCTACTGGTCTTTCTAAGCTCCGCATGGCCACGATGGGCGATCATCTTCCAGATGTTGATCTCCTTGGATATGGCTAGTCATTACATGCACATGTACGCGACTTTGACTATGGGTGGTGGTGAGCAGAGCCATAAGAAGATCGATGCGGGTCGCAGCAAGATCCTGTATCTTTACTATACCAATAAGGTGGATTCCCAAAAAGTCCTGTAGTGGAGACCTTCGTGAAAGAAAGAGCTTTATACTGACGATATTGTCTTCTCCGCAGAACGTCCTCTTCATCTTCTGTGCTCTTAACGAGCTCTTCTTCATTGGACTTTACCTCCTCTCCTTCTCGTCGCCTCTTCTATCGCCCAATCTCCGCGAACCCGCACAGCACATTGAAGCCAAGGCATCCCTGTCCACAATCTTCGCCAACCCCTGGTCTGCTGGAGCTCTCGAGCTTGCACGCGCAAACAAGATGGATAGTTTCTGGCCTTGGGTCATTACCGGTATCTCTGCGCCCGTTATGGCTGCTAAGCAGTTCATCAATGTTGTTCAACTTGTCAAGGCGAGCAAGTGGTTGGTCGAAGGCGATTTGGCGAGACGGCGGGTGTCTGGTGAGGCCGCCAAAGCTGCTAAGGGGAAATAAGCGGATTTGATGTTTCTACTGCGTCTAATCGCAGCAACGAAAGACATGAATTGGGGGGAAACAGATGTGTGGAATCAATTGATGTGATTTGATCTACCATGAGCATGGTAGCGTCATCAGGATTCCAGATATTCTGTATCCAACCAAACCCTTTCGGTTTCTTTTTATCAAAACTTCCCTTTCATTTTTGGGAGGAAGATGGTGTGCTATGCAGCAGACAATGCATGCTCGTGGCGCAAATAACTGTGGCGGCAATGGTGTTAGCGGCAAGGCATTATCTTGACGAGCGGCCGGTGACGCTGAAGATGCTACTGACTAGCTCTAGAGTGCTTTCCGTGGAATTTACTTACTTCCCTTTTGTTCATGTCCCCGTCACCCTCTTTTTTAGGGGTGACTCTGCTCTGTTCTCTGCTTCCAACCTCTTACTCAGGACTTGTGCTTTTATTTCCTATGGACTTTGCTCTGTCGTTTCTCATTACTTTTCCTTTTTTTTCGCGCATGGCGTTCTGCATCTCTGTTGGGTTCTTATATCGATTTATTCTCTCCTACAAAAACCTATGTCTGAAGTCATCGATTCACCATACCTACTTGTTGGTCGCTACCTACCTTTTTAGATTTTTGACAATAATGATAATGGTTTTATCATCTATCATCTCTCACAATAATCATGTCACATCTCGTGCGTACCCTCATCGGCCCGAGGCAAGGAAAGGTGTGCGTATCTTAAGCAGACACAAAAAGAAGTTAACAACATAAAAAAAGACAAAAAAACAAACAGCCCGATGCGGGGGTCGAACCCGCAACCTTGAGATTAAGAGTCTCACGCTCTACCGATTGAGCTAACCGGGCTTGTTATTTTGTAGGGGCATATAATAGCTTATATTACCAAACCACTACAGTCGCATGCCGATCTCGGGGTGGGGCGACACAACAAAGTAAAAATAACGCAGAACGACGCCGGATAAGAAGAGGTCGAGGGGTGAACGATCGTTGAGTCAATCGCTCCATTTTTCATCTTTTATCTTCTTCTTCAGTCAATTCGCATCTCTTGTCTATATCTTTTTGCATATCTGTATTTTGTGTCACCGAAAGAAGTCGTTTTCATCAGCATTATATATCCAATATGACCAAGTACAATATCGTCGTCTTTGCCGGTGACTGCTGCGGCCCAGAGGTAAGCTATTGACCGTACACAGAGTTCAGCTGTCTTGAGCTTCTCAATGAGCTATTGGGGCAGCTCTGAATGTTATCAGACATTGGAACAAAGCTCAGCATGTTGTTGATCATGTTGCTAATGATATTTGTCAGGTTACCAACGAGGCCTTGAAGGTAAAGCCCGGAATTTATTCGTCGAGGGACATTACGCTGCCAGCTAGCTCCATCCCAACTATCCTGCTAACAGGTGCTTCCTGAATCAGGTTCTCCGTGTTGTCGAGAAGAAGAGAGATGACGTCGAGTTCAACTTCCAGGAGCTCTTGCTTGGAGGTGTAAGTCCTATCATCCCCTGGTTTCGGATGACACCTTCGGCCGTTCGTGCAAGATAAAAGTCGATAAGAACTAATTATTTTTCTGTTTCACCAGTGCTCAATCGATGACAACGGTTCTCCATTGACAGACGAGGCTCTCGCTGCCGCTAAGGCCGCCGACGCAGTTATTTTGGGTGCCATTGGTGGTCCCGTATGTTCAAAGACCATCATCCGTCTTCCTCGATGAACAATAGCATGCTGACCACCTTTTTCCCAATAGAAATGGGGCACAGGCGCAGTCCGTCCCGAGCAAGGCTTGCTCAAGCTCAGAAAAGAGATGGGTGCCTTCGGCAACCTTCGCCCATGCAATTTCGCCGCTCCTTCTCTCGTCGATCTTTCTCCTCTAAAAGCTGATATCTGCCGCGGCGTCGATTTCAACATCATCCGTGAACTGACCGGTGGCATCTACTTCGGTGAACGCAAGGAAGCTGATGAGGCTGGCAACTCCTTCGATACCGAGACATATTCCCGCACCGAGATTGAGCGTATCGTTAGACTCGCCGGTCACCTTGCTTTGCAACATAACCCCCCTCTTCCAGTGACATCGCTTGATAAGGCTAATGTCCTCGCCACAAGTCGTCTCTGGAGAAAGACTGTCGACGAGATTATGAGCAAGGAGTTCCCTACCTTGACTGTTCAGCACCAGTTGATCGATTCCGCAGCTATGTTGATGGTCAAGAACCCTCGCCACCTTAACGGTATTGTCGTCACAAGCAATCTCTTCGGTGATATCATCAGTGATGAAGCCAGTGTCATCCCTGGATCCTTGGGCCTCTTGCCCTCTGCCAGTTTGACTGGTGTTCCTGACGGTACCAAGACTGTTAACGGTATCTATGAGCCGATTCACGGTAAGCAATGAAGCAATGATCCGCACGTATCAAATATGCATGTCAATCGGCACCTAATTAACGGAATATTTCCAGGCTCTGCTCCCGATATCGCTGGCCAAGGCGTTGTCAACCCTGTCGCTGCCATCCTCTCCATGGCCATGCTCCTCCAATACTCCCTCAACCGCTTTGATGACGCCAAGGCCATCGAGAAGGCCGTCAGCAACGTTATCGAGTCTGGTATTCGTACAAAGGATATCGGTGGTTCTGCCTCTACCCAGCAGGTTGGTGACGCTGTTGCTGCAGAGCTCGAGAAGTTGTTGTAAATTCATGCAAACAGATTTGGCATGATGATTTGAAGTGTTAGGTGTAGGTATCCCTTGGGTGCCACCATTTCTTGAATAAAATGGGCATATCGACTCGTGAACCGTACGATGGAAAGCGAGCCGACATATATTCACTCTTCACATATATGTACATATACTATCGCCATTTATTTCTTTTTGCAACGGACTTTTCCATTGAATTGCTCTGATGTGTGCTAAATGTCGTTCTTGGATGATACTTAACAAGCTCTTTGATACTGGCTGGTACATAGTGGGACAACAGCATACGGTCTCCAATACGTGTGTTGATAGATGGCTCAAACGAAGTTCCCAGTTTGTAGTCGAGAATTCTACTTTGAAGTCCATATGCATAAACGGCTGTAGCGCTCATAATCAGAAATTTGTATATATCGATCAGTGAAATAACAGCATTTTCGGTTTCATGTACCTAAAGTGATCATGCAAATGTGCTTTTTGCCGTGCGGAAAGCACATAGTGGCAAAGTCTGGTGGTCCTCACAGCAAGGATGTCGCATTTACCAGTTTTCAATATTAAATAAGAGACAAAGCCATACATTTCAGTGCAGAGTAGCCTGACATACTCATGAGCAGCGTGTTAGACAGACATTGGAAAGGTTGAGTGACCCCTGAGTGGGCCTCAATCTGCATGAAAAAGGTGATAGATGGGAAATCGTGCTGGAGCATTTACTGAGCTTCTCCTCTAAGAGTTTCTCAGAGTGAAGATAGCGACCAAAGCATGCTACACTTCTAGAGTAGCGCTCTCATCAAAGGAAAGAGAAGGAGAAGTTGCTGTTGATATGCTAACAAAAAGGGGCAGATGTTAAAAGGGGCTTGATATGGGATCTTCAGAATGCCATATGAGGTTGATCTCCGCGGAGCTCTGACTATGCAAGCATAAATGACGTCAATAGTTAGTCAGCATAATTCATGTAAATTATTCTTTTCTTAATTTATTTTTTTTTTCCCTGATATCAAAATTTTTGACTTCGCGAAACTTGACGAGAAAACGACATCACCATCATTATTCTCAACTGGAATCAGCAGATCAAATCAGGCTGTCTCGCTTCAACACGCCCCCAGGTCTACTCGTCATCGCTTTTGCCCGCTCGCCATCATGGCGACTCAACAACCCCCTATCCGACTGACCTCGCATAAGAATTTCGCCCATCGTCTCGTGCTTGCAACTTTGACTGGCCGACCAATCCATATATCTCAAATTCGCCCTAATTCAGTCACAAGGACCGGTCTTGCCCCTTATGAGATTTCCTTCTTACGTCTGCTTGAGGCTGTCACCAACGGCTCCCATATTGAGATTTCTTACACCGGTACAATTGTACTATACAAGCCCGGCCTCATAACTGGCAGTGCCCCCGGTTCTGGTGCTGTCAACGGCGTCATTCAGCATGAAATTTCTGCGTCTAATACCCGAGGACTCAGCTATTTCCTCATTCCACTATGCATGCTCGCGCCTTTCTCGAAAGCTCCCATCAACGTGATGTTCACCGGTCCTGGCGTCATCACTTCCGCTACGACTCATGGCGATATGTCCGTGGACAGTGTGCGCACTGCCATCTTGCCGCTATTCAACCAGTTTGGTATCTTCAATAATATCGAGCTGCGCATATTGCAGAGATCATGTGCTGGACCGAACGGTGCCAGTGGTGGTGGTCAAGTGCAGCTTATTTTCGGCCATCAAATTCGTCTACCAAAGACTCTACATCTACTGAACCCCGGCAAGATAAAGAGGATACGCGGTGTCGCTTACTCCGTTGGTGTCTCTGGCTCGAACAACGCTAGAATGATTGAAGTTGCACGTGGCATCCTTAACCCCCTTTCTCCTGACACATACGTCTTTTCAGACATGTCTTCCGCCCCTCTTCTCGACGACACAAGAAATCCCGGTTCGAAAAAGAAGTCTGGTCTTGGTTTTGGTCTTTCTCTCGTTGCAGAGTCTTCGACTGGATGTCTATATTCTGCAGACATGGTTTCTCCTCCAACAGGAGGTGAACCACCAGAAGACGTTGGCAGAAAATGTGCCTACCAGCTTTTGGAAACCGTCTCTTTAGGAGGTTGCGTCTCACCTATGGCTTTCCCGACGATGGTCACTTTGATGTCCATGGGAAGTGAAGATGTTGGTCGTTTACAAATCGGCAGAGATTTGATGGCAGACGATAACGTCATTACTCTAGCGAGAGATCTTAGTAAATTTGGCATGGCAGGCTGGGGTATCCGAGAGGATTCTAATGACGACTCTACCGATCTCGTCGTAAGCATAGTCGGACGGGGTATTGGTAATGTGGGAAGGAAAATTGCTTGATCTCGTCTTCTTCTCAATATCGCGACATCTGAGGACCATCATATGCCACATGGGTTCTTCACGGGGATGTCGTCAGTCTTGCCGTCAATCTTTGCCCGTGTCGCCATGTGGCACAACTACTGTCACAACAACGGCCATGCCGCAAGTACGCAGCCGAAGCACCGCCGGCTTTCAAATTTGTCATATATACAATCTTGCCTTTTTCTCTCTCAATGTGCCGAGCGTTGAGATAACCTTCGTTTGAGCAAGTGACAGATGGCAGATGGCAGGACTGTCTGAAAACAGCCTATCTGTCACTTCTTTGACATTTTCATTTACACCAGCATCTTGACAAAATCTATCATCCTCATCAACCTGACTTTTCTCGTTGCTCATATGATGTCATCATGCAACGCCATTGGAGTTTCACCTGATCTAGCGGCTTTGATGCATGTCATCTCAATCATTTTCAAACCAACTAAGTACTTGGGACATATCAAAATGCTCTGCGGGTATTATTGCATGATAATTTCTTATTTACTTCTTTTCAATACCAGACGGATAGATAGAAAATCGTCTACACGACGGTTCTGTACATACCCATAGTATCTCATTATTTTGAATCAGACACACATTGTCCGTTGACTGCTCGATTTTTGCTTCTTCCAACTTACCTTTCTCTTACCCTTCCTGACTATACCGTGGGAGTTCTTGCAAGGGCAACTGCAGTGGTTGCCTTGCTCGCTCCTCCCCCTTGCCTCTTTGCCTGCGCTAGAAGCAAATATTTGCCCTTGCCAACTCTCTTGATTGCGTGACTGTGGCCCTGAGGCGAGGAGGCGAGTTCGCCAATGGCCCTAATTGTCTGCATACCTTTCGTCTGTCTCGCCCTATAGTCTTACCATACAATCAAAGCTGTTCGACGAGGCAAATGAAGCATGGCGATAGAAGGCAAGCACGATGATAGAGGGGCAATTGCCTTCTCAATTGCCGTTGCAGGTCTATAGGGCTGATGACCATACGAATAAGACTCATCACCTGGGGCGATCTGAGGATGGCGATGTGAGGTAATTCCCAACTCAAAGGTTATTCTGAGTCAAACGGGCAGGTGGCCATATCGAAAACACAGTAGGATGGTCAGTCGAGCGAGTTAAGCATGGCGATAGGGGGCAAACTCCCTTCTTTATTCGCCGCCTTTGACTCATAGGGCTGTGGCCCTATGAAACAAGCTCATCAATTGGGTGACTGCAGTATGGCCATGAGAGGCAATTGCTCATTTGGTGGCTGTCCATTGCCACCTGGGCCACTGGCCACTCAAGGTAGGTTCATCAATTGAGCGGGTCAACAATGACACCATGTGGCGAGCCATCTCTTGATAGCTGCCATTGGCTCGTAGGGCTATTTGCCATGCAGAACGGCGAAGAGGCAATAGAAATTCTCTGGCATTGAGCCACCTGGCGGGCGACAAGGATGGCAAATCGTGGGCACCTGCACAATCAAGGTCGATGGCGATATCAGTAGCTCTCACCATTGAGTCATTTGAACAATGTCTAGCGGCGGAATTTGAAAAATAACGCCGTCTCTCATACAAACTGACTTCGTTTGTGACCTTTTGACCATTCAGATCAGAGCCATGCGGCGAATTTCTGATGGCAGTCGATGGCGATTGCTGGTCAGCTGTGCAAATCCCCGTAGATTGCGCCATCATTGAGGCGCTGAGTACATTGCCATCATGGTGACAGGCTTGTCCAAATCAAACATAAAAATAGGGCCTATCTCCCGACATTTTCCCAGTCTCTTTTTTTTTCTTCTTCCTTTCTTCGTACATCTGTTATTGAACTTTGTCCACCTATCAATAACCATCAACCGTGGTCGTTAACCTTCTCAAGCTGACCTAAGTCCTGAAGAGTTGACCCCAATCCACCTTTGAATCTCGCTTGATCACATCACTTTTCAAAAAGAAATCTGATTGAAACAATAGCCTCCGGGAAACACTTGCTCAATACAAACTTTCAAAAAAGAAACTTGATTGAAACAACAGTCTACCTGGGATTCAGGGGTAAAAGCGAAAGGGGAAAAAAACCAAGGGACGACAAAGTCGACTTGATTCTTTTCAAAATCATATTCCGCTACCTTGACATCGTTCAATTCCGCCCACCAAAATGGCATACCACGTCCTCTATGGCAACGTCAAGGACGCAGGACTCGAATCCATTGGCTCCGTCCGCCAAAACTTCTCATCGACGTCTGACCAAGATGACCTGAAGGAACTCTACCTCTCTACTCAGGATGCGTCCACCATAGAATACCTCTATGGCGAGTCCGTGTGCAACGAATACGTCGACGATATCTTGAGGTCAGGTCAACAGACCTCAAGGAAGGCTGCCAGCGATGCTTCATCTGCAGTCGCCGTCGACGGTGCACAGGCCAGCCCGCGAAACAAATTGCTCCGTTTCCTTCGCAGACTCAAGAAGGCATACGTCGAGCACTATAAGGACGCATCCCACCTACATCCTTGAGTTCAAACAAAGCCGGGCCTTATGTACCTGAGTCATTATATTGACATCATCGATGCACTGTCAATATGAAGGTATGTTTCCCCCCAGTCTTGGACGTTGCGGTTCTGTTACCCTATGTGGGTCTCAACCATCCAATTGCAAGTTCACGGCTAACTTGGCTTTCCTTAGCCGCATACCCTTGCAGGCACTCTTGAGCTTATCAAAGATAAGCTTAATCTTCTCGACTCTCGAGCGTTGATCACAACCCCCGAAATAAATTGATCCGCTCGATCGAGTCTTCTTCAACTTGTTTCATCGGGCCATAAGCGGGTGGTTGTACTCGACAACTACAGAGACAACGATGTGACCCTGCACGTGTCGGTCGCATGCGCCCTTGGGGAAAGCGGCGCCCCCGCAGTGCCTTGTTGACGACTTGTTTTTTGTCTTTTTTGATTTCTTGCTTTTTTGTTCAGCGAAAACATCCAAGATCATCGAAGCCCAGTCCTCACGTGCTATTGAACCGGTCGATAATCAAGGCTTCTTTGATCATGGATGAACTCGACCGATGATGCTTGTGCAAAATAGAAACAAGCTGTCCCCTTTCCGCATGAGCTACTGGATGACGCCGAGAGCCGCGCACCTTGAAGCAATTACTGAAGAATAATCCTCAGCGGGAATAAGCCAAATTATGTGGGCTGGCCAACTCTTGAAAGACATGTCTCCAGCAAGTTCCGATCACTACCCATCGACCGAGTGGTTGTCAAACATCATATGCGATGTGGGGACAATCATCTTCCTTCACAATCCTTTCGGGTGGGTGGTGGGCTCCAACCTCACACATAAAGTCTTCTTCTCGAACATATATACCTGCGCGCCTTTTGCGTCCGCTCTCCTTAATTCAGGTTCTACGCGCGAACCTGAACATTAACTTGAAGATTGCTTCTCCCGAACCACATCACATCGGGGAATGCATAGAGGGTCCTTCAATCTTGGGACATGTGCCGATTCACAGAACAATCGCACATCAAGTCACTTCATCGAGACTTGCCTCATACAATAAAAGTCCAAGTGCACCAACGCACAGGACTTCCTGGAGATCCATCCTGACTGTCACCGGACTCCAGTATGTCTTTGGGTTCGAGGCTCCTATCGTGCCCTGCCACGCGGAGACTCCTGAGCTTCCATTATGCCCTGCCATACAGAGGCTCAGTACCAGAGCCCGGGACATTCAATGGCTCAACAAAACAACCGAGCCATTGTGCCATTTCATTAGCAGACACCGCCAGTGGTTATATGATCAGGTCTGAGGTTCCTATCGTGCCTTGACACGCGGCGCCTCCCAAGCTTCCATTATGCCCTGCCATACAGAGGCTTGGTCCCAAGACCGACATATTGTCAAGACTCACCAAACAATGAGTCAGTGCCTTCAAACCATTTGGCACACCATTGACATAAGTGTCTGCACCAATACTTGGTATCTTGGGGCTTCACTGTGTCTCTCTGCCCGGTCTTTACTTGGTTGGTGAGCACATGGAGTTCCATGATACCAAGCTGCCCTTCAATTTGGCGGCTATCACCATGCAACCAAAGAGAGCATGGTGTTATCACTTCGTGTCGTGGTGTATACCATCATCGCCACGACTCGATGCTCCGACAACATTGACGTGCCATCAAACCACACTGGCACTCCAGAGTCACCCGTCACAAGTGATTCACACAAGTCAACCGACTGCTTCAGGTTTTTTCCGTGAGGGCTTAATCCACCCCACGGTTGTTTCCCTGTTGCCTCCGAGCAAATGCTGGTCGTGTCCCAACGGATATTCTTATATCTTTTTTTTTCCGGAACAAGGCATTCAAGGCTTCACAAACTTTCTGTTTTGTTCTTTTAAAATCGGGCTTCCAGGGCTTCAGGGACACGACGAGACTTCAAACATCACACATCACTTTGTCTTTCTTTTTTTTTGTTGCGTTCAAGCGTTCTGTTTAGTTACTCTTTAGCCGATCGCGACAGGTTTTTTCCTTGGGCTTGACAACCCCAAGGTCGTTTCCCTGTTGACTTTGAGCGAATGCTGATCGGTCTGCAATTCAATCATATTTGTCACCCAAACATGGGCCTCCTCCATCATCGTAAAGTGACCTGCGTAGACCAACTTCAGCGTAATATTCAATGTTTTGGACACCTAATGCATCCGTAGTATGTCTTTGTGGTTCGGTAGTCCCGTACCGTAGTGCTATGTAGGGTTTGATGGCCGAGGTGCGACGTCATGACCGCCTTGGCGCTTTACGAGCGAGGTAGGTCGGGGTAAACCGTGAACCGTAGACGAGCACGGTCTTATCGTGGCTAAACTCACTGACCCTCGTCAAGTAAATCAGGGGACCTTTCCAAGCCAGAGGACTTTCACATATTCAAGAGGACACCTTCTTCTCATGGTCTGAATATTTTGATTTTGCGTGTATACTCGCCACTCCCCTGAAGTTGCTGCTAGCCTCCATGTCGTCTGAATCCAACTTGTTCCAGAACCTGTACAGGAAATATGCACCGGTGTTTTCGTCGAAGGCGTATACTCCGCTTGCAGCAAATGCATCTGAAAGAAACAACTGGGATGTGGACGAGCGAAAATCTATAGACGCATCATCCGTTTCATCAGACCAGTCGGGCTTAGATGCAGCTGAACGGCCCTCGATATTGAATGACAAGTCCGATTTCAAACCATATCGGGATGCATTCGACGACGAGAAGGAACTAGATTTCGAGCACCTCTCCAACTTCACACCGGAGCCAGACAAAACAACTTGCTGGGAGAATTGGTACTTGCCAGTCACAGCTGCACTGCTTGCCTTCCACCATGAGAAAGCGGTTTCATTTTTATGGGAGCATATATCCAGAACGCGAGCAAATGATGAAGATCCACATTATGTCACCAAAGCCACAGAAAGGATTACGGACGCTTGCTTGAAGAGCGCAGTCATTGTTGGCTTGCCAAGGGTATGAGTGGCGCATTTTGCAAAACGGTTGAAGTCCTAATGCTGACGCTTGATGCTATAGGCAACAGAAGCTCTCTCCTCGTTGAGCTCCGTCATACAAATATCAGAAAGGAAAGATCCCGAGGACGATTCTTCGTCAACTGTTGATGAGGCATCTTCACAGGACACGAAGGATGGCGAAAATCCAGGACGGCAAATATTTGAGCAGACACATGGTACGCAGATTGGCGAAGCATTGGATTCAATGGGCCTAAAGTGCTGCCAAGAGCCTTGTTCAACGACTATTCAGAATATGTACGGGAATATTCTATCTGGGTCTGGGGTCCTGAATGCCGTTGAAACGGCCATGATCGCGTTCGCATCATGTCTTGCAGATAATATGCCGATACAGGCGGAGAGGTAAGTCAGATTGGAAACCCCCAATTGTACCTTTTTCTTCTATGCGTTATTCTATAATTCTATTCTGGCCCGAGAGCTAACGGGTAGTTAAAGCTTTTTCCACGGCTGCAAGAAACTGGGCGCCACAGACGTGGAGATGTCCATAACAGCGTCAATTGTCCGAGAAGTTGCCGCAGAATTGGGTGTCGAATGCCCAGGGGTAGGAGAAGCCTTTGCATTCATGAACAGAGACATATCTTGAGGACCTTATACCTAGTCAGATTGCCAACGCTTCGATCAGAATCATTGAATATAGGCGTCAAGTGTTCTTTTGCAAAGATCCCTGATCTGTCTCCACCGCTTGACGCAAAGGGCCTCACGGTAATCAACGTTGTCGTCCGTTTGAGAAGGATCATCATTAGAGTCCTGCGATGCCAATGCCTTCAATGCTGCTTCGCATTCCTCAAGATACTTGCAGATCCATTCTTTTATGATCCGCGCCGTCTTTTCATCATCGACACTTTGCGTGCTTTCACCATAAACATATGCCCTCCAATCATCGCGGGGCATATGTTTCAAGCAAGCAGCCATCTCGGTACGATAGCAAACCTCACCGGCAAACAGTTGGTAATTTCTATATCACTTGTCAGCATCCAGAGGATATGAAGACACGATCTAGGATCCATACCCAAGATATTGCCATCCCTGGAGTTCTTCCAGGTCCGCAGAAGTCAAATCGTTGAGAATGATGTCGTCCAAATACAGGGTGTCCGAATCGTTCTCATCTAGAAAGAAGCCGTCTGCTTTATCATTAGAATTGGACAGCCCTTTCGTTTGAAAGGATTAGAGCACTTATACTTACACTCAGCCCAGAGAAAATCATTGGGATGTTGTCCATAACTCACAAAGATCTCCTCTCCTTTCACTGCATCAATACTACATTAGCTCCTGTACTTGTTTAGTTTGACTGGGTCGTTCAAATAGGAATCATACCGTGCTTCTTCGTTGTGAGGAAAGTATATTGCTGCCCGTCAAATTGGGCTTTGCATCCCTATATCCTCCAATTAGCTACAGTTGTGATAAGGGGGTGGTGCAATACATACCGGCTTATTTGTATGATTGAAATAGTCTGCAAAAGGCATCATGGCGATACTATCATTGTCGTCCAGAGATTTCCCCTGACTTCTGGGATCACCCTCTCCAGCCATGCTACCGTCGTAATAAAAGCATCGCGTGTTGATGATCAACCAGTAATAGAGAAAAGTATCCCAATCGGCGTCGGGCAGAGCTGCTGATACGAAATCCCATGTGCGCAGTAACCGGTTCTCTTGCCGTGAAAGAATATGCTGATGTTTTGATCGATCGTAAGAGGGCCCTTTGGCTGCATTTGGTAGTGTATTCCAAAGGCCAGACAAGCATGGAGTAAGGAGGACATCGCCATAGTCTGCACCACCAGATACTTTGCGTCTTTTATTCGCTCTGGAAGAGTCTGAGTTGCCAGTTTCCTCATGTTGATTGACAGCTGAATCGTTCATATCAATCTGTATCCATTTTTTGAACTTGTCAGGCCATACTAGAGGCAGAGACCTCTTGATATCTTGCTTTGAAGGCAGAACATCCAGCCACGGTCTGATATCATATTCGTTTTCAATTTCACCAAGATCATCATCTCCAGGAGCACTCGTAGATTGACTGTACTTCTCTGATGCAATCATTAAATATGCAGCCATGATACCCTGCACAGGGGCATCTGCAGCAAACTTAGCTACAAAGTCTTTAGGCATGCTATCTATCGTTAGCATGGCTGACAATGGCACCTGGAGAACCACCTCATTTTCCTGAATCATAAGTGTCAGTTTAGTTTCAATCACAACAATAACGAGCCCTGATGTCTCTATATAAGATGACTGGTACTACCTCAATATCTCTAGTAGCATAAATGCCCATTCCCTGTCCTGGCATGACGCCTGCCTCAATACCGTTGATCTGGACACCACGGTCAATTGACCATTTTCTGAAGGCATGGTGCTCTCTACCTATTGCCACTGGGAATGATGACATTTTGAATAATATGATCAAGACCTCAGTGATTATTTCACACTCGGTAAATCATGCTATCATTTGCTAGACTTGACGTTGATGTCGTTAAGTGCAAATTTCCGCTGTGCGAAGGACAAAAGACGGACGAACTCGAATGAGGGTTGAACTTCAGTTTGATGACGCACACTACATACAACATCGATCAAACAAACAGCAACCAAGTCTGATGGTTTTTTTTGATGGGAATTCATGCTGAAGCATGCGTTGACTATTATCAGCACCATAATTCTACTCGGGTTTAGCCGTTGAAATAGAGTCTCACGAGGGTTTCCTTTCTCCGAGGTCCAGACATGCCCTGGTCGTAATGCTGTACCTGGGTATGTGGATCATGCGCTCCTAACCCCATACCTCCTACTTGGAGAGCTACATCCTGGTATCAAGTGTGCTGCATTTGCTGTTGCTTCATTCGATACACTCTACAAGCAGCTGAAACCCCGTCCAGGTCTTGGGGTTGTTTTTTTGGACATCTGTCTGCTTGCTTGATTGTCTTGCTTTACGCCTAAACTATCAAGATGCCGCTCGAGCATATCTATATTACTCGCCACGCGGTATAACTGAACCCGAAACAGAACCTCATTACGAAGCATTTCACTAACAGACGTCTTTACAGAATCGCATGAATTGGACCGTTGATCATACAACGGGCCAGTATTATGCGCAGTTCCCCACGCCTACTGGCATCGCTGTCGACCCCGTGCTGACGGCGTCTGGCGAGAAACAGGCCGTTGAGCTTGGAGAGTACCTCAACTCTGATGCTTTTCCCGGGTTGAGGCCATTCAGGATTTACTGCAGTGCCTTTTATCGATGTCTCCAGACCATCGAACCTGGAGTCAAGGCACTCAAGGAAAGACAGGCTAGAGAGAAGCTTCCAGGTGTCGACTTGGATGTTCGACTTGAAAGGGGTCTAGGGTAAGTTGTCCCTCGAGCTCGGGAGTGTCGTGGTACAGTATCTGGGATAAATGGTTTGACTGACATGACTTTAGTGAATGGTTTGGTGCCTCAAGTTTCTTCAAGCACCCGTCACCAGCTTCCAATGAGGAGCTTCAGGAACTTTTCCCGGAGATTCTTCCTGCTAAAGGCTCCAATCCAAGCCGTCCACATGAAGTCTTCCCCTCATCTTCAGGGGAGTCGATATCGCAACTACACGACCGTGTTGCAATCGCACTCCAATCTATCATTGATGAAGTCGATGCCGAGATTGCAGAATTCGAAGCTGCTCATCCAGAAGAGCGCAAGCCTCGATCCATCCTGATCTGCTCTCATGCTGCACCCATCATTGGCATGTGCCGTGCGTTGACGGGTGATATGCCGTCAGATACTTCAAAGGAGGATTTCATTCCCTACGTCACTTGTATGTTTGAGTTTAAAAGGAGGCAGGGAGAAGCTCGCAGCAAGGTTGCTGAGACAGATAAAATTGTGTCCGAGAGGAAGGTGCCGGACTGGAGGAATGGGAAGGGCGTCGGTGGAGGCTGGGATTGCATAGCGAACGCAGACACCTCCTTCTTGAGTAAGGGCGCCGAGAGAGGATGGTAAGTTCCCTACGAAGATCCTCGATTGATATTGCCGAGTCACTTGCTTACATTTCATTTTCAGGCACTTTAGTGGGGAGGAAGACTTCCTTTCAATGCCACCGCCTCAAGATATCAGTGATTCGAAGACAAAGCTCTGATTTTGTCTACCTGACGACATACTCTAAATATCTATTTGTGCAATAATAGCCAAGTTTAGTTGGATATATTCCATTCAATATGCTTTTTGGATGATGTACTAAATTTTATGCAATACCATTATAATCAAATAAACAGCTGATCAGGGATATCACTTATGAAAGCTGTTAGGGTACTTAGGCACTCGTGGCCTCCGCTGTTCCTCTAGATCTCAATGCATCGGGTCTTGTATCTCCAGCTGTCTCACGACCCGTGGTAATTGCGTCACCCGCTGTTTGTGTATTTGAACTGTCTCCAACAGCTGTTTCAGCTCCGGCAGTTTCGCCTGTTTGCTGTTCCTGCTGTTCATGTTGCTCCTGCTCTCTTCTCTGTGCTTCATCTCTCCTTCTGGCCTCAGCGGCTTCCCTTGCAGCAGCTCTGGCCGCGACATGACGTTCGCCGATTCCCGGTATCAATGTCGCCATAAACAATGCAGTTGACCGTTCCCAGCTCCTGAGGCGGTTTGCGGCTGTATGTGCAGTGCCAGCTGGCTGCTGTTGCCTGGTTGCATCTACGTCGCCGGTAGGAGCACCAGTACCCTCTTCTCTCAGTTGTTGATCATTTAGATCAATATCTAGTGGGATAAGGTTTTCGATATGCCTATGTATAGGTGCTATCGCAGCGTTGTAGATCATCTGGGGATAACTTGTACCAGATGCTAAAGATGCAATCAATGCAACGATGACAAGACCATATCGAAGGAGGGTATGGTCTTCACTGATAAGATAAGCGAGGAAGTATAGGCGAATGAAAACCCAGATACGTCGTAGCCATGTACTGAGGTTGATGTAAGCGATTTGGACGTTTTGTGGACGACGATGCCCGTTGATTCGAAGACTATTCCGCCGTAACCTTTGCGGGCGGAGGTGTGGGAAAGGTAGACCTTGGTGTCGAATTTGGTTAGGGGGATTGAACGCGTTGATGGCCGGTAGGAACGGATTTAGTTGTGAGGTACCGACTGTGCTGTAAAATGGATGGGGTATTGTGATATCGGTAGGATTGGAAGTGATGTTTTCTCGTGGGGGCATCAAGAGCGCTTCGTACCCGTGTGGTCCCGTCAGAAGGTATACACAGGTCTGTGATGAGTTCGAGCTATTTAGTTGTGATGGCTGGCTCATGTCTCCCGAAGCTACCTGCTCCGGACGTTCGTTTTCCATAGAAGGGATATCTTGGTCTGATGGCTCCGAAACGACACCAATCAATGCCTCTAATCGGATCTTCAAGAAATCGAGAAAATCATCGCTTCCCAACCGAGCAAGATCATCTTGTAGCTGACGTAGAGTATCAATCTGAATTGTTTCGCCTGAACGATATTGCCTCTCGTATCCAAACACAGCACTTGCGATCTCAGCTCGATGTCTCCATTCCGGGGTACCTTGCTCGGTAGATGTTTCCAACCCCGTTTGTCCTTCAGACCCTATCGGTAGAAACAATGATTCAGCGATGGCACGTCGTTCTGTCTCTGTGTTTATGGTGGGTATTGATGATGCCGGGCCTGGCGGATATGGTGTACTAGTCGCTGTACCATTATTTCGTGAAGTTGTCGTGGTTGCAAAAGGGGTCGTGAATTGTGTTTCCTGAGATGACGAAGACGGTGGTAATGAGCGTGATGAACTAGTGAAACTGAAGAAGGAACCCGATGCTTGCTGCTGAGGAGTCGAAGGTGAAGATGGCACAGTTGTAGCTGGTGTGCTAGGTGGAAGGACAAGATGGATTGATGGTGTCTTTGTAGGCCCTTGTAGCTGAATATATATCAGACTGGAAGTCAGTTATCTCTTCAAACGACGACGACGACGACAGCTACCGGGAAGATCGAAAGGCAACGTACCTCAAACTGGAAGACAGTCTTCAAGGTTTCATTATCATTAGACAAAGGCCGCCCTCTATAAATCAACCTTTGATCTGCAGGTGATGGATGGCGATCCAATTCGTCTCTGAGTCGCTGTTTCAATTCCAGAACCGTCGCAGTCAATTTGATGCTCTTCACCGAGAAGCGATCTGGAACTCCAGCCGATGGCGAAAGAATATGGACATCAATTTCTTCAGCTTCTGAGAGTTGCTGGTGGTCCTCGGCGGCCGTTGAAGACATGGCGGGCTTCAGATATCAAAAATCAGTCCTTATCTAGTATTTGCCGGTGCGTAAAGTGATCCTGGCTATAGGGCGTGCTTTGCAGAAGATGGCCAGATCAAGATGGGCCAAACAGTAGCCGGTGCGGTAGATGCTCGAGTGAGAGGCACGAATATATGTATATTCAAACGGGTCGAAACACCCTTATTTCAACGAGTGCAAGATACTCCAATCGCCAGAATGATCATGGCAAGCGTGCACTGAGAAGCCCCAAAAGCATTCCGTTGACGCCACGTTTGCGATGACCGTTTATCAGCAAAGAGGCGATAAGTGACCGGATATACTGTATGTATACCCTGTCCTTTTTGCCTCAAGTTCGATTATCCAAGGACCGGCGAATTGAGAGTGGTCCAGTGAAACAAGCAACCAAAGTCAATTTTCCATAGAGTACAAGCCTGATGCAGAATTCACTGTGTGCCACGGGAGGTGCAATCGAAACAATTCATAGTATTGTTGCTGCCATAGTTGTTGTCGTTGTCGTTGTAGTCGTAGTCGTCATGTCTTTGCAGCGATAAGGCGCTATCCACGATATACGACACACCCATACACCTCCACGACGACAATCAACCGGTGCACACTGTGATATACTGGCATATAGTGATTATATCCTTTTCTCCAAGTGGGTCGTCATATTCTGCTCGCTTGTCTCCGAGATTTCACAGGCGTTGCAAATTTGAAAGTGAGGCTATTATTGCTGCCGGGCCCAGTCCAGCCCCCCCAGAGTCTCCAGCCTACCCAGCCTAGTTGCTTCTTATCACCCGTCAGACTCACTGCCAGACTGTTAGATTGCCAGACATACAGGCGCCTTCGAGACTTAGCGCAGAACACTAGCTCACGGGACGACAGTGCGCGAGCAGAGCAGGGGAAATAGAATTATAGAAGGAAAGGAAGATCAGGAGACGAGGCGGAGAGAGAGGAAAATAGGAGACGCGCACACTAGTTAGAGCATGGGATTCGGCGCATGAGCGCGCATCACCACCCACCGGCAGAGATGTTCGCTGGTCATAGACTCCTCTTCGTGAGATCCACGCCATGTCCACTCGACTGCGTCGCACCGCGCAGAAACATTCTCTTCTCCTCTGCCTTTAGCACCGCTCCTCTTGTTCACATGCAGCGACCAGGCAGCAGTGGTGCATCTGGGACAATGCGACGTCGTCTTTCTCGTCGCCAGTTCTCTATCTCCCTGGGCCGTTACAGGCGCAATTCCCAGGGACCAAGGCCTGATAGTTCGAGAGCCTACAGCACTGGAGGGAAAGGACAGAAGGAATCGTTCAAATCTCGTCTAGGTGCTGCTTTGGGCAAGACCAAGATTGAATGGTATCCCATTCCCGTTGGTCTAGGCATTGGCTTCTTGGGCCTTGTGCAATTCTTCAGGGCCAAGAAGGCAGAGGAAAGACGACAGGAACGTGAAAGGGCTGAGTGGAACGATGAAGGGCTCAGCTACGAGCCAATTCCTCGCGTACGTCCTAGCGGACCGTGGCATATCCAGATCATTTCATTGCTGCCATTGAAGGCAATCTCACGGACATGGGGCTGGTTCAATGAGTTGACTTTGCCTTACTACCTACGCGACCCCTGCTTCAGACTCTACTCCTGGATTTTCGGTGTCAACCTCGACGAAATCGCACAAAAGGATCTATACGCTTATCCAAACCTAGCATCATTCTTCTACCGCGAACTTGAACCCAATGCACGACCTCTAGACCCGAATCCAGCAGCTGTATTATCCCCCTGCGATGGTCGTGTGTCAGGCTTGGGTATGATAGTGAATGGCGAAGTTGAGCAAGTCAAGGGTATGACTTATAGTCTCGATGCGCTGCTTGGCCGCGAGGGACTTACGAATACATTGGAAGCTGTGGTGCCTACTAGAAAGCCATTGCACCATGGGGAAGTCGACCCTGAGAACAGTTCTCAAGCTATCACTGCAGACGAAGAATTCGCTACCATGAACAGTATCAGCTACGACGTCACATCACTCTTGTCTGGCGGCGGTGAAAATTCGACATCTAAACGCATTCCCGACGTGTCACTGTCTTCGAAGAAGTCTTCTGAGTCACAAGTCGCATCATCGTTGGAAAAGGACTTTGCGTGGTACAAGCCGCATCCTAGTGCTGAAACTGCTTTGTACTAC
Organism: Ascosphaera apis ARSEF 7405; assembly: GCA_001636715.1. Classification (NCBI taxonomy): domain Eukaryota; kingdom Fungi; phylum Ascomycota; class Eurotiomycetes; order Onygenales; family Ascosphaeraceae; genus Ascosphaera; species Ascosphaera apis. Next base: position 656,378 of record AZGZ01000007.1, on the reverse strand, counting down.
GTTGTCATATACCTTGCCCCTGGAGACTACCACCGCTTCCATTCGCCCATCCCCTGGGTTGTCGAAGGCCGTCGTCATTTTGCTGGAGAGCTCTATTCTGTCTCGCCTTACCTCCAGCGCAATTTGCCCGGTCTCTTCACGCTCAACGAACGAATTGCTTTGCTTGGCAGATGGCGGTACGGCTTCTTCAGCATGACTCCCGTCGGCGCTACGAATGTCGGATCTATCAAGATCAACTTCGACTCCGAGCTAAGAACGAACAATCTTTTGGCTGATACTGCTGCTCGTCGTGCGGCTGCACTTGCCGCGAAGAACGGTGAGGAATATCACGGCTTCACCGAGGCGACATACCGAAACGCCAGTAAGACTTTGGGCGGTCATGCATTGCAGAGAGGTGAAGAAGTCGGCGGGTTCCAGCTTGGAAGTACCATTGTCCTTGTCTTTGAAGCACCAAAGAATAAAGAGAACGGTTCTGGCTGGCATTGGAACATCCAGAAAGGCCAGAGGGTCAAGGTTGGCGAGGCGCTTGGAGAGGTGAGGGAAGCGTAAAGCACGCGCCCTCTGTGCCATTCTCTGTGCAAGCTCAACCTTGGACTCCAGCGACTTCATTCCTTTCTTGAAGTTGTATCAACCCCCATCGATCATGGCCATCATCACCGTCCTCATAGTACAATTTTCTCTTTCTTCTTAGAACATATAGCGCAGCACATACTCCTTCCATCCTGCTACATAGATACCTCAATGCCTTACACCGCAATGATTTCAACAAACTATACGGGCAACTAATTGAAATTTCAAGTTCTGATTCTATTCCAATGGTCAATATTTAATTCAAACTTCAATTGTCTATTTCTGTTCTAAATTGACACTATCGTAGAGGATCTTGTAATGTGTGCACTGATAGGTATAAGGCTTAACACCTCGCGCACCTATTTCGCCTAAGTCACTCATATTCGCATGTCAACGCCCACGCGCCTGCCCAACCTTGGCCTGCATGTAAATCAACCGCGTCAAACAAATTTTCCCATCGACCTGTATCCTCAAGGACTCAGTGCAAGCAGTCCTCGGGCACATACTCAAATGCCTCGTCGAAGCCATCATCCTCGCGGCGCGCGGGACGCAGCCGATACGGATGGGAGAGGTGCTGCAGCTCGAGGAAGAGCCGTTGCTGTGGCGCATCCAGATCTTGATGAGGAGATCGTCGAGGAGACAGACCTCAATGACGCACCAGATGAGATGGACGATGATGAGGAAGCTCCTACAGAAATCCTTGACGAGAATGATATGGTTGAGGACAGTGACCTCATCGATGCTCGCGGGAGAAATGATGGTGGCGTTGATGATGACGGGCAAAATGATATTGATCTGGACGACGCTGGAGGGGATATAGGTGATGAAGGTGATGATGATGAGGATTACTTCGACGACGAGAATGGTGTGTACTATCATTGTTTTGGGGAGACAATTAGCATGCTAACAAGCTACTCTAGACTACGAATCTCCGCCGATTGCTTCAAATTTGCGAGAGATTTCCTCTTTGGCATCCTGGCAACTTTCATCACATAAACCTGGCTGTGGCATATCTGCTTTACGGTCTTCATCCACTGCGCAGTATTGGCAATCAGACGGCCCCCAACCTCACACGTTGACTCTTCACTTCTTCAAACGTGTCGAGATTGTCAGAATGCGTGTGTACCTCGATTTTACTCTCGACGAGAGCTACACGCCAACGAGAATGGAGTTTTATGCTGGCATGGGCGGAAACGACCTCATTGAGTTCGCAGTTTGGCAGGGCACGAGTCCAAGAGGCTGGGTGGATATCAACCTTGTAGGGGTAGGAGGAAATCAGAGAAAGCCGCAAGGTCACAAGAAGCGAAAAGCACGGGGTGCCGAGAAAATTGATGAAGCGGATGAGCAGAGCTCACGACGGCGGAAAACGGGACATAGTGAAGGTGGACGAAGAGACGCTACGGTTGAAGAGGATGAACAAACCGATGAAAGTCGGTCACAAACTTCCTCGGACGATTCTGATCATATGGATATCAGCGATTCGTCTGACGACGATAGCATGTGTGACGAGCTTGATTATACGTCTGGGAATGTTCTCAAAGCAATGGTCGTCCAGATGAGAATCGTGGGGAATCATCAAAACGGCAAGGATAGTCACGTTCGTGGCTTTCAGGTCTTTGCTCGTGATGACAGACGCGCCGCCAATGCCCCTGCTGAGAAGATTGATCAGAAAGCAACGAAAGAGGACGATGCTGAAAATGAGACAGATGTTCGGCAGCGGCCATCGGTTTTCGAAAGATATCTCATGCCTGAGCCTGAGATTCGCTGATCGTCTGGATACGAGAGGACGTTTATATGAGAATACTTCACTGGCGATATCGCTTCAATGATTTACCCCGTTACATCGCAGCATGATCGCATATATCTTGCAGGTGTTCGTGCCAATCGACTAGCTGGTACTGAGCGCGGCGCAGTAGCTCCAATTGCATCTGCTATAAACATTGAATTCATCCTGAGCGAGAGATTTTGATCAGCATTACCGATATAATATGAGCCAAACGGCATACACCGTCTTGCCAGACCGAGGCCAGTCGAAAGACAGCAGTTTGCTTGGGACTCTAGAACTTGATGTGATGTTTGACATATTTTAGGGGGGGTCCGCTATGTCAAAGAGATATCACAAGAGACACGGATATATGATAACTGATACACGATTGTTGTCGAGCTATATATAATGGCCATTGAGACCATCCAGATGAGAAAGATGCTATGAAAAAAAGAAGACATGTTTGCTATGAATATCGATCATCAGAAACTTAGAAAAAAAGGAGAGAGTGCGAGTGAGTCAAGAAAAGAACAGGGGTAACTGGCATGCGCTTCTTCAGCGTAATTGAACCGATAATGTTGCAATCGTTCCACTTGTACCCGCGACACACTACGCGGTTTACACACCATTGACGCCACCTAGAAAGTACTCGTCGACAATCGACTAGCCGCATTGCGAGCATCGATACGATCGTCATCCTCATCAACAGGCAAAGTGCTAACGGTACTAGCCCCGCTCAACGCACGCGCCCTTCCAGTACCAACGTCGCTGATATCCCCAGTGGCCGGGAACCCAGAACCAGCAACACTGCGGCTCATACTCTCTGCACTACGTGGTGCGCCACTCCATGCATCACCTTTAGGACCCTGACTAGACGCAACGTTCGAGCGTCTCAGGGAAGGATGAGACTCACGGCCTAACCTGCTAAGGCCGCCAGACGAATCAATAGCACGCACATCTGAACGAACAGCCTCGAGAGTAGCGAGCGTGCGACGTTCTGCTTCGATTTGCTTGAGTGTGTACTCCTTTATGCTGAGAAGCAGATCATTGGCGGTACGGCTGAACCAGCGTCTTTTCTCCTGTAATAGATTGGTCGTAACGCGCTGTGCCTTTCGTGAGACCTGTTCGTGGTAGTTCGTCGCTTCGTCTAGTGCAGCGATGGCTTCGTCGACGCGGTCACGGCGGACGCTGGTGCTTAGCCTCAATCGCTCGGCTGCTGCACGTTTGCTGTTTCTGGTTTGCTCTGCTTGGTTCAGTTCTCGGAGGAGGATGTAGCGGTTGGTAAGGGTTTCCTTGACGATGAATGCGTCGGAAGAGTGATAGTTGAGGGGATCCTCGAGGGTGAATGCTTCAGCCGTGCCTTGAGCAGCGCGATAGTCTCCTACAGTCTGTATAGTGCGGCCCATCTTTCTATAGGCGTTCGCAAGGCCGGCATGTGTTTCTTGCGCATGCATTGTGCCAAGTTTGACGCCAAGATCAGACTCAGCCAGGGCCAATGCTAGAATCAAGAAAAGAATAGATGTTAGAAATTAACTGAATATAACGTTTCACGATAAGGCGGGTTGAAACCAACGTACCCCTCTTAGCTTTCACAACGCGATTGAGCTTCTGTCCCACATCCATCGTACCCAAATAAAACGCCTTCACGACGGGTCGAGCATCGTGCAATTCAGGTGTATCATCAGGAGGCGGGGTGAATTGCTTCAGAACTTTTCTCCTGACACCAGTCGCAGGCTGCTTCATGTGCACGAGCGGGCTATACCCGAAATCACTCTCCACGAAAAGAATCATCTCATTATCCGCCATAAGGACTTTGTTGGAGCAGACGGTATTCAACCAGCGCTGCATTGCAGCCTTGATACGGAATTCATCTTCATCGGTGCCTGCGCCGGCAGCGGTCAAAGGTGGAGGGACAGCGGGGACTAGAGCCTCTGGGTTCGAAGAAATGAGATGTTCGGCTAGTTTGACGAATTCAGAGTGTGTACGGCGGATGTCCCTGAATTGCGTGGTGCGGAATCTAGGGATGTTCGTCTAGAGGATTGCGATGAGTTGTTAGCAATGGCGTATGAATTATATCAAATGGTGTGGATTTTTTTTGTCCCCAACATACCTGAACGTCGAATCGGAGAATGAGATCCTTCTTTCCTGTCCTTTCTAGACCAGTAATTTTCGCTTGTAGCTTATACAATGGAGCTTGTCGCTGTTGTTGTTGTTGTTGCTGCTGCTGCTGCGGCGGCTGCTGACCACCTGGTTGCTGTTGCTGGTGTGCCTGCCACTGCTGACCTTGTGCCCGAGCTCCAGTCTGATATCTCGCAGGAAGAGGAGACCTTTGCTGCTGCTGCTGCGATTGCTCGTCTCGAGCTGCCGGAAGCTGACTCTGGCTATGTTCACCTCCATTCCCGTCTCCGTCTTGTCCTTGCGAAGGGCCACCTTCAAACTGCGAATTCAAACCCGCAGGACCATTCTGTTCACTAGGCGCATCATCAGCACTATCGCGAGACTCAGGCCTCTCTTCACCAAACGCAGACGTCGAGGCCGCAGCAGGGCCAGCAGCTAGCGAAGAGGAGAAAGTGCCGTCGGGTCGAGGCAGCGGGGAATCCCACGGCGATGTGCCAGACGGGTGGTCTTCTTGATTTATGGCGGAGTAGTCCATTGTAAAAATCCGGTCGTGCACAGATCAGAGAAGAAGAAGAAGAAGCAGCAGAAGAAGGGGAGATATCTCTCTTGTCTTCTAATATCAAACTTGCACTATCAAAGTAGGCAGCCGGAAGAAGGGCCAGCAGCACTATTGCGGGGAATGTTCCCTTAGGGGAGCTTGTATGAGCGGGTAAGATCGTCCGTCGTCCGTCGTCCGTTTTCCGTGATATTGCAGCCAATCACTCGGGACTGGGGGTAGTTGAAGACGCCGTCGAGAGAGGATATATGTCTGCTTTGAACAATTTAGCTGCTGTTTTATATCTGATGTCGTCTAGATACCTACTTCAAAGGCGTGACGTTGCGGATAGACCTTACGACGACGATAACAAGGAGAGAACAAGAACAATTGGAAGACCCGCTAAGAGAGGGGACGACGATGATCCGACCGCCGGGTCAAATACAGTGCAAATTGTAACCGTCCATGATGGAGCCGCGAGATGCATATAAAAATATAAGAAAGAAGGAACTGGAGATATGTATCAGGCGGGCTTGAGAGTGAGAGAAAAGAAAAGGGGGAAAGTCTTTTGAGATGATTAGCATATTTCACAATGCTAGCCATCCCCCCATCATGTTCGTCATCATCGCGCTGGATATGTTCTGGCTGCATACGCAATGTTGTACGACAACGACAATTGACTCTCAATGCTCGCGGCGCAACATCTAGAGTCAGGCTCGGGCATCAGTGGCTGTCGAAGAGTCAACAACGAGCGTACTCGCTCTCTGCACCTTTGCTGTCGAAGATCTTGACTGAGAGGGAACGTACGCGGAATATCGGCATCATAGCACATATCGATGCGGGTAAAACCACGACTACCGAGCGTATGCTCTACTACAGCGGTTTCACACGCTCAATCGGCGACGTGGACGATGGATCTACGGTGACGGATTTCTTGCCTGCGGAGAGAGCGAGGGGAATTACGATCCAGTCTGCTGCTATCACTTTCAATTGGCCCCCGACGCAATTATTGCCTGGTGATGATGAAGTGCAGGATCCATCTACGCTACCGACCGTTGAGAAGTTGAAGAAGGAAGGCCTCCCGCGCTCTTCTGTGCCGCATGTCATTAATCTGATAGACACGCCTGGCCACGCGGATTTTACGTTCGAGGTTCTGAGATCGCTGCGTATTCTTGATGGGGCGGTGTGTATCCTTGACGGTGTTGCTGGCGTCGAAGCCCAGACGGAGAAAGTGTGGCATCAGGCTTCACGGTATCAGATCCCGCGCATCGTGTTCGTCAACAAGCTTGATCGTGAGGGTGCAGCGTTTGGACGCACGGTCAAGGAGATTGCGACGAAATTGGCCGGGTGGCCTGTGGTGTGCCAGATTCCCTGGTTTGAGAAGGGGGAAGGGAGGTTTAAGGGTGTTGGTGATGCGATTCACTTACGAGCGCTTTCTTACCCGGAGGGAGGTGATGGGAAGAAACCGCATATGTATAGCTTGGAACAGCTGAAAAAGAAAGACCGGGATCTAGCAGAAGAGATCAAGAAAGCGAGAGTAGCGTTGATTGAGCTGCTCAGTGAACAGGACGGTCGATTGGTTGAATGTTTTTTGGAGAATGACGGTGACCATATGGCTGTTACACCGCTAGACATTTTGGACAGTCTTCGCAGGTGTCTACAGAAACCTGCCACAAGGATAATTCCTGTGTTCGCGGGAGCAAGTTTCAAGAACATTGGTGTGCAGCCTTTACTCGACGCAGTCATCAACCTCCTCCCAAGTCCAACAGAAAGACCAGATCCAGAAGTCACAATCGGCCACACGAAAGGTGGACTAGAGGCATTGCTATCCGGCAAGCTCAAATTAGACGACCCAAGCAGTACGAAACCCAGCAAGAAAAAGGGGAAATCACAATCACCCTCGCCAGCAACGATCCGCAACAGCCTCGCGAAACTCGAAGCGTGCGCTCTAGCGTTCAAAGTGGTGAACGACGCGAAAAGGGGCGTACTGGTCTACGTCCGCGTCTACTCGGGAGAACTCACGCGCAACTCAGCACTCTTCAATACATCCCTCCAACTATCCGAGCGCGGGCCCCGACTGCTGAAGATGTACGCCAACGACGCCGTTGAAGTTGCTTCGGTGAAAGCGGGCAACATCGCCGTCATCACCGGTCTGAAGTTCGCGAGAACGGGGGATACGTTGTTGCAGTTCCCCGGGAACAAACCTACGCCTCCACAACCGCTGAATACGCTACAGCTTCGACCGATCGATGTCCCCTCTGCGGTTTTCTTTGCTAGTGTTGAGCCGCATAGTTTGAGCGAGGAGAAGCATTTACATGAAGCGTTGGCATTGTTGTTGAGAGAGGATCCTAGCTTGCATGTCACGCAGGATGAAGAGTCCGGGCAGACGCTGTTGAGTGGGATGGGAGAGTTGCATTTGGAGATTGCTCGTGATAGATTGGTGAAGGATATGAAAGCGAAGGCATCGATGGGGAGTATATCGATTGGATACAGAGAATGCATATCGCAGCCTT
>AZGZ01000007.1:629510-640656 GCA_001636715.1 Ascosphaera apis ARSEF 7405 | reverse complement strand
ATGGCTCCCCAAGTCTTCCTGTAAGAGTTTATAACCCCTCTGATTGATAGTTGATGAAGAAGTCACTGACAAACCATCCAGAACCGGTGCCACTGGCTACATTGGAGGTGACCTCCTCTCTGTCATTGCTAAGGCACATCCAGACTGGCAGATCTCTGCTCTTGTCCGCACTGATGGCAAGGCCCAGAAGGTCAAGGAGCAGTATCCTAATGTGAGAATCGTCATGGGCGATCTTGACAGCGCCGACCTCATTGAGGAGGAGGTTAAGAAGGCTGATATCGTCTACCGTAAGTCAATTCAAGGGGGACCCATGACCTTTCAGCTTACCTCTAGTTTGACCTGATGCTGACCCTGTTCTCCCAGACATGGCAAACTGCGACCATGTTGGCGCCGCAAGAGCAATTGCTAAAGGCATGTCCCATCACACTGCCGAACGCCCAGGATGGTGGATCCATACCTCAGGAACAGGCATCCTCACCTGGCAAGACTTCCGCGAGAAGTCATTCGGCCACTACTGCGGCCAGAACCAGTACGACGACTGGGACCACATCGACGCCGTCACCTCCCTCCCCAAGGACGCCCTCCACCGCGACGTCGATATCATCGTGCTCGAAGCCAGCGCGAAGAACCCCGAGGGCTGCAAGACTGCCATTGTCGCCCCACCCATGATCTACGGCCCTGGCCGCGGACCCGTCAACCGCCGCAGCTTCCAGGTCTACGAGCTCGCGAAGACCATTTTGAAGTTGAAGAAGGGCTTCCAGGTCGGTAAAGGCGATAACGTCTGGCACCAGGTCCACATCCAGGACTTGAGCGAAGTCTTCCACGAGCTCGGCAAGGCTGCTGCCGAGAAAGGCGGCAAGGCCACTTGGAACGAGAAGGGTTACTACTTCGCTGAGAACGGCCAGTTCAGATGGGGCGACGTCGCTACTTCGCTCACTAACTTGGCTTACGAGGCTAGATACCTTGATTCTAAGGATGTTGAGCAGGCTCCCTATGATGTCGTCGATAAGTACCATGAGTGGGGAGCGTATGCTTGGGGCAGCAACTCGATAGGCAAGGCTATTCGTGCAAGAGAGTTGTTCGGATGGACGCCATCGCATCCTGACATCTTCACCTTGTTGCCCAGCATTCTTGAGCAAGAAGCGAAGGCTTTGGGGTTGTAAGCCAACTAAAACAGACAAAACTAGACAAGACTATACTAGACTTAAAACGACCGACTGATTGTCAGGTCGATATCAAACGAAGTTACGATATTTCTTTTTCTCAATCAATCAATCTGTTCAAAATATATGTAATTACCGTAGACTTCTCTATATAAGCCCGAGAGACGAGAGAAATTGCGGGTTCGTAGATCTTGGCGGGTTTAATTCGTCTGGATTGAATATCTCATTAAGTGTGGGAAAAAAGTGACATTTTGACGACTTTATCAGACAAGAGATACTCTCTTCGAAAGAAAAGAGGCCTTGTTGAGTTGGCTAAAACTAAGATATTGATCGCCTTAATCAGGATCAATCAGTGAGCTTTTAAAATTCTCTTTATACCTGGCAATCAGAGTCAGATAGAGGGAAAAACAGCGAGCAATCACAGCGCATCGCATCGCACCGCATAGGCATATCATATCACCCAGTCATCACTCTACCTATCTATCACTCCGCATGCATCATATCCCATCATCAGCAAGCGATTAATATTTCCCTCTCTCCCCCCTCGGGACTCTCTCTGAGCCCAAATTATGGCTCATCCAGGAGGAGGCGGGAAGCGCAAGCGCGGTGATCGATCATACACTGGAGATAATTTCAACAACAGCGACGAGGGATTCAGATCTTCGCCTTATCGTGGAGGTCAAGCAGGAGGCAACTTCCAACAGCACCAGCATCAGCATCAGCAAGGCGCAAATAACAGCAGGGATCATCAGCCTGACGGAGGCCGTGGGGTAAACAGCAATAATAACAACAGCAACAATACTGGTGGTCGCGGCGGTGGTGGTGGCCGTAGAGGGAACAGATCGCGACACGGGCCTTCGCGCAAGTTCAACGATCAAAACGCTGCGCACGGTCAGAATCAACAGAATCAACAGGGTCAGCAGGGTCAGCAGAGCCAACAGCAACAGATGCATCACCATAATAATAATCATCATCACCAGCAGCAGCAGTCGCAACAATCTCAGCAACAGCAACAGCAGACACCGCGGGCGCAGCATTCATCTAGCACACCACATGCGCAGCAAAGAAGAGAGACTACGGAACTCCCTTCAAGGCCTACTCCAGCTCAATCCGTGATGTCTTCTGAGACTGATTCAAATACGATGGCGGCCGGCGCGACGCCTACAAACGACATGCCTCCTCCGTCTGCCACTCCAGCTGCTGCTCCATCTGCTGCTCCATCTACACCATCTGTCGCCACTGCTACTGCTACTCCTACTGCTACTACAGCCTCCGAACACCCTCAGAAAAAACCTGCCCCACCATTAGGATTGGATCCTTTTTATGTGTACGAATATGTGACAGATCAACGCGTTGCTTCATGGGGAGAAGGGCGCCGTCAAGTGCTCGAGATTGCTCGCAAGGCTGGCGATGAGGATGACGACCTCACACTGTCATCCATATTCCAGGAGATCATACAATCGGTCCTCTGTGGACGTCTAGGAGCTGCAGATGGTGGGGTTTTGGTGAAGAATATCGTCGGGGAGGACCCTTCTCAAGATATCGACAACCCAGCGAACTTCAAACGATCGTCTCTGTTTCTGGATACGCTTTCTATCATTGAGGCCGAACATGAAGTTACCAACCCAACCTTACGACAGTTTATCGCATCTACCGAGATATCGCCAAATCTCATGCGTCAGCAGCTCGATACATTGCTTCTCAAGAACTTGGGCATGATTCGTGATACTTTCAACCGCATAACAGTGCGCAAGCAGACGAACCTTCTCTATCGACAATCAAATTATAACCTCCTACGAGAGGAATCGGAAGGATACTCCAAACTTCTCACAGAGCTCTTCACAACAAGCAATGTTGGGCCACCATCAAGTGAAGTTGTCGAAGACACTTTCGAACGCGTCAAGGCCATGATCGGTGCATTCAATATGGACGCCGGCAGAGCCCTTGATATCACATTAGATGTCCTTGCCGCGGTGTTGGTTAAGCAGTATCGCTTCTTTGTCAAATTTCTACGAATCAGCTCATGGTGGCCACGAACACGTTCTATCCCAGGGAAATCTATAACCGAACCCGGTCTGCCTAGATGGGCACTGCCGGAGTCGACGGGTTGGTTGCTTACAGAGGAGGATAAGAGGATAATACAGGAGACAAATGAGATACGTGATAAGAAGTTCTGGGACAGGGCGCGTGAGATTGGGTTGCCAGCTTTCTTTGAGATCGGTCGTGACCCTATCGACCCAGACCATCCATTACCGGCGTCTGATGTCGCGGATGCCGATGATGAAGAGACACGGTCGTGGATCGAGCAAACTGGAGTTATGCCTCCGAGAGGAAATCGAGTAGCTGCTCAATTGCTTGGATTCAAGCTTCGATTCTATTCATCCGACAAGCGGGACCCGAACGATGTTCTGCCAGACAACCTCATCTACCTCGCAGCCTTGTTGATCAAAATTGGTTTTATTTCACTGAAGGATTTATACCCGCATCTCTGGCGTCCTGACGACAAAATGAACGAACTTAAGGAGATCAAGATGAAGGAGAAGATTGCACGGGAGAAGGCGATGAAGCCTGGTGCGGGTGCCATGAACGCTCTGGCGATGTCAGGGGCTTTAGGTGACGAACCTGAACTAGGAGGCCATATGCCACAAGAGACTCAAGTTTCGACCCCGTCAAATGTACCAGCGGCAGCAGAAGAAGAAGCCGCGCAAGAGGAAAAGAAGGAACCAGAGGAACAGAAAGTCATGCTTCTCAAGAGTTTACTTGCCATTGGTGCCATACCAGAATCACTCTACATTCTCGGGAAGTTCCCCTGGTTGTTGGATGTCTACCCTGAACTTCCTGAATTCATCAATCGCATTATTCATCACTGTCTCAGCAGAGTCTGGGCAAGCATTGAACGCCCCGCGTTCCTCGATCAAGCGAAGCAGCCGAAGAAACTCGCCACAGCCGAGACTGCACCGTCTCTAAAAGGTACTATCCGATTCGAAGACCCACCTCCACGACGTGTCCTACGGTGGGCTCAGTTGGACAGAGACGATGAGAACGATGCCACTTACTATAGATATTACTGGGATGACTGGTCAGACAATGTTCCTGTCTGTCAAACGATCGATGACGTTTTCACGCTTTGCAGCACATTTTTGAACATCGCCGGCGTCAAGATCGGCCTCGACCCCAGACTGCTTACAAAACTTGCACGCATAGGAAAGGAAAGTCTGCGCACTGATCCCTCAGAGTCAAACCGTACGAGGTGGAAGGATCTGTGTAAACAGACTCTTGTCCCTGCGTTAAGTTTGACTAAGCAGAATCCTGCCGTCGTCAATGACGTCTTTGATCTATTGAGCTGCTTCCCTCGTGATGTCAGGTATAATATCTACTCGGAGTGGCATACTGGACAGACATCTCGTCTTCCTGATATCAAGACAGCGTTCGACCAGGCGAAGGCGGAGACCAAGGATGCTTTGAAGCGATTGAGTAAGACAAATATCAGACTTATGGCAAGAGTTCTTGCTAAGATCGCTTACGCGAATCCTGGCATCGTTGTTCAAGTTGCCATCAGCCAAATCGAATCCTATGAGAACCTGATTGATGTCGTCGTCGAGGGCACTCGTTACTTCACCTATATGGGCTATGATATCCTGACATGGTCTTTAATCAGCGCCCTTGGCCAAAAGGGACGGAGCCGTATGCAAGAGGGCGGTCTATTTACAAGTCGCTGGCTTAGCTCTTTGTCCTCGTTTGTTGGCAGATTCTACAGACGCTATTACTCGATCATCGATCCCGCTCCTCTTCTTCAGTATGTTGGCGAGCAGCTACGACAGAATAATTCTACAGACTTGATTGTTTTAGAGCAATTGATTACTAGTATGGCCGGCATTGTCACCGATTTGAACTTTAATGACGCTCAAGTCCAGGCCATGGCCGGTGGCGAGGTCTTGCGTTCTCAGACCATGTTACAACTATTGGACAAGAGACATGAATCCAAGACTACATCCAAGAGGCTTATCAAGTCACTGGTGGATTCAAGTTTGGCTGGCCAACTGCTGATCTTAATCGCTCAAGAACGACTCACTTGCATCTATAAGGCTGCTGAAGAAGCTGCTGCCGAGCTCAAACTTTTGGGCAATATCTTCGATGAAATCCATCGCATCTTGTCCCAGTATATCGATTTGCTACACAGCAACTTATCGATTGAAGAGTTTGACAGGCTCGTGCCCAACGCTGCAGAGTTGATAGCGAAGTACGGTCTCACACATGAAGTTGCCTTCTGGATAGTCAGGCCGAGTCTTTATCATCGCATCAGAGCTTATGATGAAGCATGTCGGGCTCAGAAGTTGGAAGATGCGAAACCAAAACAGAGTGCAGAACCGACACCTTCTGCGGACGAGGATGTTGAAATGATTGACGAGGGGGAGATGCGCGAAACTGAAGAAGAGAAGGAGACTCCTCAGCAAGTCAAAGAGGAGACGCCTTCCACGATTATGCCTCCAACATATGATGATACACCATGGCATCCAGTGCTTGTGGAATTGATGGATCAAATGAGAGAGACGATACCGAAGTCAGCTTGGGAGGTTGTTGGCCTACCGTTCTTCACCAGCTTTTGGCAACTCTCCTCATATGATCTGTTCATTCCACAGCAGCAGTACGAGGAGGAAATAGCAAGGCAGAAGCAGAAGATTAAGGCTATTTCCAGCAGCCGCACTGATAGTGCGCAAAAGAAGGAGAACATGAAAAGAGCATGCAATGATCTCAATGATCGCATTCTGTCAGAGATGAAGTGCCATCTCGATGCCTACGGTGATGTCCGCAATCGACTTAGTCGTGAAAAGGATCACTGGTTTGCTGAGATGAGAGGCAAACATAACGCACTGAACATTGCTATACTCGAGCAATGCCTTGTGCCACGTCTGTTGTTGTCGCCTACCGATGCCTTCTACTGCTTCAAGATGTTGAAGTATCTTCATTCATCTGGTACGGCATGCTTCCGTACTATGGGCTTGATTGATCAGCTATTCAATGACCAACGCCTCACTGCGCTCATCTTCCAATGCACCTCAAAGGAGGCAGATAATTTAGGTCGCTTCCTCAACGATGTCCTTCGGGATCTTGGCAGGTGGCATGCAGATAAGGCAGTTTACATGAAGGAGGCATACGGATCAAAGAAGGATCTTCCTGGCTTTGCGAAGACAGTGGGACCAGACGGCAAGCCTACCACCTTTTTGGACTACGAAGATTTCCGCCGACTCTTATACAAGTGGCACCGTCTTTTCTGTGCTGCGCTTAAGACCTGCTTGACATCCACAGAGTACATGCATATTCGCAATGCAATCAGTGTCCTCAAGTCTGTTGTTCAGAACTTCCCTGCAGTCAATTGGATGGGTACTGAAATGCGTAATTTGGTCAATAATCTCAAGGCAACTGATTCGAGAGACGATGTCAAGGTTCCTGCTGCCTCATTAGTCGGTGACTTCAATCGCAGAGAGTCGCAATGGATGCTGCCACAGATGTTCCAGCTGAGCGATGCAGTTCCAGGAGACAAAAAGGGTTTGAAAACGGGACAAACAACACCAGCAGAAAGCAAAGCACCTACTTCAGATACAACAGAACATGCGGAGATTCCTCCTACTAGTGGAGGCGAACCTATGCAGGATGTCAAGATGGAACAAGCGGAGGAGGGCGAAATTGAAGCGTCTACACCTCCAAGCATGGAGGGTCTTCACCCAGAAAGAAGCAATCTTTATGCACAAGCTTCGATCAATGCTGCTACAGCTGCATCTGCCGGACGACAGGACACTCCTAGTGAGGCCGCCCAGTCCAAACCTGAAGACTTCCATGCACAGAGCACTCGCACAAGCCGAAGTGGGACACCAAAGACCCCCAACACAGCACCCGATAGCATACCAGCTCCTTCAGCTGGTCTTCCGGCACGGCCAGACCTACCTCGTCACCCGAGCGATCCTGAAGGTGGTCGTGGCAGGAGAGATCACATGGATCGTCATGATCATGGTCGTCAGGGTCGTCCTGGGGATCATGGTCGACGCGGACGTATGTCTGATCGGCCGCAAGATGGACGTCGCTTTGGAGATCAATCTCGGCAAGAGCCAATTGATCAGACCGGTCGTCTCAATCCACGCGATGCGCGCTCTGGACGTGATATGAATCGTCCTCCACGAGGAAGAGGCCGTGGAGAGATGATGCAAGCAGAATATCAGGACCAAAGGGGCACGCCTGGATCAGCAGAGCCTCATCAGCAACGCTTGGGTAATACTCAAGACGAAGAGATGGGCCCACCTCGCGATAGAATGATGCCACTTGAAGAATCCCAAAGACGGCATGAAGATACTCGTTCACCTCGTGGAGACCAACGACAGCGGGGCGCACGACAAGAAGACCAAGCAGATCTCTCCCACCTCCCTGAGAGACCTGAAAGACCTGATCGAGACGGTAGACGAAATCAACTTCAACGACACGATGGCCCTCCCACCGGTCCTCGTGCCAACTTCCCTGAAAAGCGCGGTGGAGATAACCGTCAAATTGATCCCAACGCTACATATGGCAGGTTGAATCAGGACTCACGATTCCCTAACCGCCAAGGTGAAGGGTTCGATCGTTCTCAAGAGGTGCCTTCTGGCCCACGACGAAGTGGACAAATGCGACCCCCGCAAGGTGGTGCACGTAACCAGTCACCTCATCCAGCTTCTATGCAGCACGACCTCGCGCCTCCCACAGGCCCAGCACCCCGTCAAAACAGGAATATGCCACAGGGTGATCTAGGCAATCAGGCAGTGCCAGCACCAACGCCTGAGGCCCCTAACACTCCTGGCATGCATCCAGACCGACTCAAACATTTCAACGCCAACGTTCCCTCTGGACCGCGATCATCGGCGCCCTCTACTAGACCAAGGCCCAACGAACGTGGTGCTCGTGGTGGAGACCGGCGCATGCAGCAGTTGCAGAGTCACCTACAATCATCATCGCAAGGATCGAATGATCAGTCTAGTGAAGGGACATCCATAAGGGGCAGGGGTGCAAATCGTCAGCCGAACATGGACATGCCTGAGACGCCTACAGAGAAGAGATCAGAGTTATTCCCAGATGACGCACCGCCTACTCGTCCTGGACCGGGTAGTGACAGAAGAGACGAAACACCACGCCAATTCCGCGGCGGACGACGCGGTGATTTGATCGATGAAACATCAGACCAGCGACGTCCTCCTCGCGGATCTACCAGCCGCACCCACTCCTCTGAGCGAGGAGACAGGGCATCAGAGCAAGGTCGTGAGCGGAAGGATAAGGACAGGGATAGGGAGCGGGAAGGCAGTCACCGTCGCCATGACGATGATAACTTCCGTCCACCATCTACGAGGAAGGATGAGCATAGGGAACGACACCGCAACTTTGACAGAGAACGTGATCGGCCGCGTGGTCGTGATCATGATCGTGAGCGCGAGCGTGATCGTGACAGGACGAGAGATGGAGCCCCTGATACACCGACCGCTGGTGGTCCCGGTGGAGCTGCCGGTGCCGGTGCCGGTGGTAATAACGGTGGTGCTGGCCAAGGCGGCCAAGGTCGCGGTGGTGGTAATGACGGCATGCGACGCAACAACGATCCATCTTCAGGCGTCAATCGTGAAGTGATCAGCTCATCAGGTCGTGGCCGACGCGATAACTTCGAGAGAAACAAAGACCGGGGTAATGCCGGTCCTGGTAGCAATACTGGTGCAGGTCCAATGAACGATCCTAACGCTCCTGCACCACCCCCTGGAGGTGAAAGACCTCCTCGCGATGGTAGGGAGTCCCATCGTCCCAGGGACCGTGAGCGTGGGGATAGAGAACGAGATCACCCCCGCGAGAGGGAGCGTGATGGAGATAGAGAGCGTCCTCGTGATCGAGACCGCGGGGACCGCAATCGCGATAGGGATAGGGATATGGAGGGTGGCGGTGGACATCCGCCGCCTAACAATGCTTCAGGCAATTGGCCACGGAAACGGAATCGGCCGTCTGGTGCTATGGAAGGGGGACCTGATGGGCCTGGACAGAGGTTTGGACATGATAACAAGCGGCCGAGGAGGACTCATTAGGGGAGAAAGATATGGTATTTGGGTTTTTTCTCTTATTCTGTTTGTGCATATATTTTTGAATCCACTCATTTTTATGTATCGTCATATTTCAATTCAATTCTCTATGGAGCTGGTTTTATGGATGTGCCCATGGCTTTGAGAATGTCGTTACATATACGAGCAAGATATATCATTTCTCAGAGGCATGAATGCTAGGGATTGATCTACAGGTGATTTGAGTTCCCACATACTCCATGCCAGATCCAATTGGCATATCCAATCGTTCGATATAGATACTCAGAACAAGAACACATATCTCAAATATATGGTATGATATGTATAATTGAGTGAGAAGAGTGTACAGTACAAGAAAACGAAACAACTTTAGATGAGACAAAATGAACATCAATGCAATTGTACCGTAAGTCCGAAAATGACAGTACAAAAAAAAGTAAAATAAATAAATAAGAAAAGATTTTTGTTCGACATCTGCTTCAAGCAGGCATAATTTGTACATATCGGGTGAGATGAAAGTAAATATATCAAGACACTTACCCAGCAGCAGCAGCACAGGAGAAAGAGGGTTGAATCGCAACGGTTTATGGGGAGGAGGGGGGCAATTTGCATGCCACCACAACCCGTTAACCATTGAAAACATCACAACATCGTCCTGTGCGCTGTTATAGAGCATCACCAGCAGCCTGGGTCAAGATCCAGTGTGCTCTTGAATTTGAGAGTCTAGCGTAGAGGAATCACCGCCCTGTGAGCCAACTGAACCACCCTTTCTTCTCTGGCTCCTGACTGATCCCAGTCTGCGGCTTCTCTACCACGGCAGGAGGAGTATGGAACTCAAACGGCCCTTCCAAAGCCTCAATTCTCTTCGCGCGCAGGGCTTCCATGAGGGTAGGTCTCCCCTCTGCATCAGCATATGGCTTAACCTCCTCTTCCCCCTTCTTCTTCTTCTCAGCACCTTCCAGCCCACCAAAGAGCCATTGGCGAGCTTTGTAGGTATATCTCTGCTTCTTAAGCTCCTCCCTCATCATCTTGTCAGCGTCGGCTTCAGCTTCCTTCTGAAGCAGCTCGAGCTGGTCTAGGGATGCGGTGCCGTCAAGGTATGCCCTGCGTGCATCTTGCAGGCTTTGCAGCTGGCGAGCGACCCAGAGTTCGCGTTGGCGGCGGTTGTAGTTTACGAGTGAAGCTGCGGAGTAGATGGTGAGGACACCGGCAACTCCTGGGGATCCGGGGGAAAAAAGTTGGGTTAGTTTAGGTCTTGCGTAGGAGGACGAACGGGCAGAGGAGGAGGGAGTGGAGCGGGGGAGATGATAGAAAACGTCAATTGCAAATGGGATACACACCGGAAGCAGCAATCAGAGTGAAGACAGTGACTCTATGTAGACGATCAGCCCAGACACGACCGGTGCCAATGAGACGATCTAATGGACTGAAGTTCTTTGCCATCCTCGTGGCGCGGGCCTGAGCGCGGAGACGCTCGACCTTCTGCTTTGGAGTCTCATTGGGAGGGATTGAAGAGCTTCCGCCGGGTGAGGATGTGCTTGGGTTCGAGGAAGATGAAGCTGAAGGCGAAGAGGCAGTAGGAGATTGAATCTTTGCAGAGGCGTAGGGCCCTGTAGCCGTAAAGCGGGTAGCATCTGCGGCGGAACGAGACATGATTGAGGGAGGGAGAGAGGGAGAGAGATATGTGTATATACTCTGGCTGGAACTGATCGGATTGAAAATTGCACAATCGAGGGATGCACGAGTGATGAGAGCAAGGTGTGTATAGACTATCAAGCTTCACCAACGTCCGATATCTCTTCCGCAACGGTCCTTGCCGGGGTAATTGATGGAATTGATGCTTGTTTTTTTGTATTGCAGTGTCTCGTTAATAATTTTTTTTTTTTTCTCTTCTCTTTGCTGGGC
>AZGZ01000007.1:549026-572274 GCA_001636715.1 Ascosphaera apis ARSEF 7405 | reverse complement strand
CTACGCTCTCTCATGCCGAAAGCCGACGATAAATCTGCGGAAAATGATCATGATGTTAAAGTACCTGCCGACTTTACCCCCTTCATGCACCCAGCAGCCATACAACTCTGTGCACGTAAAGTTGCATCTACGACGGGTGATATACGCAAAGCATTTGAACTTGTACGAGGCGCTGTCGATCTTGTTGAAAAAGAGACTATGCAAAAGAGACACGCTGCCGCACAAGCTGCGGGGCTGGCTAAGACGGCCACGACAGGCGCCATTGAGACACAAAAGCCAGCAGCAACTGCCAGTGGCAAGACACCCCTTTTCGAGAACGCGAATTTGGCCTCACGTACTACTCCCCCTGACACACCTGGTACATCAAAGGAGGGCAAGTCTAACACCACTACATCCCCTGCTTTACCTGTCCTCACTCCCATAAACGCACCTCGGGTGACTGTTGCTCATGTAGCACGTATCACATCAAGCTTGTTCAACAACGGCACAAACGAGCGTCTCGCCGGGTTGAATCTACAGCAAAAAGCAGCACTCTGCGCCCTCATCGCATTCAATCGCAAAAATAGCGCCCAAGCCGGGGAGAAGGAAAACAATGCCGTGCCGCGTACACCCAGCAAACGTTCTGCTTCTGCTTTCGCTGCTGATCAGCCGACGATCAAGCATGTCTTTTCGACCTACGTGTCTTTGTGCAGAAGGGATAACGCTCTTACGCCGTTGTCGGCTAGTGAGTTCAACGATGTCATTTCGTCCCTCGAAACCAGCGGCTTGATTGCGTTGCAAAATTCCGCGTCTGGGCCTGCTACGCCTAGTCGGACTCCGAGTCGGAGGGCGAGAGGTGAGAGGGGGGAGACGATAATTAATTGTTACGTTAATGAGAAGGAGGTCCTCGGCGCGCTTAAGGGCGCTGGAGAAGGCATTTTGATGAAACTGGTGAGCCAGTTTGACTAGGTGTTTCGCAAAAAAAGTTGAAGAGGCTGGTTGCCTCGTTAATCGTTCATGAGTTGTCTTCATACTGTTTTTTTCCCGTTTTCATCGCTTCATACCCTCCGTTTATCCATCTTAGCGCCGTCATTCATGTTATTCTATTCCACCCATCGCAAGTCCTGTCACCATCCTCAATTGCCTTTTTACATGCATTGACCTTTTGATTGATGTCCATTTCCGGAAATCTTTCAGCGTCTGCTTTTGCCACTATACCTGATAAGTCATGCCATCCCCATACAATGGATGAGTACAAAAAAATGTTCATGAAACAAGAAAGAACGGCAAATGAAAATTGATATATTCATGATGTTCATACTTTTCGTGAGCACGGAGGCCTCGTATGTACACAGGGCTCAAACATAAATGTGAACGGTCATATCATCAAACATGTCAGTCAAGCAAATTAAATACAATCTCTAAAGCCAAAAAATAAGCCTGGACTGGAAGCCAGTATATGTCTTTTTCTAGAAAAAAAAAATGTAAAAAATCATATCAGTCGTACATGACAAGTAATGTGAAAATGTGACGTTAGACGGCTGAGAAGCAAATTGCTTCGGCTTGTTCGTGGCTGCCTGGCCTGCTCCTCAATCTGAACCTTTCTCAATCGTCAATTCGATAATCACATTGATGACCGTCGTAACTGTCCACACACCAATCAACATCAGTCCGATTTTGCGATCCAACCTCCATTTATTCATTGGGACGCAGATCAACAGTGCTAGCAAGTTGAAAAGAACCGCGCCGCCTGTTATAAGGAGTGTCTTCGAGACATCGAAGTGGTAGGTCACTGGGGTATGAATCTTCATTCTTGCCTCGGTTGAGAGGTACGAGGGGCGGAAATTCACGTATATCCCACCAAGGCCGATACCAAGTAGAATATTCAGAACCGGTGAGCCGAAACATGCGGCAAGTGCCATGACAGGATGTCCCAAACGGGCGACAGTTATGTTTGCAATGAGATCGCCGATGGAGTTGCCGAATGCGAAGACGGTCAATCCAAGAAGCGAATCTGAAATGCTGAGAATGACACCGACTGTCTTGAGTGCGTTGACTATCTCCTGAGACAGAGTTGAGATCCAAGCAATCGAGACCGCGAAGCCGAGCATTGCGAACAAAGGGCGTGAGTACGGCGGCATATCCCGCCCAGCGTATTTTTTAGAATAAAAGACATAGACGGCACACAGTGCTATAGAGATTCCTAGCGTGATAGAAACCGGCAATATCAGAGCGTGTGCTGTAGACGAACCTAGATTCGACCATGCAACAACGGCAATGAAAAACGGCCCTGTAAACAGCTGTAGGCGTAGAAGCCAGGAACTCCATTCTTTCGCAACTGTAGCTGCTGGACCTCTATCAGCACTTGACACGGGCACTGGAAGTTCCGAATCGCTTCTTTCTATCCTCCCCCAAGTTACGGCATTCGCGGCATCTGAATTGTCGTGCGAGTGTGTGCCGTTCGAGTTGGATGAAGATTGTTGTGAAATAGCGTTTGCAGCAGCAATAGCATCCTCGCGTTCCTCCACGCTTGCGTCCTTTGGCTCAACAACGGGCAGAGTGAGTGTCAAGACAAGAACACTAGGTGCGGATATAATACCCAAGAACTTCTCCCAGATGCCTTTTTCCCTCCAGCCATATAATGTAGGAAAGAGGGTAGCAGCGAGAACATATGGCGCAGGCAGGATAGAGCGTGGCCACCATTTCATGGTCTTAGATTCAGGTGGAGGGACAATGCCATTAGGCAGAGCAGCTTCAATAGGCACGTTGTGATCGGGGTAGAATACCGACACAGCAGACCTTCCATCATCCGAATATGCTGGGAAGGGAGACAAGGGTGTGATGGGTCCGCCTGGTTGTGGAAGAGCAAATGGCGAGGGGGTGCGTATCGCATCTCTTGTGATTTGGAGGCTTCGCGAAGATCGTATAGGAGACCTCGGTGATCTTGGTGACCTGGGTGATCTGGTTGACCGAGTAGACCGTGGTGATCGGGAGGAAGTTGTAGTAGATCGAGGCGATTGAGGTGAAAGAGGAGAATATGATCCCCGACTATCGCGTCCTGGCGAAAGATAAGACGGATCAATGAATGACGGGGCCGGAGGAGCAAGATGCTGGTCATCAAATTCAGCCTGCTGTTCTCGTTCCCTGTCGAGATCACCGCGTTCCCTCTCCCATGCAACAGACCTCACGCTATGACTTGGAGAATATTTAGCTGAGCGGCTGGGAGACAGTGATGGTAGGCGGTGGCGCGATTCAGGTTTGAGATGTGCATCTGTCGAAACCACAAGCTTCGGCTTCTCTTTCTTTCCCGGTGACTTGGGGGTCTCAGGCGCGGGGGTTGGACTGGTGAAAGTGATCGGTGGAGCGAGTGCTGTAGGGGCCTTACGTCCAGGAGATTGCCTATGGAGTTCCTCCTGGCTGTGACTGCGACGGATACTCTCAGCGTCGGGAATTTCAGCTTGTAAATCCAAACTAGGGGGTCGAATATCAATGCGAGGCATCTCCGCATCATTCGAAGCCTGGGTCTCCTCGGTGAGATTTGGAACCTCCTCTTCTTCCTCGACGCCATTGAGTGCGCCAAAGTCTGAGCTAGGTGGCCTCACGTTGATTGCTGGCCATTGTGGCTCATGCTCTTGCCCCTGATCGTATATTCCCCCACCACTTAATCCTTCAGGTAAAGTTGCCGCTCGGCTACATGGCGTTCCTATTGACCATGCATGATTGTTATATTCACCCAAATCGCAATCGTACGACACGCGACCTGGTCTCGCGGAGTCATCTTCGCGACGTCTAAGATAGATGGGCGACTGGATATTTCGTGATTTCTGGAGTGAGCTCAAGACAGACCTAAACTCCAACGCACCGACAAGACTAGGTCTGATTGAGTTGATGGTGCGGCGACGTTGGCCTGCTAATGCGTGATTGAGACGCATGTTCTTCTGGATTTCGGGTAGGTAAGAAGACTGGGCCTCAGCTTCAGCTTCTTCTTCGTTGGATAAAGGAGAAAAAGCACCATTTTCGACGTCTTGCCCATGCGTATCACTTTTCCATGCAGGAGATGGAGGTGGAAAGGTATGCGATTGAGTAGGATATAGTGGTGAAGGAGAAGCACAAATGATATGATCACTCGTACGTTCTAATGTCTCGAAATCCTCGTTTGACGCCCCATGGATGCTCGGGACTTGGTCGTTGCCCATGCCAGGATCGTCATGATCGTCTTCTTCCTCCTCTCCCACAATCTCTAATTCCTGGTTCGTGGGGATATGGAAATGTGCTCTAGCAGCGAGATCGCTCCGCTGCCGTTTCCGTTTGCGACCTAGATGCCAATGCCACGCGACGACTAGAATGACATAGAAGATATAGAACACCACCATGACAACGCATTGCCATAGCGGTAAGCTGCCGTCTGAGATGGCGTATGTTGCGAACGAAGCTGCAACAATGAAAAAGCAGACGTCCCGCACAAAACTTCGTCTGGCGACCCTGAAGGGTCGAACAAGAGCCATAGAGCCAGCAACCACAGCGGTGATGAAGCAGGCAGCGCCGAACAGCTCGCCCACCGCAAGACTGCCGCTGTCGGAGCCCATGGCAGCGAAGGTCGAGAAGAGGTCGGGACTTCCATTTCCAAAAGCGAGAAAAGTGACGCCTGCTAGACTTTCACTCATGCCCAGCGAGTTGGCGAGGGTACTTAGATCGACACATAGGAAATCGGATGCGGCGATACCGACGGTGCTAAAGAGAAGGGCAAGCCATAGTATGATGATAATGAATGCTAGTGGTTTAGCACCGGAAAGGGTGCAGTAGTAAAGCTGAAGATAAGAAAAGACACCGTCTTCGTGGTCAGAGCAGTGGGTATGGACCCAGCTGCATTGATCGTGAGCATGGTGAACAAGGCGACACTGCAGATGAAGTCAAGCAAGCATACGAGTCAGCATGGAAATCCTTTCAGAAGAGGCATATGGAGATGTGTATATGATCGAGAGCGTGGACATTTCGGCGAAATTATAGAGAGGAGAAAATATAAACAATGTTTCAAGTCATCGTATATTCAGAGATCTGTGATGGATGTGACTGTCTGTACTTACTTGATCGCCCTCCTCCCCACGTGGGTCTAATTTCAGGGCAAGGCGGCCACCGCCACTCGCATGGTCTCTTTTGTGAAGAAACGGCAGGGAAGAAGCAGAAGAAGCCGAGTGGCTATGGGGCAAAGGCACGGAAAGATAACTCCATGCAGTCAGCAGTAGCAGCACAGCCAGGGACAGATAGAACCGATGCGCAGCAAAATACTTGCGGCGTGCGTGCTGCTGCTGCGGGTGGTGTGCCATGCGAGAAGATACCGCAGGACCCGGACTCAAGGGATTTAAGAAAGTAGAAGTAAATATTGATGATGATGATGATGCGGCCATGAGGATTGATGGCGCATAGTGAACGCGAGCGTAAGCCCGTGATAGCCAGACAAGGGCGGAACGATGAGAGTAAATGAGTTTTGACGAGAGCAAGCCGGCATGACCAGAAGTTGGTAGATAGGGCCGGCGACTTTTGCGTAAAACTTCCTTTCCCCCTCTCTTCACACCTTCCAAGGTCAACGAGAGACAAAAAGCGAGAGCCTGGGGAATGACTCGGACCCTCCGATAGGGGTATGCCCACTGCAGAAGCCGCCGAGGGGAACTGATACGTAGTAAGCTGGTTTAAGTCGCCGAGAAGTCCCTACATACGCACGGAGCAGCGATCGAAGCGATTAAAGATAGAAGCAGTGGCGACACCAAGGAAAGCAAGCCCCAAACTGTGCCAGCTCAAGTATGCATATATACGTATATAGAGGGCAGAGGGCAGAGGATGAGAACCAGTATAGCAATGTCCTTGAAAGCTCAACAAAGATATCCAGGTCCAATTTCAAAGCTCATGGAATTCAGGCCGTGTGTAAGTCGGTCGCAGGTAGCACCCACCATCAAGGAGTAATAGGTAGCCGTATATGATATACGGTCCTGTATGTATGTATGAACGTACATACAGTAGACACAGTGTAGAGAGAAAGAAGGGAACAAAACGATAGATATAGTCTTTGCTGGCCAGGACTGTGATGACGACTAGACTTCTCTGTACTTCTCATCCCTCCCTCCCCTCGAATCCAAGTCCAATCCATGCACCAAAGCCGTCTGCGTCTTCCTGGCGATCCCGTCTTGCTGATAATCCATTCGTAGTTCTCCTTATCTCACTTTTGATGCTTCTGATGGCTTCATGACATGAGGTTGAGAGGGACCAGCGTTCTTGGTCTGTTCCGCTTCCCGTATATTTTGATCGTCGTCAACAATCAACAACAGCAACATACGACAAACGACACTACAACATACGACATCTTCAACATCAACATTCACGACAACCACCAGGAATCATGCCTCGTGTCGCGCATAATCCTAGACTGTCGCTGGGCAGGTCTTCGAATTCTAAGCAGAACACTCCGCAGTCAAATGCACCCATCAAGTGAGCCAGTGACCCGCCCCCCCCATTGAGTTCGGAACGCCATTATACTGCTACAAACGGCCCATATGCTTTGCTTTCAGAGGAGAAGGAGGGACAATATGTTAATGATGTTCCCTTGCTTATTTATTTTATAGACTACCTCTCAACGATGATGCTGGTGAGCGCTCTGCTCGTCTGCAATCGCGCCAGGCGCAGCAGGATCAACAGATGAACCAGATCAAAGCTGCCGCGAAAACACCACTCCCACCACGTCGAAAAAGTGGGATATACATGTCTGGAGCTCCAAACACACCTAGCGGCGCTGCTTCGCGGCGTGCGAGTGGTGTGCACAATGCTGGTTCCAAAGGAGGTCTTGATGTCTCCGGTAATGCAGTCACGCCCATGAAGCGTGTTCCAATCCTAGCCAATTTCGAAGAATGGATGAAGATGGCCACCGACAACAAGATCAATGCGAACAACAGTTGGAATTTTGCTTTGATTGATTACTTTCACGACATGTCATTACTGAAGGAAGGCGACAGCGTCAATTTCCAGAAGGCTAGCTGTACCTTGGATGGCTGTGTTAAGATCTACACAAGTCGTGTCGACAGTGTTGCGACTGAGACGGGGAAATTACTAAGTGGCTTGGCAAGCAGTAACACCGGGAAAAAAGGTCGCGGCGGAGAGGATGAGGAGGACGACGACGACGAGGGCGAGGAAGGTGAGGATGGGGAGGGAGAAGGCGGGAAGAGGAAAGCCAGAAAGAGGACTCGTGTACACGAGGCTACGCTTGCTCCATCGTTCTCTGCCCTCCAGCTGAAGAGATTTGAACTCGAATTGGCTGTTGATCCACTCTTCAAGAAGGCGTCCGCAGACTTCGACGAAGGTGGCGCAAAGGGATTGCTCTTGAACAATCTATCAATCGACGGCGAAGGTCGCATCGTTTTTGACAGCAGTGACGACGCAGTCGACACACCAAAGCAAGAGGCGACAGAAGGCGAAGAGGGCGAGGCGCAGGACAAAGAGAATCAGCCTCCGAAACCAAATTACGAAACAGTTGATATCGACATCTCTTCCCTTGCAAGGAAATTCTTCCCTGATCCGGAAATTCTATCAGACCAAACAATTTGCCCATCACTACAAGATTTCGATTTGGGTGATCCGAATGGCAGCCTTGATATTCCCTTTCTACGCTCTGATGACTGGAAAAACGAGACTCAATCCGACGCTGGTGCTGGCTTTGCTGATCCCTCAGGGATTTTGCTCGATGACGATATGGCCTCTGGGTTCGACCACGACGATGATGCAACTATTACTGGCTTGGATATGGGCGGCGACATTGGCTTTGGTCAAGGTGGTGAAGTCTGGGCACGAGAGGCTGCTCTTGAAGGAGGTGGCCACAGCCTTATTGGCGTTGCAGATGAGAATGGAGGCGATGGTACTATCATTGGACACGATGAGAATGATCCATATGCGATGACTATGGCATTGGGGAATATGTCTGCTGCACAGGAGCAAGAGAGTATTCTCAGCTACTTCGATAATGCCCTCAAGAAGAACTGGCAGGGTCCCGAGCATTGGAAGATCAAGAAGATCAAGGATGCAAATACTACGATAAATTCTACCGCTGCTGCGAAAGCGAAACGGAAGGAGAAGGAAGCGTTCGAGATCAACTTCGCTGATGATCTTGATCCCGCGGCTGCGGCTCTGATATACACTCCAGCAGCAAGCAATACCGCTATCTCGATGCCAAAGACACAATGGAAGACAAAGGGACGTAACCTACTCCCGGATGACAAGCACTTCAACTCGAGACAGTTATTACGATTGTTCTTGAAACCTAGAGCGAGAATGGGTTACGGGGCGCGACGAAGAGCCAACGGGGTCAGTCAACTTCCCAATTCAACCACCATTGACGAGAATTACTGGGCGCAACAAAAGAATCCTGCAGATGTTTCTCAAGAGGAGGGCGCACCTGGTGCGTATGACGCCAATTTCTTCGCTGATGATGATGGTCTTGCGTTCCCTGAGGGCCTTCCTGATGATGACGATGACAATGTGCCATTCGCCGACGCCGCAGAGAACCTCAGCTCCGGGGATGCTACTGTTGGCGGAGCTTCTGGCCTCGCAACCTTATTGAGTCAAACTGGAGTACCTGAATCGCAAGGATTTGGATCACAATTGGTTACCCAGGGAGGACGAAGGGTGAGGCCAGACTATGTCGCATATGCAAAGACAGCGAAAAAGGTTGATGTTCGAAAACTGAAAGATACGATGTGGAAGGGCATGGGCGAAAAGCTGCCAGAAAGCAAAGAGTATGATTCAGCCGCTAAGGATGCAGCCATTGCTAGAGAAGAGGAATTGGATAGACAAAAGGAGAATGAAGCTCTGAATCCGACTGCGCCACCAGAATCAGATGGCGGTGAGGGTAAAACACAGGATGATCTGGATACATCTTCCCTGCGCTTTACCTCTGTCATGAACGACCTCAAGTCTTCATACAACGAGCCCGCGCTCAAGGATATAAGTACTAGTTACTGTTTCATTTGCCTGCTGCACTTGGCGAATGAGAAGGGGCTGGTTCTCTCAAATAAGTTAGAGAACAAGGGAGGCATCGAGGGCTGGACAGACGGTGCAGGTGGTTTAGATGAGATTTTCGTGGCGAGGGATAAAGGTGCAATCATCGAGGAGGTCGAGTTGTAAAGTGGGACGCAGGCTAAGCCTTTCTCGGGCGAAACTTCTACCCCTTCGAGTACTGTAGCTTCTTTTTCTTCATCTTCCTTTCTTCTCGGCTATAGCATGCACACAAATATCGTTGCTTTTCGCCTTGAATATTCCAAGGTTACCATTGACGTATAGCTACCTTGTTTTGCTTTTTCTTGAACATGTGTCGTGTGCCGTGCTTCCTACCCTATCCGCATCCCAAAGTCATCTTCCTCCTCAGATCGTGCAATCATGCTAATCCGATTGATAGGCTTCGTTACAACCCTAGCAATGCTTCGGGTAGCTATCCCTCATGGCCAGGGCGGCTCGTTTTGTGGGGTAGTGAGCGTTAGCCGGGTCCGTTAGCGAATTAGCGGGTCTTGAATTTCGGAGATACAGCCTCCTCCGTCTGGACATTGACCTCTCAAGCATCGAGAATGGAAACAGAAGATTCCTCACGTCGAATCATGGAGCTTCAAGATTCCCTTACGGATTAGCTTCCCCCGGCTCTTATCAATTTGATATGGTCATTTCCCTTTCGAGTGATCATTTGTTGATACCAAGCTGCGGGGGATCCCGTTCATGTTGCTAGCAGTCACATTTTGGAGGGCTTCCCCCGGCAATCTCGAGCCCGGTGCACAGAGCAATTTACGCTGCCATTTTGCAATTTCGCTTTTCTGGTGGGAGGAAGAAAATGGGCATTTTGTGACCTGGAGGGAGAATAACGTGAGGGGTTTCGCCCATCTACTCACTACCGATGGCCGCCATGGGCTAGAAAATTGAGGGCAACCCCGACTACAACAGCCGTCGTCATTGCCGTTTGGTTGAGGATTATGGCCAATAACCTTGCAATAAAAAGACTGGGTTCTCTTACTCCTCAAGCTAGGTCACATTCTGCGGGACTCAAGGCACAAGATAAGCCCTTTCGTGAGAGAATATGCATCTAGTAACTCGATATCTCGGTATCGCTTCTGTCTCCTTTCCTTATCGGGACAAATGAAGTTCGTTAAAAGCTATAATTGAGCTTGAGCTGCTGCTGTTGTCATCATCTCTGCCAGAGCTTCGCGTGAAGAATACTTTCTCAAAGCTGTTATTGGCACTGTGGTCCAGAATACCTGTCGAACTCGGACTAAGCATGATGAAAGAAACCAACCCTAACGACGAACATTATGGTGAAGAGATAGGCCAGGTCCTTAAGCCCCAAGGTGTGATGAATGACACTATCGCTGCCGGCGGCGATAATGATTCAATTGCTCTTGGTGCTCAAATTGCAGTGGCTAAACATAAGGAAACTGGTTTCTTCCATGCATTGAAGCTCTATCCGCGTGCAGCGGGATGGGCTTTCTTCTTCTCCCTTGGTGCCATCATGGCTTCCTTCGATCCGCAACTCATCACCAACTTATACAGTGTGCATAAATTCCAACAAGATTTTGGTTATTACTATGACGGAGATTACATCATCAGTGCAGCATGGCAGACTGGTCTTAGGTAAAACATCCAGACGAGCAGGGATATATCATTCATGCTGACTTTGAGATTCTAGTATGGGAAATCCAATTGGACAAGTTGTCGGTGCATTGTTTGCTAGTTTTCCTATGGAGTGGTATGGTAGAAAGTGGACGTTCTTGGTATGGCGAAGATATCCAATGTTTGAGAGAGATCTCCAATTGACCAGTTTCGTTAGGCTTGTGTCGTGACAACAACCGGTTTAGTCTTCATTCAATTCTTTGCACCATCTTTGCCCGTGCTACTAGTCGGCGAGCTGCTTTCCGGCTTGGTATTGGGTACCTATATCGTCATTGCACCGACGTACGCCTCTGAAGTGTGCCCTACACCACTCCGTGGTGTTCTCACGTCCTACATCAACCTTTGCTTTGTCATCGGCCAGTTCATCGCGAATGGTGTCACAGCAGGAACGCAGTCTCGCGATGATAAGTGGGCATACAAGATCCCCTTCGCTATTCAATGGACTTGGCCGGCCATCATCTACTGCTTCATCTGGTGGGCCCCTGAGAGTCCATATTACTTGGTGAGAAAGGGCAAGATCGAAGCAGCAGAGGAGGCATTGCAAAGATTGGCCAGCCCAGCGGTTGATGTTAAACCTGATCTTGTAAGTCTAACAACTTGTTCTCTTTCTGAGATAAAACTACGAGTACTAATTAAACACAGGCGATGATCATTGAGACCGACCGCATTGAACAGGAGATCAAGGCCGGTACCTCGATTTGGGACGTTTTCAGGGGCACAAACCTTCGCCGTACCGAAATCGCTATTGGTGTCTATACAATTCAGGTTCTTTGCGGTATCTACCTTGTCGGATACTCGACATACTTCTTCGAACGTGAGTGATGTTGTACTTCTGACCAAATGAAATCCTGTTGCATGTGTGTTGACGATTTTGTGACAGAGGCTGGATTGCCTGACACGCAAGCCTTTAACATGGGTGTAAGTATTCCTCTCTTTCCTCTTGGTTTGACCATTGCAGCATCTAATATCATCTTTAGATTGGTTTCCTTGGTGTCGGTTTCGTGGGCACTGTCTGCTCCTGGTTTGTTCTGCCAACTTTTGGTCGTCGCACGATCTACTTGAATGGTCTCGTTATGTGTACCATTATTCTGTTGATCATCGGTATTCTCGACTGCGTTCCAAATTACAAAGAGCGAAAGGGTGTCATCTGGGGTCAATCTGCTTTGATGTTGGTATGGAACTTCTTCTATGACCTCTCTGTTGGCCCTATCAATTTCGTCATCATTTGCGAGACCTCTG
The DNA here is from genome assembly GCA_001636715.1 of Ascosphaera apis ARSEF 7405. NCBI lineage: Eukaryota > Fungi > Ascomycota > Eurotiomycetes > Onygenales > Ascosphaeraceae > Ascosphaera > Ascosphaera apis. Next base: position 560,367 of record AZGZ01000007.1, on the reverse strand, counting down.
CGGCAACGCTTCGTGGCAAGACCATTGCGACAGCTACGGCTGTGCAGGCGGTATTTGGTATTGTCATGACGGTCGCTATTCCATATATGATGAATCCGGATCAGGGTAACATGCGTGGAAAACTTGGATTCTTCTTCGGGGTATGTTCCTACTTATCGTTTTTTGAGATGCCGGTCGAGATAAGCTTTTACTAATTGACGTGATTAGGGTCTCTCTTTGCTATGCTTAGTTTGGGGCTGGTTCCGAGTTCCGGAGACTAAAGACCGGACGTTCGAGGAACTTGATATCATGTTCGATATGAGATTGCCAACGAGGCAGTTCAAGACCTTCAACGCAATGGAGCATCAGTCGAGATACAAGACTGTGTGAGCGAGGGAAGGTTTTTTCATGAAGTTTTCTTGTCGAGTTCTATATTCTGGTTTCTTAACGACAATAATGCAAGCTCAAAAATGATTCAACAAAAGTGCAGGCGGCTACCTCCTGGATACCTATCTTTCTTTTGAGGATCTCCTCCTCTGTTACGGCCTGTGTCGGTCGTTTGCTAGCCCACACCAGCACGGCTGTCGTCGGTGGTACTCCACTTGTCATAAGTGCTGATATGTACGAGCCTACAGCTCGACTAGTTCCAACCGAGTATTCCCTCAGCAATCGTTATCCCTGTTGCATCCACGAGTGAGATCCTGCGGCCCATCACGCCGGTTGCTTGATCAAGATCAAGCGAGAGAGACTTGTTTAGCAACTTCACCGCTGAAATTGTCACAACGGATGACATTTCTGACAACTCCGGTATCGGGAAGCAGTGTAGGCACGGCCTGGAGTCTCGGTGTGCGGATGGAATGAGGTCTCCATCATGACTGAATATTCGATACGCCACAATCAATGACATGCTTGTTTGTGTATAGGAAAGACATGGTCAACGTACTGTATCTTGAGCCAGCATTGACTGGTGATTGTCAATGCTATGGAGTCGTCACTGATTTCCGAGCAATTGAAGCTTGCTTCTGACCCATCCTCTGAATCATAATCAGACTCTGTATAGTACGGCATCTCCTGAAAAGATATTCTGAGGCGTTTCTGTTGATCTTCATCGTGCTTTTCTTGGAGCACAACTTTCAGCCCAGCTTTTCTTGTCCGTCTATCAATTGGCATAAGATACGCCATGGCGCCTCCAAGAGTTGTTCGAGTCGAGAAGCCGTTACACATGTTGATTGACTGCTATATGCACAGGGAGATGGAGAGATATGCGATCAATTGATTGAAAATCTTCTTTTCCTTGCTACAACTTTATGAAAAAAAGCATCAAGCAATATATTCTCATCTACTTATAGCAACCCATGACCACGGCCACGCAAGTCTTCGCAGGTTTGAGCAAGTTTTTAGATGTTCTGTTTCGTCTTCCCTAGGATTTTGAGCCAAACAACAAGGGTGAAACTACCTCAATCCTGCTCAGAAGGTATCTCCCAATGACGGCGTTTGTTTGGCTAAAAGGGCGTGCACAGAGTTACTTGTTCTACTGTTCCCGTCTGTGTTTGCCCCTGAGATTGCTTTATCACGCTTGCAGTTACTGATAAGGAGAGCAAATCGCCAGTCAGAGATTGTTCACACATATCAAACCTGTACGACATATGCGCCCAAGGTTCACTTGGCTCGTGGCGTGAATGCTTTATCACAAATATGGTGATGATCAAAACGATGCTAAAAGAAAAAGGGAGAAACATAGGATATATTGCAGTCTGAACAGTAACAAGAAATCCACAGATTCTCTCATAGCATGGACTTAGGCATCTGCTTGATGGCTTGTCTGATACCAAGATCCGCCAAGATCTCCTCAGTACCGCCGAGAATGGCATCAAACTTATAAGCACGGTGGAACTCCTCAACAAGTCTACCCATGCCGGACTGTGTGAGACCACGTCCACCAAAGATGTTCACGGCATCGTCAGATACTTCGTGTGCACACCTTGTGGTATACGACTTGAGTAAACCGATAGGGCCACCAAGGAACTTCGACTGTTTCTTGTAGTCAAGCTTGGACATCTGATAGGTGATTGTCTCGAGCCAGGCCTGGCAGGCTTCCACGCGAGAGATAATTGCTGCAAGCTTCTGTCTGATGACCGGCTGCGAGGTGAGTGGCTTGCCGAATGCAGTACGCTGGTTACTCCATTTCAAACACTCCTCTGCAACACTGCGCATCCAGCGGTTGACCTGAGCAACGATGGCCCAGCGCTCATGATTGAAGTTGCTCATGATGACGATGAAGCCCTTGTGCTCCTCACCCATGAGGTTTCCAACGGGAACCTTGACATTATCGAATTGAATGAAAGCGGTACCGGCTGCGGTGGAGTATGCAGTCTTGATCTTCTTGGTCTCAACATTGTCGTCACGGGGGACAAGGATGACAGAGAATCCCTTCTCTGTGCGGCATCCAACAACGAAGTAATCGGCAAACATGCCGTTCGTGATCCATTTCTATATTAAAAAATCGTTAGTGAAATCCTTGGTGAGCCACGCTAGCTTGCAACTCCAGTTCCATACCTTTGTGCCATTGATGATATAGTGCTTTCCATCAGGGGTCTTCTCGGCAGTCGTTCTGATGCCAGAGACATCAGAGCCTGCAAAGGCCTCAGTGATCGCCAAGCACATGTACTTCTTGCCTGAGGAACATTCCTCAGTGACACGCTCCCTGAGCTCATCATTCTGCAACCAATTTCTGACTGCAGTCAAACTAATCATCAATCCAGCAAGGTTACCATCCTGGAAGCCACGCGAGTGAGCACGTGCAACCTCCTGTGCGACAATTAGGTCATGGAATGCATCGAACTCCTCACCCTTCATCACTCCCAATATAGTCTTGCCGTGAAGATGCTTACCAGGGCCCAAACGGGCGCCAATAAGGTTGACAGCAGCCATCTTGTCAACAAGACTCTGCGAGATATAGCTGCCATCTTTCTCTTTGATCTGAGCTTCAGGGGTGATGTTCTCATCGACGAATTTTCGGAGAGCTTTCTGTAGCTTGCGGTGGGACTCGTTATAGTAAGGGCTCACGAATTGTGGCGTCAACCATAACGGCTCGGCATATGGGACCGGGCTCAAATCGCCAGCCTTACGCTCAATGACCTCGGGCTGTTCTCCCTCAACAATACCAATGCACAGATCGGCATACTTCTCTAACACCTCTTGACGATGGAGATTATAGAAGTCGACAGTGGCGTCTGTACCGGCGATTTGTCGAAGGACAACATTACCACCAGGGTGAGCATCCACAAATTCTGATAGGTCGTAAACCCTGTGATCGATGATGCACCAGAGATCCTCCTCAGTGTTGTGCTTCGCGACTTCAGCGCGGGGGATCTGTTTTAGTCCAGCCATGGTGGTTTGTGCTTTTGAATGGTTCTCCTAAGTGTAAGGATTTGATTGAACAATAATCGCGGGGCTCGGCAGCAACGTTAGACTCAAATTGGGGGTGTTTGAGTTGCTCGTGTAGAAAGCAAAGTAGATAAAAAGAAAAAGAGAAAAAGAAAATAAGATGGAAGGTAAAACGATCACAAAAATATCGTCAATCAACCCCTTTGGAATGTAATCAACGTCCTGCTGCTTGCTTTACAACGACCTAACTCGGCATAAGTAGATTCACCAGGGCCCAAATGCAGGGAGTACCGACAGCCGAACGAGTTCAATTCCCGCATGAAGGCTCTAGCGCCTCGGCACCCTGACTTCCCCAAAGACACCGTAGAAACCGGCTTTGTCTCATTGGCTGCAGTGATATACTGAGAAAGAGAACGTCAAGTTTATAGATATCCCTGCACTTTTGTCCTTTTCGTACACTGTCTTGCCGGTGATCCAATTCCTCTTCAAACAGCTCGGCACGGGCCTTATTGCCATAACTCCTGCCGTAGCTAGCCGATGACCGAGAATACCCTTATCCACTCCAACTCATCGGCGTACAGTATACAGCACGCCGTATAGATCAGAGCTCCACGATGTGTATATGCGTCGACAGCCAGATACACAATCATCTCGTGTGATTTGGTAATTTGAATCAATGATATGATGGATGCGAAAATAAACAGGGGAGGGACATGGCGATGAGACGGGCTCTTTCGGGTCATTGAGGGCTGCATGAAGTATAAGAACGCCATTGGACGCCTGCAACAGGACATGAATTCGAACGTAACATTTGCACACTCTCTTCAATTCCTTTCGACTATACACCCTGACATAGTTCTCAAATATCGATAGAATTGCGTGTCCCACGGGTCAATAATAACGAAGTCACGATGACGTTGGAATTACCATTGGGAGAGTACATCTTTCGCCGATTGAAGGGCATTGGCATTGGCCATGTCTTTGGTGTCCCTGGCGATTTCAACTTGAATCTTATCGACCATATCGACAGCGTCGACGGTCTTGAGTGGGTTGGAACTTGCAATGAACTGAACGCTGCGTATGCAGCTGATGGCTATGCCCGAGCCAGAGAACTCCCTGGTGTTCTTCTCACCACCTATGGTGTGGGTGAGATGAGTGCTATCAACGGCGTCAGTGGCGCATATGCAGAAGTCCTCCCAGTCATCCACATCGTTGGCACAACATCTCGAGCAGCACAGCAGGCGAAACTGATGCTTCATCACACATTGGGCGAAGGCATCGACCATGGCGTGTATAGCGAGTCGTCAAAGCATTTCCGCGCAGGCGCTGCTTTTTTGATGGATGACAAAACATTCACTGCCGAGGTTGACCGTGTCATCGAGGTTGCATATAAAACACGGCTTCCTGTATATATATTTGTGCCAATTGATGTTCCGGATATCCTTGTCGATGGCAGCAGATTGAATGTACCATTGGACTTGACAATCAGCAACCCTGGGAAGGAGGCCGTTGAAGATGAGATTGTGGCATCGATTATGGCATTATTGCAGAAGGCACAAAATCCATCTTTCCTAGTTGATCTTTTGGTCAGAAGATTCGGATTGACTGAACAAGTTCGTGAAATGGTCAGGTTGACTGGTTTTCCTGTAAGTGATGTACCCCTGATCCCTGAGCCTCGAATAAAGTTTGGAGACTGACACCAACGAACAGGGATTCGTTACTCCACTAGGCAAATCTCTTATTGATGAGACAGACGAGAATTATGGTGGTCTCTACCTGGGGCCAGTTACCCCTGCCCCTGAGACCGCCGAAGCCATCGAAGGTTCCGACGTTGTTGTGTATATTGGCAAATTTCCCACGGATTGCAACACGGGAGGGTTCAGACAGAATCTGGCGGAGGATGGGACTTTGATAGTCTTGCACTCGAAATATGTGACCATTGGAAGCACAACATATGAGGATATCTCATTTGTCCCAATTGTGCAAAAGTTACTTGTCCAAATCCATCAGAACAGTGCCTCACTCAAGCAGAAGTCCTGGAAAGTAGTGAGTACTTCATCACACTCCATTCGTGATGATTGATCAACAGACACGCTGACAGGTTCCCGTGATTCCAGACGAGAGAACTCCCTTCAATTCCGTTCCCTCACGGCCATATCAAGCAAAGTGGCTTCTGGCCTAGTTTGCCACAGTTCCTAAAACCAAACGACTGCATTGTTGCCGAAGTCGGCACATCGCAATTCGCTTTCCTTAACGTGCCTCTCCCAGCGAACAGTGATTTCCATTCTCAGATATTCTATGGGTGCATTGGATATACTGTTGGTGGTGTCCTTGGTATCCTTGCTGCTCGTCGGGAGATGAACACTCCAGGCCGTGTCATCCTCTTCATTGGTGACGGTAGCTTGCAGATGACCGTCCAAGAAATCAGCACAATTATCCATAATGGGTTCAAGCCAATGATTATAGTCCTGAATAACGCAGGCTACACCATTGAGCGCGTCATCCACGGCCCAGCCAGAAAGTACAACAGCATCGCGCCATGGGATTTCCAGAAATTACTCCCTCTTTTTGGGGCTGTGCCGGGCAAATCTGCTTCGTATCAAGTTGGCAGTTATGATCAACTGCGCAACGTCCTGGGAGACCCCAGGGTCAGCGCGTGTGACCGGATTCAACTTGTGGAGTGCATCATGGACAAGTATGATGCTCCTGAGATTTTGACCATGATGCTTGATGCCAGCAATGCCTTCTCGTCCATGATGTTAGAGGAATCAGACGAGGCCAATGGGAGAAGAAGAGTGAGATTAGACGGAACACTCACGGAGAGTGGACTGTCAACAAGCGACCATGGAGAGCCGAGATCAACTCTCTAAGTGTTCTCGTCTCATTCCGATTGATACTTATTTGTTTTCGAGCGAAATGGTTTGGTTTCTTATTTTGATATTTGTATGGCGCTGGGTTTGTATGACGCATTTCTCGATCTATATTTTTACTACTGCATAATCCACGCTTGTACATAGCCCTACACTGAATAGCCCAAATCATCATCATTGTACATATGTATGCGATTCTATACTTTGATAGATCAAATGACATGACGTCGCCCCTAAATGACACCGGATATCTTTTTCGCACCGCCAGTCGTCTATAGCATGCAGTTTGCTCCAAAACGCGCGAATATCAGAAGGTATCCGAGCTCCATTTCAATTGATACTTTCGGTGGAGACAGTGCCCATCTCATCAGCTCGTGTCGGAGCTTGTGTGGAGACGGCGATCGCATTGAAAACGGCACTGCGCCAACTATCTCCACTTCCCAGAATAGCTCTCTGAGTCTCGTCTTTCCAAATCTGAGAGGCTCCTCCTGGCGTATGACGGCCAGCAAAAACGCCGGGCCTGTAGTGTTCAGCGGCAGCAGCTTCTTCAGGGTTTTCCGACTCAAAACTGGCTGTCAACGCGCGGAGAACGCGCATCGCATCGTTTATGTCGAAATTTTCTGAATCCCTGAGACAGTCTCGAGCAAGAAGTATACGATGGTTCAAGTTCTTGACTACCTCAACCATCTTCTCTGCGATCTTTTTCTCGAGCAAGCGGCGAATCATATGCTTGAGGAATGGCTTCATCAACCACCACATAGTGTACCATTGATTTTCACTTCGCAAGGTGTAGTCTAATTTATAGACGACAACTCGTACTCCGTGTAGTATGAGGAATTGGTCTCTAGTACCACGCGCAATTTCCAGATCCAACGTAACATCGATACCACGTTCGTCAAGTTGGAAAGATGCAATGCCAGCGTCAACAAATGGAGGGAGCAAAGAGCTTGGATGCACTTGGATCCAATAACCCAAGTCGGTAGCCCGAGCACTGAAGCCTGTAGTGGTAATCTTCGCTGTGGTCCTGAATCTTGTCTCAGCACGCTTGGCATGGATTTTCTTCAATGAGATATCATTCCGAATAGACACTAGGAAATTGTTCGGCAAGAAGGATGAGGTGGTCCATGCCGGTTGCAGAACCACGTTCTCCACAAGTAAATCGACTTCAGGGACTGATATTTCCAGGCGTTCCAGGGGAATGACCTGGAGATGGCGAAGCAGTAATGGTATGATGACCTGTTGCAAATCTGAAAGAAGCGTAGATTCGGGATCACGATAGCCTAGTGAAATACGCTTTTTCAATGTATTGAGTGATTTGAGGAACTCGAGCACCGTTTTATCCTCACTTGCGGATTGGATTGTTACTGGAATTTGTCGCAATAAAGCATCTAGGCTTTTCAAAGCCTCTGGCTGTGCGCCCTGGGATTCAAGCTTGGCCCTAAAGTCTTGTATAGAGACATCAATTGTGTCAACGAATTGAGGGTCAGTGAGAAGATGATGCACGAAAACGGCCACAGACTCGCGGAAATCTGAGAAATGAGGGTCAGGCTTTAGCTTATCAGCCAATTCACACAAACGGTCTTCCAAGCGTTCCCACTCATGGACGTCACCAAATTTGCGGAAGAAGTCCCATATTTTAGATACAGTGAGTTTCAGCTCCTGATTGCCGAACTGTCGTGGTGCCGCCGCATTGAGAGAGGCACCTCCTTTCCCATTGATCTGTTCTTCGTCACTCCCATAGTTCTTAATGGTTTCGGTGATTGCTAAGACTGTGGCATCATAGTCCTTTTGGTTTCGTAATTCTATAATGGTATCTTTGATGCGGTTCAACAAAGCACGCTTGCCTTCCGCATTCAAGATCGACGTGGCCGCTCCTGTGAGCTGGTCCGTGACACTACCGAGGGCGGCCTCCGCTTCGTCCTGAAAACGGCTCATTCCGTCCGCAAACTCTTGGGCTTTGGCATTTGCCGCTGCCTGGAGTTGCTCATTTTTTCCGGCTCGTTCGTCAATTTGTTGTTCGGGCTGTTTGCCTTTCGCGGCGACTTGTGCAGCGGCGCTGGCGAAATTTCCGGTACCAGTAGAGACCATGATACGTCCAATTGAGGATAAGTCCTTCAAGAATAAGCGTAGCTCAGGATTTGTGAGAACTAGAGTCGAAAAGGCAAGACCACCTTTCATCGCTGTAACAGCCATGCTCAATTAGTCTCCAGACCGTTTGGTATGTTGCCGGATATCATTGCCACATACCATCTTGCATCCCCTGTCCAGCAATAGCGATATCAGACTTCACAGTATCACCCTGTTTTGGCAATAGCCAAATTATGTCTTGAAGTGCATCATCTGTATTCTTCTCCAGTAGCACTGTAATCAATTGATTGATGCATCTTTTGATGTCCTTGAGAAACAATTCTCCCGAGGGGCCCAACTCTGTACGCTTGGGATTCATAAAGTCTGCAGCATTCAAGGTTCTCAGGTTTGCGACAACCTGTTCCGTCGATGGCATATAACCGAACCGGAATGCCTCGCGAACGAAATGAAGACGCAGCTTGTCCCTCAACAGCCTTTGAGCAATGGTATCCTGGGGTTCATGCTGGGGCAGCAAAGGCTCCCGTTCAGCACTATCGTCTTCTCCAAAGCACTGATTGAAAGGCCACATCGTGAAGTAGGATCAAAAGCTGTATGCCAATGGCTTTCTGAACGCAATTGAGAGTGAATATAGGATCTCTCAACCTTGACACTTTTCACTTTCGATTGATTGAGGTGTGAGTGACGTGGTTGACGAGATGAAGATGCCCCTCGTGATGTAGCGACATAGATGGAAGATACGGAATGATCGACGTTGCGGGTCTATGACATCATTGCCAAATCACCTCTATTGACCTCCGCGGCGCATAACCATCCACTGTACAATATACTGTAGATTCTTCCAACACCATAACCCCCCTGAACATCATCAATGTCATCAACTGGCTTGAGCTTGGTCTCTTTCAAAATTGAGCATCAGCGACCTCCTCCGAATGCAGTTCGTTCCGCAGCATAAGCTGTCAGGATCATAGCGGAGAGTACTGCATCTGATGATGCCGGCACTTGCTATGATGATACCCTCACATGCCCTGAAGGAAGAGGTGAAGAGGTCCCAATCATCTGAATATTGCAATGCGATGATGACTCTGCGAGCTATACCTCCCTGGACTCCTTGGATTGCGGGGATAATGTGTTCTGGAAGGAATTCCGGCATGTGCATGCCTTATGTGTTTCCAGTCCCGAGATACTTAACAACGGATCCCCTCCGGAGCCTTGAAAACAATCGAGAAGAAGAGGGGGTTGAGCGGTTGAGCGGACGGCGATCATGACTCTCTACGATGACCACTCGAGAGTATGACTCTTTTGGTGCTGTTGAATTTAGCATACCCTCGGTTATTCGTTGAATAGATCAATGAGTTGCTGATGCTTGACAAAAGGATATAGGGGGAAAAGTCAGGGGCACAACCTGGATCCCTGCTCACTTTTGGCCGTGACGAAACCGACAATATCCAATTTAGTGGAGAGTTGGGGTCTACAAAGAGCATTCGATGGGCCGCTGAGGACCCCTTCGGCAAATTGGCTCTCCACATCCATCGAGTGGACTTTTCTCCCAACGTCCGGTCGATCGCCGGTCCAGACACACTGGCTCAAAGGGCATTTGATTCCAAGTCTTATGAAACGAAGTACACGTTGTTTGGAGGAATTGTGAATGTAGAGAATAACCTCTAACGCACATGTGCGTCATTACAATGACTGCCGAATTCTACTTCTGCAGCATCCTGCGTTCCCTACTTGCGTCCCTTTTTTTTGATCGCCATAGTTGTGGCGGCGATGAAGGTAGCCTCTCTCGATTTTTTTTTCTTTTGAACCCCCCGAGTTCGGAGCAATACAGGCTATTCTCGCCAGGACATATCTCTTCTGAACCAACAAAATGTCATCTTACTAAGGGCAAGCCCACCGGAGCGTGGCACGCTTTGACATATGCAGCCATCGACCTTCGAGACGTTGTATTCCTCGAGTCATGGCACAGGTGCCCAGTGTGGCTTCCTCTATACGTCTGCAATTTGCCTAGCCAGGCACGAACCCGCCCCCGCGACCCACTAAAGCTGTGGTTCCTGAGCTCCGCACATCAGCGCCAGTCAGGTTTGGCACGCATAATTTCTTGCTGACCCCCATTGCCGACCTGCAAGGCAGGAGCATGCGACAGCTATACCCCCAAACTGTATCTCATTCTGCAACACAGCTGATCGCAATAAGAACTTGAGCCGGAGGATTTCTTTTTTATCTGAAATGTTGGGTGATAAACAGATTTTAAGTTTTTCTGATATCGGGTGGCGATTCTAGGAGGTAAAGGCCGTTAGGGGACTCAGATATGAACACGCCATGGAATTAAGGGTGCCTTTTCGCACTCTTCCCGCAGGTGTGCAGACCTTTATGACTCGAACTTCTGAACCAAAAGTGAGTCATTGTGGCTCAAGTAGTACTTCTACCAAGCTGCCTTGGGTTGTGAATTTTGTGAAGGAGCATCGCTTCGTCCTCGTGCCGGCATATCGAACTTGGTGGTGCCCTGCCCTTTGACATTTGACATTAGAGTTCTGGCTTGCCTAACTCATCCGAGGTTGATGGAGTTGCCAGTACGAGCGGGTTTGCAGGAACAGATCATCAAAGCAAGGCAAAAGAAAAGAATACTCCCGAAAGCGAAAGACCCAAGAAGTCGAAGCGCACCCGATATCGCCCGAAGAGTGAAGTTGAATTGACTCCAACGCAAATTTGTTTGTACCAGTGAGAATCTAGCTAAGCTCTGTTCTTCGCCGCTTCCTCTACCTTGAGACATAAAGGCCCCTAGTCGGAGCGCGGACCTAGCTTGCAGGGGACAATACCAAAATAGCACATACATACAATGCTTTCCCGAGTAGAGAGATTCCTCAGCCCTGGTGCATATAAGAAAAAACCTGGGACCATTGCAAGAATATCCCTGGGCTTTTCACACAAATATTCTACTAAATCTCTTGACTCCCCATTCTCCTACACCGTCCAAGCGAAAAACGACGCCGACTTGTCGCCTCTCTTGTCAGAACTTG